>SKCR01014368.1:0-219375 GCA_019454045.1 Zanthoxylum bungeanum
TTTCCACATTTAGGGCGTTAGCCAAATTTACTCTCAAATTATTTTGATGAAGAATGCTTTGAGAAATGATTTAGAAAAGAGATGATTTCAAAAGTATGATCTCAGTGATTTCGGGGGCATGGGGAAAAACCCACCTTAGTATGTAACTTGACTCAGACATGAAATTGACAGATTCAGATATTGTGTGTACACGCAGTTCATGACTATGGATGACAGATGCCCCTAGATCTTAAATTCAGAGTCTGAAGGGTCACATAGATCCACACCCTAATCTAGATTGTCGCTTGGGGGACGGCGATACGTAACATCCCATGACCACTAGATTTCAGGGCTAGGGGGACGACGATACATAATGCCCCTAGACCCTAGTTTCATGGATATGTGGTGGCATGCTTTAGGGGACAGCGATACGTAAAGCCCCAATATCATGGATTTTCACTCCTGGCTCTAATTAGGCGTATGAGGTGATGCCGATACGTAACGCCCCATACGTCAGGTTTTACAGAGGACAATATTTCAGTGATAGTGTTCAGAGACAGATTTAGAGAAAAAGATTTTCAAAAACATATTTTTCATAAATGAATTTTCAGAGATAAGTTTTCTATAGACATGATTTCAAAATGGACAAGAGTTATGAAAGAATTTATAAGAAAACTCAATTTTACAGAAACGATTCAGAGTTTCCAACTTAAAAGAGTTTTCAGAAGAATCAGGTTTCTTTAAAGTGATTTTTCGACTTTAGAACTATGAGATTTCAATTAAGCATTTCAGTTTCAGATTTAACCTGTCCACTTACTTAGATCGTTCAAATGATCTAACCCCCCACTCCCTATTTCTTATTTTACAGGTATACCGGAGGATAAGCTCGAGAGATTGGTTACTGATGACATTCACTAGAGTGTTCGGTCCACTAGGTAAAGTCAGTGATAGAATCCGGTCATGTCAAATAAAGTCCAATCCCAGATATTTGCAAAGTAAAATTGTGTATTAGTATTTTGTATAGAGTTGTTAAGATAAGTGATGTTGAGTATTTAGTTGTGTGTATTATTTTTTTATCATATGTTATGGGTTGGGCAATGGTCCCATACATGAGATTTATATTTAAGAAAAGAGTATCAGTGTTGTTCATATTTAGAAAGTCAGAGGCTCAGGGGGATAATACGGTCTATTCCCTGCCGGTAGCATCTCCCGGATTGAGGATGTTACAAAGATAATATCAGACTTGGTCTAAGGGAGTCAGTGACTGCAGTGGGAGAATGTTGGGATCTTGTATACGTTGTATGTCCGGGGGATACCAATATATAATGCACTACCTCTCTATATCCGATCCTCGAGTACGTCCTCAAGTCCTATAGACAGGTTAGTAAGCATTCCCAAAGCTATCTGAATTCTCTTCCTATCAACGTGACCATGCTTCTCGCTTCAGTTAAGAATCATTCCGTAATCATCCTAGTAACTTTCAGAAATTCAGAACAAGCTATGAAACTAAATAGCAAAGATACAAGAATGTCTACCAAGAGAGTAAGAAAAAGAATGAGAAATTAGAAGGAAATATATATAGATGTTTAAGAAACTAGAGGTAAGAAGCAATAGAGATACATAATTAGATAGATAAGAAAATGCCAGAACTTATATTAGAAAAGAGAATAGAATAAGCTTGAGCAAGAGATAAATATCAAATAGACCTAAGTAAGGTCCATTCCCTTCTCATAAGATTCCTTCATTCCTACTAAGACTCTTTCCCTCATCAAAAAATTCCGTTAAATAGACCCGATAGCCTTAAGTATTTTATATAGAAAGCAAGTTCCCTGAGTAATGAAGGATAGTTAGAAAGATTAAGAAGCAAGAAATCTAGATTTTTTAAAAAGTTTCCAATAGATGCAAGTGCCATAAATGATGTAGGGATTCTAGATCCCCAAACCCAGGCCCGCAAGCAAACAAATAGAGGTCGTAAGGAAAGATGATGAGATTCCTCAACCAAGAAACCCGACAAAGATACAGCCCTAAGTTACCCAAATTCTCCGTGATACCGGTTAAGGAAGCTATCTTGGTGGAGCATATCTCATACCTAACTTACACGAGTAATAGACTCTACCAAGACGCAGAGTACTAAATAAGGACATCGACATTCGTTTAGACGTGAAACTCCTACCCCATCTTTTATTAGCATATATAAAGATAACCGTAAGGAAATCCGACAATGGTATATATTAAGCAAGAAACAGAGAACGATGAAAGATAAGATCACTTAGAAAACATTATAGGAAATTTTTGAAGTTCGAAAGAAGAGAACCTATTATAGTTCCAAAATTTAGGCAAGTTAGCACGAGGCTTGAGTACTGGTAGAAGTCCACAGAATAGACCAAACAAAGTAGAAATCCATAGATAGGACCAATACCAGTGGAAGCTCGCGTAGGTTCATAAATGACAAACCCAGAAGAATGAAGATATTTGGAAGTTAACAGGAGCACCAGTACGAACAATAAGAATTAAAAGGCATAACTGCATCATATAGCAAGAGTAAAAAAGGGTAGAAGTCTAGAAAATAGTCCATAAGAAAGAACCACCAAATAACCTCGGCAGTACGATTTAGAGCCAAAAGATAGAATGTGCAAATAATAAAGAAGGATGCATGAAGTAACAAGGAAGTTCAGTAAACACAGACACATAGATAATGTAGCGTGAAGGTAGTAACATAAATGGAAACCTCAACATAATTTATAAGAGTTGTGGAAACCTTAAGACTTGGAGTAGCCGACGCAGATTCCAACAGTATGAGTGATAACTCTTCTATCTAGTAGTTCCGAACCCAGTAAGTTTATAGAACACCCAATCAGACCATCGTTGAACTTAGACAGTTAACAAAAACGTGTATTCTCAGATCTCCAAGGAAAATATATGTCTACCCCACAAATTATAGCTTAGCAAGGACTTGAACAAGTAAAGAAGAGCATTAGACAAGATAGACATGTCAAGAGTCGGCAAGATAACTAACCCAAGAAGCTCAACAAGACCTAGATAAGGATCAGAAGATAGTAATATCTTGTATAAGATAAAGTGATTGGGAGTCATGGTATGTTTAGCCGAATTTATAAGGAACGAATGCCCTATCATAGAACTGAAAGCCTTCAAGGAAGTAGAGGCTCGAAAGAGTAAAGAACTAGAGTATGTGATGTATATAACAACTCTCAAAAGTAAAGCATATGACTTATATAAAACGCTCCACCAAGTTAGAGGAGGAAAATTAGTAAGAGAGTCACACTCGAACAAAAAACATTAGTAATGATACCTTAACCTGTCATGGATGATAGAGCTTCCAAAGAAGAAAGACGTAAGGGGTTTTAGAAACTGAGATGTGGAGGAATAACAGAGGAAATATGGTAGGGTTTTCAGAGAGCATGAATCTTAAGGAGGTTATTAGTAAGAGGTAGTACAACAGATATTCGAAATAAATCAGGGCTAAATTTGGAAAAGGAAATTCAAATAAATCCTAGCAGGAGTACCTTAGGATGGAAGCCAACACCAAATATATAAACAAGGGAGTCATATGCTTATAGATTAGTAGTATGTGAAACTACCCACAATAGCTAGTGAAAGCACCACAACCGGAAAGACTTCAGGACCAACCCCCACCATCCTAACCCTCATTACACAACAACAACAAAGATGAACCTCGAGGTTTATCCATAAGACATTCCCAGAAATAGATGAATCCGTGAGGGATACCAAGGCATAGATCACTGAAGTTGCAGGTATAGAATAAAGTAGGAAAGAAGACGAAAAGAACACTAAGTAAAAGGTTGGAAGTGGAACCGTCGAGGTGGCGACAATAGGATAGAATATTATGTAAACGATGACAGAAGTGGGTAACAACAAGTTTTCTCAGTATTGGAATGAAACCAAAGTTCTATTACGTCTTAACTCACGTAATCCATGTGAAGTAACCAGCCATAGTTTAATTCGACCTAACACCAAGTGTATGAGTGGTTTGGTAGATATGTAGTATAATATGGAATAGAGAAAATAAGTTTAATACAATGCTGCACTTAGTGCGGTGGGTTAGTTATCAATGTATAAATTACGTAAACGGTCATTGGATAAAGATGAAATTTACAAGTTTGTGTATATTTTCATATACCTGATTAACGACACTCGATAGAACAAGACTATGGAAACAATAAAAAGGGGGATATCTTAACATGCAATCGGGAGAACAAGTTGTGTGAAAGACAACAACTAGATTTATAGTAACTACGAGAGTAAAGTATGGAAAGAGCATGAACTCAAGCCATGAAAGAATCACCGGCGTCGATGTCAATAGCAAGGAATATGGTTTAAGCATAATTGTGAATGCAATTAAGCCTGAATATTTTGTCAATGAAGAAGACCACTAGAAAAAAAGCTATCTAGAATTAACATCCTAAGTTGGGAAGCCCAACCATAGAGACACCAGTATTTCTAGAGAAAGTCAAAAGTACCGGCTAAGAAGAACCTGATCGATTCAAATAAGTTGATGAGCATAACTAGAGGTATAGTGAAAAGGCTTCTTTGAGACAAGGAATATTGAGCATAGCTAGAGGAGAAGAAATGAGATTTCTTCGACACATGACGGTAGTAAAGGGTAATTGGCGGAGATCTTATGAATCGAGGACGAGATAGTAGTTCTTACTAACGAATTTAAGGGATATTCATTGTAGCCACGAACTCTGGAGCAATTAGGAAAGATGCAGAGTATTATATGCCTACTAGCCAAATAGTAAATGATCAGTTGGGCATAGATTTTTCATTATTAAGTCAAATAGAATCCCAAATAATGCAGAATAGTTACAACATAGTAAGAGTTCATATAGACAAATTAGTGTACAGCCCTAGTTATGACTTCCAAGTCATGGCATTCAAGGTTCAACATGATAATCACATTGTCATGTGGTGTAATGATAGCTCATAGAAGATCGCCGAAAAGTGGTATGATATAGTGGATGAGACAAAGGTTATGAGTACTTAGTCAGTTGAAATTTGGTAGTTTAGAAATAGCCATGAACCTTATGACTTGTGGTAAGGTATTCAGTATCATGAATTTCAAGTCTGGACAGATTTCAGAATTCCAATTTTAAAGAGGATTCGAGGACAAATCCTATTTAAAGGGGGGGGGGGGGGAATTTGTAACACCTGATAATCTCGCTGACCGATACATTACCAGAGGTCGACAACTATTATGTTATCGGAGGCATGATACATGATGAAAATCATGTTTAAGCATGTATGTGCTCATGGAAGGACTTTTTGGACATTCGACGAATTCTCTTGCAGTTTCGATGCAGAATTTAGCCTACGTTCCATTCCAAATAGCCCTTAGTATTTAAGGCATCAACTTTTCATACGATCTCTGATTTTTATGTATTTTATACGTTCAGAATGCTAAGACCAAAACCTATGACTTCCGTGTTGAACATGTTTCCAAATACAAATCAGAAACAGGTCAAAAACCATGAATACCGAGTCTGATACAGTAAATTCGGGAATAAGCTAGAATAGTGTGATGTGGCAAAATGTGGACCATTCATTTGCAAACAAATATCATCTCTATGCACTATAAATAGAAAACACTATTCATCATCTTCTCTTTCCCATAATACATGAATTTGACTCCCAAATAACCTAAAAAATTCTTCATTTTCTCAGTCCAAATGTGAAGGAAAATTAATGATTTCAAGATTCTTTCATGCAAAGTAAGCTTCCTATTCCTTTCATTTCTTTATTTTTTAGTTTTGGGCAAGGAAACCAAAGCCCCAATTCGACCTTGCATTACCCTAGCAAAGAGAATTGAATAATTGGCATTGATAGAGTTAGTAGCATATGTCTGGAGAAGTGTCTTGAAGGTATTAACATGAAATGAAGCTTTAATGTCTATGAATGTGGTGGGATTAGAGTTTGTAATTTGATGATATTAGAATAAATGGTTGGTGTTTAATTGAGGATATTGCTTGATTGAGGATATAAATGAGTTTATATTAAGTTGGGTTGAAGTTTGTAAAACACTCTTGGACATTATCTTGAGTTTTGTCTTTGAGGAATTGGTGTTAGATCCTGAAAATAGGCTAGCGTCGTGACTCTCGAAAACCAAAAGTTGTGATGCGTAACCAGAAGGTGCTCACTATCTCGGTCTGAACATGTGGGCATCGCGACATAAAACACTCAGCGTCGAGACACGGAGCAGCATAGGCTCTGCCTCAAATCTGAACCAGTGGGAGTGGCAACGCGAGACCAATTTACAAAATCACCATAAGATGTTAGAGGCCACCCTTAGAGTTTCGTATCATCTCATATACACATAATTTATCATGTCACAAACATATGATATCATATAGCGATGATAATTTCGAAGTACATTCCATGATTCATATTCTAATTTAGTTACCTATAAAGGTTATCGCAGAAACCCTAAATTCCTTCGGCGAAGTGAAATTATGCTAACGATACTCCAAATCTGTGAGTGGACACTTTTTCCTTAAGTTGATTTTTCATTATATGGTTTTTAAATATCAGACTTACTTTTCCGTATTTAGGGCGTTAGCCAAATTTACTCTCAAATTATTTTGATGAAGAATGCTTTGAGAAATGATTTTGAAAAAAGATGATTTCAAAAGTATGATCTTAGTGATTTCGAGGGCATGGGGGAAAAACCCACCTTAGTATATAACTTGACTCAGACATGGAATTGACGGATTCATATATCGTATGCACATGCAGTTCATGACTAGGGATGACAGATGCCCATAGATCCTAGATTCAGAGTCTAGAGGGTAGCATAGATCCTCACCCTCGGCTCTAGATTGTGGCATGGGGGACGGCGATACGTAACACCCCAAGACCACCAGATTTCAGGGCTAAAGGGGACAACGAGACGTAACGCCCCTAGACCATAGGTTCATGGACATGTAGTGGTATGCTTTGGGGGACGATGATACGTAACGCCCCAATGTCATGGATTTGCACTCCTGGCTCTAGTTAGGGGTATGGGGGATGACGATACGTAAAGCCCTTATGCGTCAGGTTTTTTAGTGATATTTCAATGATAGTTTTCAGAGACAGATTTGTAGAAAATATTTTTTTAGAAAACATAATTTTCAGAAAAGGATTTTCAGAGATAAGTTTTCTAGAGACATGGTTTTCGAAATGGACAAGATTTATGAAATAATTTTTAAGAAAGCTCAATTTTACAGAAAGAATTCAGAGTTTTCCAAACCGAAAAGAGTTTTCAGAAGAATCAGGTTTTTGAAAGTGATTTTCGACTTCAGAACTATGAGATTTCAATTAAGTATTTCAGTTTCAGATTTAACCTGTCCACTCACTTAGATTGTTCAAAAGATTAACCCCTACTCCCAGTTTCTTATTTTGTAGGTATACCCAGAGGACGAGCTTGAGAGGATGGATACTGAATGGAGTCACTAAGGTGTTCGATCCACCAGGTCAAGTCAGTGATAGAATCCGGTCATGTCAAATAAAGTCCAGTCCCATATATTTGTAAAGTAAAGTTATGTATAAGTATTTTGTATAAAGTTGTTAAGATAAACGATGTTGAGTATTTATTTGTATGTATTGTTTTTTTATCCTATGTTATTGGTTTGGGCAATGGTCCTATACATGAAATATATTTAAGAAAAAAGTATCAGTGTTGTTCATAGTTAGAAAATCAGAGGCTCGGAAGGATAGTACGACCTATTCCTTGCCGGTAGCATCTCCTGGATTGGGGATGTTCCATTTGTTAGGGTTGGTGCTCTGAGTGCCAATTTCATATGTATTTTCCTGTAAATAATTTTGTATATATTTTATTAATGAATAAAATAAACAGTTTCTATAATATAAATTCTTTTATTATATGGTAAAGATGTAATGACCATAGAGTGATTGGTTATGATACAGTTGCAAAAGTGTCGCAACTGACATTGAGCAGTATCATAACAATATCATTCTTTAATTGTTCCTGGTCAAGGTTTACAATTACTTGGTCAGTAAGTAAACCTGTTGAGACCGGTACGTGTTGTATATTGGAATGTTGGATTCTAATGGTTTCTCAATGAACCTTGAGTCTCAAGAGACTCATATAGACACGTAGGTGTTTATATCGGATAAACACTGAACGACTCACTGAAGATTCTTAATAGATGGTACACCAACGTCAATAAGAATCTTCTCGGGTTAAGTGATTATAATGATCCTTCAACTTGAGATACCATTGTGGATATATGAGGTATCCTCCACACTTTGATGGTAGTCACGTCACCGATCTATTTAGATCAGACCTCCGCATGTTCGTTGGGTGTGGACTAATCCTCATGATATCCCGTGCGTATCAAGATAGGATCCGTCAGTTATGTGTACAGAGCATAAGTATCCATTATGGAATTAGCAATCTGTTAAATCCATGGGCCCGTAGTACACTGTAGAAATCAGTTCTAAGTGTTATTTAAGAGATTGTTAATAGAATCATCGATGAGATTGTACCTAAAGAGATTTGACGTTTATATCTATATCTTTGGGATAATCCGGATACCTGCGACGGAAGGATTATACTTATGCAGGGACCTTGACCTGTATGGTTCATAGATTTTATCCGTGTTCATCATAATTTACGGGTGGGTATATTATGGACACGAAATTGGATTTCGTGACAGATATGCCTAAACCTAGAGAGTCTTACTAATGAAATATACTCGTAGGGCACTAGGGCAATTTTTATAAATAATACTGATTATTGATAAGTCGTTTAACGGTTAAACGAAAATACATGCTTTTGAGATCTTTCGACCATTTATTAAATGTCGAATTGTGATATTTGATATATATTATTAATATATGTATTTTGATTATTTAATGTAAATATAATACATATATTTGAGATATTTATATTTATATTTAATTATTTGATTATTTAAATGTTAAATAATTAAATTAATTAAATATTTATTATCTAGTTTACTTTAATTAAGTAAACTAAATGGCTTATTTTAATTGGTTTTCTTGGCCAATTTTGATTGGTTGGATTGGCATGATTTAATTGGTTTATTTGTGATAAGGATTGAATTATTTGATGATTTATTACCACAAATATTAAATAAATCATTTTTCAATTATTGAAATAAAATTGAAAATATATGGCCATTATTTTTTCCTTGTTATTCGGTCATTTAGGGAAATTATAAAAGCCATTTTTTTTTGTTTCATAATCTAAGAACCCTAAAAAATCAAATTCAAAGTGATAAAGAGAGAAAAATGAGAAGAAAGAAGAAAAACTTGCATATTTTGGAAATTTTGTAAGGATTTTCATACTTTCTTCTTCTTGAAATTTTTTTCTAAGATCATAAGCTTCAACATGTGTAGCTTAGTTTCTTCTCTACTTTCTTATGGTTCTGTTTTGATGATTGGGAGCTTGATTGAAAGATGGAAGCATGAATGTTAATTTAGAATGCTTAAAATTGTTTATAAAGCTTTCTTTTTGCCATTTGATAGTTAGTTGCCATTCTAGAGTTACTTAGCCACTCATGATTGAGCTAGAATTGTTCTTGAGTTATTTCATGATGGTGAGGCTTGATTGGTGTTGTGAGAATGAATTAAGGTATTGAATTAATTAATTTGGTGTTAATTTTGTTAATTTGTGAAATTATAAAATTATGGTTTTTAACCTTCACCAAATTTGGGACTTTTCATATATGTGATGATATTTGATGTATATATGATGTGTATTAAATTTGGGAATTTTTGGATTTGATCTTGACATGTTTTGAACAAAAAAGACCAAATTGCATATTATTGAAAGTTTTCCAAATTGCAAATTGCTACTGGCGAAAAGGTTTCCTCATAATCAATTCCATATTTATGAGTATATCATTTTGCCACTAGTCTAGCCTTATATGTCACCATTTTACCATCATTTCCAATATTTCTCTTGAACCCAATATGACTAATTCCTTCAGGAGGATCAACAAGTGTCCATACTTGATTAGAATACATGAATTCCATTTAATAATTCATAGCTTCAAGCCATCTAGAAGAGTCATGTCCAACATTACTACTTCGTAGTTTCTAGGGTCATCCACATGAACCGCTTCACTAATTATGAAAGATTCAAAATCTTATTGATTGATTATGGTGTATCTCAAAGAAGTGCAAGACATCCTTATGGAGCTATGAAATGGTTGTGTTTCTTGAGGTGCTTCTTGTTCCACTTGTTCTAGTTCTTTTTGTCATAAATCAATTTGATTTTTAGAATTCTATTTGTGAGTCTTCTTCATCTAGATCTACTTATTTTACAGTACTTCCTTCTTGAACCATGCAGACATCTAGGAAAGTAGCATTCCTACTAACCACGATCTTATGATCAGAGGGAATTAAATGTCATGTCCCCAATGTGGTTGCTGAGACAAGCTCTCTGTTCCCAACTTGGAGGACCACTTCGCCTTCTTTGATTAAACTTTTACTCTTTAGAATATTTGGAGACATATAAATATGTGAGGTAGTAGTAGAATCTGAAATCCATGAATGAGTATGAAACTTATACCAAGATCCATTTCAATAATAAAGAATGGGGATGTATATTCTTTCGGCTTGTTCAAGCTCACAAGGTACTGAGGACAATTCCTCCTCCAATCCTTGCTTTTTGCAATGGAAGCACTTATATTGGGCCTTCTTTTCTTTTCCTTTATTCATTATTCCTCAAGTGGGCTTATTTTTCTTAGGAGCGTGTTTCTTGCCTTTTCCATTTTTCTAGCCATTGTGAGGACCATAGACAACAAGAACATTTCCTTTTCATTACCTTCAACCTTCAATATTTTCTTAGTCTTTTCATAGGTCTTTAACGATCCATGAAGCTCACTAAGTGACCTAGTTGATCTAATCAACTTGTTCATGTTGAAGTTGGAAATGAAGTCCTTGAATGAGGGAGTAAGGGATTCCAAGATCAAATCCACCTTAACCTTGAATGTCAGTCCTTGATCAAATATATATGTTTGATCAATAAAATTAATCATTTTGATCACATGATCAGAGACATGAGTCTCATCCTTCATTTTCATCCTGAACAACTGACTAGTAATATCGTATATAACAATTTCACTACTTTTACCGTTCAACTCTTATAGGCGTTCCATGATTTCCACTGATTAGACAAACCTCTCATATTGCTCTTGCAAAGCTGAGCATATAGAGGCTTTGATGTAGCTTCTCACATTGAACTCATTGTTTTGCTACTTTTGATAAGCAGCAACCTTTTCAAGAGGGGAATCATCATCAGTAAGATCATGATCATATCGAGCACGTAGTAAAAACGTTCATAATATAAGACAATCTTGAGCTTATGATGCCAATCCAAAAAATTTGGGCTAGTGAGTTTGTCTTTGTCAAGTATTGTGGTTAAAGGATTCATTTTGTATGACATGCTCCGTTGAAAATAAAAGTTTGTTAGTTATTTTGTAGTAAGTTTTTACCAAAGTTAAGGTCTTTTAAACAATGTTGCTCACACTAATTTTATTTGAATTCCACACTCATTTATGTGTTAGACTGAAATATTTTAAAATATATTTCTAGTGGATGCCAAATTCTCACCATTAATATCGTGTCTCACCTAATGGGTTTTGGCACATGTTTTGAACCAAAAGGACCAAATTACAAATTCTTGAAATTTTAGGGACCATTCGACAAATTCAGGAAATTCAGTTTCTATGAGTTGCAAATTGTATCTTCATGTATTAGACATTTATAAATCATTTTGGGATTAATTTGGAATAAATTAGAATTGTATTTGACAATTTTGGACTAAAATGATTAAAATACAAAGTTTTGGGGCAAAACGGTAATCACTGAAAAATCTAATTTTTTGATAAAAATTTCAGTTTTTAAATATTGAGTAATTAAGATAAATTATTTTATTTTAATTACCGAAGAAAAATTATTGAAATCAGAAAATTTTAATTTTCCGTATTCCGCTGCGTTTACCCGAATTACCGCCCAAAACCCCAACAAAATTGGTATCAGAGCAGGTCTGAACCTGAACACATAATATGAATATGCCTTTAAATTCAATGTTTAATTATGTTCTTACTTTATACATGTTTTTATTTATTTATTTTGATTAAATTAAATACGTACCATCTTTGCAGAAAATCCATAATTAATAAGGTTTTAAAAGTAATATGTATTGGATGCATATTTCTTGGTCCGTCTTGTCAATACGGTTTGTGGATATCTGTTCTATTGCTGCATCTGAGATCTTGCCAAAACAGTGAGGGTGTAGTTGATAGAAATTTATCCATACCGGATGTATATGTGATACTAAATAAGTTCAAGCGAAAGCGGAAATCCTGAACGTGCCAAAGCTGTCAAGACTACTCAAGTATCTTGAATTTATCATTGACAAGTTTAACTTTGGTACGCCTCCTTATGAACGTGCCAAAGCTGTTACAACGAGAAACGGCCAGGACCGGAATCCAGGAGTAACTGTTGAGTGATTGTCTACCTAATGAATATACATAGGCGAGATCGTGCCAAAGCTTTGAGCTGAAACATATTTATGGGATCCACCTTTCACTATTAAATTTAATTTGATTAATTGTTTGTTTGCATTCTATTTGGACATTACAGTATTGCATGTAATAGTGGGAGGGGCATTTGTAGATTAAAAATCCATGATCTATTTATGCTTTGTTTGATTTATATTATATGAAACTGTTATGTCTACTAACCATTTTTCGCTATCTATATGATAGATTTGCGATGGAGGCACCTACTTATAATCCTTTTGCTCGTATACTTGATAGGAACAAGCTTAAAGGCGCAGAAACTTTGCAGATTGGGACTTGGAATTGAGAATTGTTCTTGGGTCTGAGAATTGTTCTTGGGTCCGAACAAATAAAGTATCTGTTAGAAGGTCCGTTGCCACTTGCCATAGCACCTGATGCTACGCAAGAGGAATATGAGACTCTCCAAAAGTGGAGAGATGATGATTGAAGAGTCAAATCATATATTCTCAGTTCCTTGGCACCGGAGCTTAAGAGACAATATTTTGGATAACCCGACGCATATACTATGATGATGCGGCTATGAGAATCTTTTATGAACCAAGAACATGTCTCGGTTTATAAATTGTAATGGAACTATTCCATGCAAAATTGGAAGAGGGACAGTCTGTGAGCCGTCACGTGCTACATCTGCATATATGGTACATTAACGTCAATAAGAATCTTCTCGGGTTGAGTGAGCATAGTGATCCTTCAACTTGAGATACCATTGTGGATATATGAGGTATCCTCTACACTTTGATGCCAGTCACGTCACCGATCTATTTAGATCAGACCTCTGCATGTTCGTTGGGTGTGGACTGATGCTCATGATATCCTGTGCGTATCAAGATAGGATTTGTCAGTTCTGTGTACAGAGCATAGTTTGTTGGATAAAATGACCCATAGCGTCACGATTTGCACAGATAATTGTGTTGTTGTAGTAAATTAAGTATGTGACAAGTAAATTGCACTCTCATCATTTGTGATTAGATCACCATAGATATATAAATGAAGAGAGGTCCCTATGATTAGTTCCTGGACTGAGAATGATATGAGACAGTATCAGTCCCCGAAGGTTTAATCATTAAATATCCCTAGCCGGAGTATTATCGAGACTGGACATCGATAATGCGGAATAGGCTAGTATTGCACGTGTGTGCGTTGTGAGGGCACAACGGCATAGTTCTCATATATATAAGTATCGGATACTTATGCAAGTGCGATAGGAGGTCGTGTTTCACCGATGGTACGGGAAACAACTTCGCTCTGGATAGACCCCTCGGAATCCCATTGGTATTATGACTATGTGTCTATGGGAGGCCGAAATCAAGGTAGGTGTGTATAGTCTTAACCTGAGACTTACATCGCTAATACTTGCGATAATCGGTAGACTTTGGTCTTGGTGGTACATGGCTTTAACCGGTTCTGCGTACACCACTTCTGGGTTTATCAGAGAGTCGTAGTGTATTGGGTGTGATGTCAAGACGGAAGTATCACTCCAGTCATAGTGGAGATGATGTCACGCAGGATACGGTATTAGTGCTTTTAAGTGCTGGCCGGCCATCGGGATATTATGACAAGGTCATGTATATCCGATTATAGAGACTAGTTACCAGACATCCGACATGTGCTTCGGACGGGGCAGACACTTATCCAGCCCCAGCCCTAGCACGTGACTATCCGATACTGGGCTGATATACGCAATACTACGGTATACTACGCTTGATACAGATCTATATATTCCTGTAAGAATATTTCTGGAGAATTGGGTAGGCATGGCGCTTTGCTAGAAGCCAACCTTGTCTTGTAAATCGGTATAAACGTAGTACGAGGTACTTACGTGTTCGGATAGTCCGACGACCGTATTTACTGCCAACATATCCGGAGATCTCATGGGTCGCTTCCCAAAGATTCACCGATGATGTATGACTCGCACTATGATTAATCTGGGATTAATTAGTAAAGAGAGAAGATTAATTTCTAGAGAGAGAAAATTAATCTGGGATTAATTACAGAGATATTTTATCTCGGATAAAGTATCGTTAAAGAGAGAGAACATTAATTTGGAATTAATCGATAAATTAATATATTTGATATATTAAACGAAATTGGATTTCGACGCGGAATTAAAATTAGATTTTAATTCGGGCGAACGAATTAATTTAGAATTAATTCGTTAGCGACGTGAATAGTGATTTCGCTAGGCGTAATCATTTAATTACGACGCAACAGAAAATTCGTTAATTTGGAATTAGCGAACCCGAGCCCGAGATTGTTTGCGAGCGCATTCGCATTTCGAATGCGAGTACGGCACGCAAGTCAAATCAAGCGTCAAATCGCAAGTCACATCAAACGTCAAATCACATGTCACTTTGAGTGATGTGACATTTGAGTGATTGATATAAGTTGATTTGTGGTGATTGACAAGCATTTAATGCTTTGTTTTTTGAAATAGAAAAAAGGTAAATGGTTTATTATATATTTTGGAAATATATATAAACCCTTTTACAATTTTTTTATTTGGAAACTCATTCTCTCTCTCATTTTACGGTTTAGGCTTTTGGAGCCAAAAACCTTCATCTCTCTCTCACGGTCTCCATGACCGTTTTCTTCATCTTTTCTTCTGGTTTGACGACGAGCAAATGGAGAAGCTTTTGGATCTTGTTGCAAGATCAAAGTGCTAGCACACACCTTGGAATCCATTTTTGGAGCTTGAAGCTTGGAGCTTCAATGGAGGTCTTCAATGGCCGATTTTGGAGGAGCCACCACAGCCCAAAACCGAGCAGTCCCTGCTATTCAAGGAGGCCAACCGAGCTTCAACAAGGAGGAAAATGGTCTTGTTCTTCTTCGCAACAACAAACGATCTATGTGAGTAATGTTTCCGCCTTATTCCTTTGATGTATTCATGCGTTTTTTATGCTTGATTTCATGATCTTGGGACCTATATTAGAAACTCAACAATGGTATCTTGAGCTTTGATCAAGCATGAAAAAGTTAGGGTTAAAATTGGGTAAACTCGATTTAGGCATGATTTGGTTGAATTGTTTGATGAAGTATGCTTGAATGAGGTTGAATTGAAGTTGTGTATGATCAATTTCATGAAATTGGATTGGATTCAATTTTCCCTAAATTTTGGGCATGACAAATTGGGTAAAATCAATTGAAGCATGATTTGATTAAATTGATTGATTAAGTATGCTTAAATGTTGTTGAATTAATGATTGATTGGATCAATTTGAAGAAATTATGTTTGGAACAAATTTCCCCAATTTTTTATGTTGGCATAAAGTGACAAATTTGGGTAAACTTGATTTTGAGCATATTTTGTGAAATTGGATGAATGACATGCTTAAAGTATGTTAATTTAAGATTGATTGGATCAATTTGTTGAAATTGTGTTTGGAACAAATTTCCCCAAATTTGCTTATGTTGGCCCAAATTAAAGAACCCTAAATTTCTTGGTGATTTTGTTTGTTTGATCATTGGATGACTTAAAACAATTGGGTAATGTTGTTTTGAAGTTCAATTTGATTGAATTTTGATTTGGAACATTTTTCCCAAATTAAAGTGGCTTGGCCGAATTCAATTGAATTTGAAATTCATTGTGTTTTGATTTTAATTCATTGGATGAATTGAATTGATTTGGGAAATGATGATTGTGGATTCAATTGGATTGAAACCGAATCGGATTGGAAAAACCCCTAATTGCGCCGAGAACAAAAGCATGTAAAATGGGTTTGATTTTAATAGATTGTGTTGGACACTATTTGTCATTATAGTGCATGATTAAGTATGCTAATTGATGTTTTAGAAATATTAATTGGGTGGTTAATTGTGTATTACACTTAGGTTAATTAATTATGGAATTTAGAATTTTATAACTTAATTAATTGGGCTTATTTTGGAAATTGGGCCTTTAAGGTTGTGATTGGGCTTTTGGGCTTTGTTGTACAAAGTTGAGTTTAGGCAAATTTGGTTGGATCCAATTGGGCCTAAAACCGCATCCATAAAGTCCAATTATGACTTAATGGACCTTAATTATTTAATTGGGCCTAATGGGCCAAAATTGATTTCTGGGCTTATGGGGTAACTCCCGGATTGGATTTTGGTTGTTCGGTTTGACCCGAGTTGACCAAAAGTCCACGCCTTATAGAAATTAATTAAAAGCCCATTGGACTTTAATTAAATAAACATTAGATGTTAATCGGGCTTTGAGACCCGTTGCGATTAATTTGGAATTTAAGTCGTAAAGGTTCGTTAATAAAAGTGTAATATTTAATTTGGAATTAAATAGTGAATTAGAATTAAATGCGTATTAAATTGGATTTAATTATGTAGTTTAATTTAATTCAAGAATTCGTACTTTGAGTACTTATTCGCAAAACGAGTTTGACTCGAGCAAAAATCAAATCGTTGTTTGAACATTGGATGATCACTAATTATCAGATTAATTAATGGATTAGATTGATTGATAACATGCTTGTATGAATACATGGTTGCGATGCATGAATAATGTATATCGGATGGATATTAGTCGGGTGGGACAATTTTGGAAATTGTAATAAATTTGATTTATTAATTGGACCTGCGTGTCCAGCCTTATCACCTCTATACTCTTTGTATTCTCTTCTCACCTATTCCCCTCAATGTAAATGAGGTTTCTTTAGAAGTGTAGTGTAACGGGTAGAAGTAAATACATGTGCTAGCTTTGGAGAGAGAAAATGAGAGATTTGATCTAGGATCAATGTAAAGTATCCATCCGCATATCATTATTATTTTATTTCATATGCGCTTTATTATGTGTTTAGAATGCATGTTTAAGGGTGTATGATGATGAGACCTTAATAAAGATAATAAATTGGTAGCCAATAATATCAAGTGTTTTTCCTTCCATTGAGTGATTCTTACTCAAGATCCGAGATTGGCATTGGGTTGTTGGCCAAAGTCAAGCCCTTTGTCTGTCGAAGATGTGTTTGAATCACGAAGGCTTTGTTCCATATCGGTGTCTTGTCCAAGTTGTGGTTTGTTGGCCAAAGTCAAGACCACTTCCTGTCCATCGACATTGATTACGAAGCTTTCCATGGTCAATGGGTCACACTTGACTGGGATCACTAGGTTTGTTGTGCCAAAGCCAAGGCTTTGTTGATTCAGAGGAAAAAGGTTAGGTAATACATTGGATGTATTGGCATATAAGATATATGTTTAGGATTTGGATATCCGCCTACTGGATATAGGAATTGGATGGGATCTAATTGATCTTCGAGATCTACCTAGTTAATTATCATACAATTTGTTGGCCAAAGTCAAGATTGTGTGATATTTAACGGGATCCTAGCCCACTAGGAAACACGGTTTCCCGAGTACTCGACAGAGGGTTAAAGGCTCACCGAAAAATAGTGGGAGGCAAGAATTGAATTTGCAATACTCGTTCAATTACTCGCCATACGCGCTCATTCAAATTATTTCGTCGTTAGATTAAATGTTAGTTGGACTAATATTTAAATTGTTGTTTTTTTATAAACAGTTGGACTGTATTATATTTGATTATATATAATTGGATTATATTAATCAATATATTTGAATTAATTAATTTCAGTTTACAGTTGATTTTATAGTTGGACTATAGTAATCAATGTAATTGAGGTTAATTAATTTAGATTATATTTGATTATATAGTTGGACTATTATAATCATTATAATAAATAGTACCACAAATCGTTGATTATATAGTTGGACTATTAGAATCAAGATATAAAAATGAAAGATTAATGTTTAAGACATAATCATGGGCGAAAATGTATTTAAACGGTTTATTTTTCAAATTGGGAATAAATTTCAGGATGGTCCTGGAAAAAAATAAACTTATTTTATTTGATAAAATAACGTATTATGCCTAAGCCTGGAGTTAAGCAAATAGTAGAGCATAATCTTTGGAAGATCATGTAATGATAACTTAAGTGCTTAATCCATTATGTTTGTCATAATTATGTTCACAACAAGTATTAAAATTGGATTTTAGATACTTAGTGTGGTACATAAAATATATATATTGATGTTCAGAATCTATTTTGAACAGGATACTGACTTCAATTGAGATTTATCTGTGAATTGAAAACGGGACGAAAGTCGCTGTTTTAACCGTAGATATCTGATTTAGGAACTACCTTCGGGTTAGTACTTAAATTTAGAAACTGTTATAATGTAGCTAGTTTGACTAGAACATTATCTCTATATCGCGTATAACCCGCTGCGGGTGTATCTTTATATTCTAGAACACTAAAATGTTTCATTATATAAAGATGATATTAAGATAAACACATTAGATGTGAATAACATGATTTATATTTTGAATATAAATAATATCTCAAATATATAACATGACAAATAAATAGCTCAAACTGATTTGATCAGTTAAGAAACTTAATTGTGGCATAGTTGTCAGGGACACTACTAAACAAGAATCGTATATCCGCACTTTTGAAGAGCGGGTACTAGGACTGATTTGATTCCATTCAAATAAAGTTTACGAATCTAGTCTATTTGGGCAAAGTGCCTAAAACACTATTTACTTGGTAAAAGTGTAAATGCCTCCGATCTGTTAGCCCTACTTCATAGTGAAGCGAGTGGGCTCATATCTAGCTAGGCTAGATATGGATTTGAATATTTCGTGACCTGTACGGATGTGGCATCGCGTATGGTTATGTGTTTCTTTTGAAACACAAATCGGAAACTTTTAGAGTTTCGACACGAAATAGACAAATAGATCGGCTAAAGTATTAAACCGTCATGGTAAGACTGTAATGGAAAATACTTAAGCAATAAGTTTATAGTTTTTATGAAAGAGTATAGTATTCTTTCAAATAAGGACTCCTCCCGGAATACGTCAGTTGACGGTGTGTCCGAACGGATTAACCGAATTTTGTTAGACATAATAAGGTTAATCACGAGTCGCTCTGAGCTACCATTTCCTTCAACGGATA
The DNA here is from genome assembly GCA_019454045.1 of Zanthoxylum bungeanum. Taxonomy (NCBI): domain Eukaryota; kingdom Viridiplantae; phylum Streptophyta; class Magnoliopsida; order Sapindales; family Rutaceae; genus Zanthoxylum; species Zanthoxylum bungeanum. Next base: position 19,535 of record SKCR01014368.1, read on the forward strand.
AACTTTAAACAGTGCAAGAACTTATTTTGAATAAGGTTCCATAATAATCTGTTTGACAGATATCATATTAGATATGAATGGGAAAGAAAACCGGGTTTCTCATTCCTGATAATTTGGGTATGCTAGGCATATGTTTGGATGATACCAAACTAAAACCCAAATAGGATAAGTGCCAAATGTAGGTTATCCTAGGGATACCATAAGTATTGTACTTATACATCACAAGAAAAACAATTAGATTGTGACTCCCCATACGGTTTTCCTGAAAGGAATACCGATATGCAGTGGTAGTGGGAGGATAGTAGTATAACTCGATGGAAATCGGATTAATACTGTTCAAGGCACTGAATCTTAATGGAACATGAATAGTTCATCCAGGATGAGACTATTACCATTAATCTTCGAATACACAAGAACCGCGTAGGTCGGATAGAGTCAGAAAACAACCTGGGGTATGGGTTTCTGATCGCACCTCATAAAGATGTTTATCTTATTGAGGAATACTAACTGACTACGTATGAGGAAGTGATAAAAGGTATCAACTCCCTAATTATGGCAAAGTGTCATGTAATCCGAAATGGATTTCATGTATCAACCAGTTTGGATACTAGTTGATGTACCACAAGGCATTGTGCCTATTGATACTATATGTCTTCTAGGAAGACATACATGGATGACAACATACCAACGTATAAAGCTAGGCTTTAACGGAAAGGTATCGTTATCAACATTGTGTTGATTACGATTCAACTTTTTACCTGTTGCCACGGTAAATCCATTTGGATAATGCAGATTATTCGATCCATGATTGGATTGAAGCAAGCATTAGGTTCTTGGAATTATCGTTTTAATATAATCATAATGATGTATGATTTAATTCAAAACGAAAATAATTCTAGTGTATATATGAGAAGGTTAGTGGGAGCGCACTGATAGTGGCTGTCCTATAAAATAATGATAATACGTCATTTCTTGGAAATGATATTCCCATAAAATATATATCGGCGAAAGCTTGGCTTCCGCAATACTCTCCTAGAAACCGTACATTGAAAAATGTACGAGACCTGGTGTATCATACGCTTTGAGCATATGGATTCACAAACAGGCCGATCCGAGTGATAGTCACTGGATTGATGTTAAGAACATCCGTTAGTATCTTAGAGAACTAAGGATGCTGTCTTAGTCTATGGAGAAGGAGAACTTGAAGTGACTGGGGTCACTGTAGCAAGTTTCCTATAACCGATAAAGACGACTAAAAGTCGCAAACGGTACTATATAGTTTGAATAACGGTACAGTGAGCTGGAAATCTTCCAAGTAAGATACTGTTACCGAATAAACAACAAATGCGGGTTGTTGCTGCAGCTGAAGCAGCAATAGAAGTCATTTGCGTCGATACAAATCTAATTAGATTAGATATAGTTCTGTTAGCAGCTGAGCTAGGCGTCAGCACAGCTAAAGAATTAATGGTCTCATCAACGATCCAGATACATACTTAGATACTCATCTAATTCATTCGGATCATATATCGTGGCGATGTGATGATCGAATAAATCGCATCAAGATGATAATCATGCAAATCCGCTGACGAATGCATTTCTCAGCAGTTTGAGCCAACCGTACATAGTTCGGGTGTAGGACACTTGAGTGACTGGCTATGTGCCAAGTGGGAGATTGTTGGACAAAATGACCCATAGCGTCACGATTTGCACAGATCATTGTGTTGTTGTAGCAAATTAACTATGTGACAAAGAAATTGCACTCTCATCATTTGTGATTAGATCACCATAGATATATAAATGAAGAGAGGTCCCTATGATTAGTTCCTGGACTGAGAATGATATGAGAAGTATCAGTCCCCGAAGGTTTAATCATTAAATATCCCTAGCCGGAGTATTATCGAGACTGGACATCGATAATGCGGAATAGGCTAGTATTGCACTTGTGTGCGTTGTGAGGGCACAACGGCATATTTCTCATATATATAAGTATCGGATACTTATGCAAGTGCGATAAGAGGTCGTGTTTCACCGATGGTACGGGAAACAGCTTCGCTCTGGATAGACCCCTCGGAATCCCATTGGTATTATGACTATGTGTCTATGGGAGGCTGAAATCAAGGTAGGTGTGTATAGTCTTAACCTGAGACTTACATCGCTAATACTTGCGATAATCGGTAGACTTTGGTCTTGGTGGAACAGGGCTTTAACCGGTTCTGCGTACACCACTTCTGGGTTTATCAGAGAGTCGTAGTGTATTGGGTGTGATGTCAAGACGGAAGTATCACTCCAGTCATAGTGGAGATGATGTCACGCAGGATACGGTATTAGTGCTCTTAAGTGCTGGCCGGCCATCGGGATATTATGACAAGGTCATGTATATCCGATTATAGAGACTAGTTACCAGACATCCGACATGTGCTTCGGACGGGGCAGACACTTATCCAGCCCCAGCCCTAGCACGTGACTATCCGATACTGGGCTGATAAACGCAATACTACGGTATACTACGCTTGATACAGATCTATATATTCCTGTAAGAATATTTCTGGAGAATTGGGTAGGCATGGCGCTTTGCTAGAAGCCAACCTTGTCTTGTAAATCGGTATAAACGTAGTACGAGGTACTTACGTGTTCGGATAGTCCGACGACCGTATTTACTGCCAACATATCCGGAGATCTCATGGGTCGCTTCCCAAAGATTCACCGATGATGTATGACTCGCACTATGATTAATATGGGATTAATTAGTAAAGAGAGAAGATTAATTTCTAGAGAGAGAAAATTAATCTGGGATTAATTACAGAGAGATTTTATCTCGGATAAAGTATCGTTAAAGAGAGAGAACAATTAATTTGGAATTAATCGATAAATTAATATATTTGATATATTAACGAAATTGGATTTCGACGCGGAATTAAAATTAGATTTTAATTCGGGCGAACGAATTAATTTAGAATTAATTCGTTAGCGACGTGAATAGTGATTTCGCTAGGCGTAATCATTTAATTACGACGCAACGGAAAATTCGTTAATTTGGAATTAGCGAACCCGAGCCCGAGATTGTTTGCGAGCGCATTCGCATTTCGAATGCGAGTACGGCACGCAAGTCAAATCAAGCGTCAAATCGCAAGTCACATCAAACGTCAAATCACATGTCACTTTGAGTGATGTGACATTTGAGTGATTGATATAAGTTGATTTGTGGTGATTGACAAGCATTTAATGCTTTGTTTTTTGAAATAGAAAAAAGGTAAATGGTTTATTATATATTTTGGAAATATATAAACCCTTTTACAATTTTTTTATTTGGAAACTCATTCTCTCTCTCATTTTACGGTTTTAGGCTTTTGGAGCCAAAAACCTTCATCTCTCTCTCACGGTCTCCATGACCGTTTTCTTCATCTTTTCTTCTGGTTTGACCGAGCAAATGGAGAAGCTTTTGGATCTTGTTGCAAGATCAAAGTGCTAGCACACACCTTGGGTTATACATAGGTGATAGGGAAACGAATTTATGAGCTTGGAATCCATTTTTGGAGCTTGAAGCTTGGAGCTTCAATGGAGGTCTTCAATGGCCGATTTTGAAGGAGCCACCACAGCCCAAAACCGAGCAGTCCCTGCTGTTCAAGGAGGCCAAACCGAGCTTCAACAAGGAGGAAAATGGTCTTGTTCTTCTTCGCAACAAAACCGATCTATGTGAGTAATGCTTCCGCCTTATTCTTTTGATGTATTCATGCGTTTTTTATGCTTGATTTCATGATCTTGGGACCTATATTAGAAACTCAACATAGGTATCCATTATGGAATTAGCAATCTGTTAAATCCATGGGCCCGTGGTACACTGTAGAAATCAGTTCTAAGTGTTATTTAAGAGATTGCTAATAGAATCGTCGATGAGGTTGTACCTAAAGAGATTTGACATTTATATCTATATCTCTGGGATAATTCGGATACCTGGGATGGAAGGATTATACGTATGCAGTGACCTCGACCTGTATGGTTCAGAGATTTTATCCGTGTTCGTCATAATTTACGGGTGGGTAGATTATGGACACAAAACTGGATTTCGTGACGGATATGCCTGAACTTAGAGAGTCTCACTAATGAAATATACTCGTAGGGCACTAGGACAACTTTTATAAATAATACTGATTATTTATAAGTCGTTTAACGGTTAAACGAGAATACATGCTTTTGAGATCTTTCGGCCATTTATTAAATTTCGAATTGTGATATTTGACATTTATTATTAATATATATATTTTGATTATTTAATGTAAATATAATACATATATTTGGATATTTGTATTTAATTATTTGATTATTTAAATGTTAAATAATTAAATTAATTAAATATTTAATATCTAGTTTACTTTAATTAAGTAAACTAAATGGCTTATTTTAATTGGTTTTCTTGGCCAATTTTGATTGGCATGATTTAATTGATTTATTTTTGATAAGGATTGAATTATTTGATGATTTATTACCACAAATATTAATTAAATCATTTTCGAATTATTGAAATAAAATTGAAAATATATGGCCATTACTTTTTCCTTGTTATTCAGTCATTTAAGCCATTTTTTTTTTTTGTTTCATAATCTAAGAACCCTAAAAAATCAAATTCAAAGTGAGAAAGAGAGAAAAATGAGAAGAAAGAATAAAAGCTTGCATATTTTGGAAATTTGGTAAGAATTTTCATACTTTCTTTTTCTTGAAAATTATTTCTAAGATCATAAGCTTCAACATGTGTAGCTTAGTTTCTTCTCTACTTTCTTATGGTTCTGTTTTGGTGATTGGGAGCTTGATTGAAAGATGGAAGCTTGTATGTTAATTTAGAATGCTTAAAATTGTTTATAAAGCTTTCTTTTTGCCATTTGATGGTTAGTTGCCATTCTAGAATTACTTAGCCACTAATGATTGACCTAGAATTGTTTTTGAGTTATTTCATGATGGTGAGGCTTAATTGGTGTTGTGAGAATTGAATTAAAGTATTGAATTTAATTAATTTGGTGTTAATTTTGTTTATTTATGAAATTATAAAATCAGTGTTTTTAACCTTCACCAAATTTGGATCTTTTGATATATGTTATGAGATTTGATGTATATATGATGTATATTAAATTTGGGAATTTTTTGGATTTGATCTTAACATGTTTTGAACAAAAATGGCCAAATTGCAAATTCTTGAAAGTTTAGGAACCATTCGGTAAATTCAGGAAATTCGGTTTCAATGAGTTGCAAATTGTATTTTTCATATAATAGACATGTATAAATTATTTTGGGATTGATTTGGAATCAATTAGAATTGTATTTGATAATTTTGGACTAAAATGATTAAAATAAAAAGTTTTGGGGCAAAACGGTAATTACAAAAAAAATCTGATTTTCGGTAAAAATTTCAATTTTTAAGTATTGAGTAATTAAGATAAATTAGTTTATTTTAATTACCCCAAGAAAAATTATTGAAATCGGAAAATTTTGATTTTCCGCGTTCCGCTACATTTACCCTAATTACCGCTCAAAACCCCAACAAAATTGGTATCAGAGCAGGTCTGAACCTGAACACATAATGTGAATATGCCTTTAAATTCAATGTTTAATTATGTTCTTACTTTATACATGTTTGTATTTCTTAATTTGATTAAATTAAATACGTACCATCCTTTCGGAAAATCCTTAATTAATAAGGTTTTAAAAGTAATATATATTGGATGCATATTTCTTGGTCCGTCTTGTCAATACGGTTTGTGGATATCTGTTCTATTGCTGCATCCGAGATCGTGACAAAGCAGTGAGGGTGTAGCTGATAGAAATTTATCCATACCGGATGTATATGTGATATTAGATAAGTTCAAGCGAAAGCGCAAATCCTGAACATGCCAAAGCTGTCAGGACTACACAAGTATCTTGAATTTATCATTGACAAGTTTAACCTTTGTACGCCTTTTTCTGAACGTGCCAAAGTTGTCACAATGAGAAACGGCTAGGACCGGAACCCAGAAGTCACTATTGAGTGATTGACAATGAGTTGTCTACCTAATGAATATACGTAAGCGAGATCGTGCCAAAGCTGTGAGCTGAAACATATTCATGGGATCCACCTTTCATTATTAAATTTAATTTGATTAATTGTTTGTTTGCATTATGTTTGGGGATTATAGTATTGCATATAATAGTGGAAGGGGCATTTGTAGATTAAAAATCCATGATCTATTTATGCTTTGTTTGATTTATATTATATGAAACTGTTATATCTACTAACCATTTTTCGCTATCTATATGATAGATTTGCGATGGAGGCACCTGCTTATAATCCTTTTGCTCGTATACTTGATAGGAACAAGCTTAAAGGCGCAGAAAACTTTGCAGATTGGGACTTGGAATTGAGAATTGTTCTTGGGTCTGAGAATTGTTCTTGGGTCCGAACAAATAGAATATCTGTTAGAAGGTCCGTTGCCACTTGCCATAGCACCTGATGCTACGCAAGAGGAACATGAGACTTTCCAAAAGTGGAGAGATGATGATTGAAGAGTCAAATCATATATTCTCAGTTCCTTGGCACCGGTGCTTAAGAGACAATATTTTGGATAACCCGTCGCATATACTATGATGATGCGGCTATGAGAATCTTTTATGAACCAAGAACATGTCTCGGTTTATAAATTGTAATGGAACTATTCCATGCAAAATTGGAAGAGGGACAGGCTGTGAGCTGTCACGTGCTACATCTGCATATATGGTACATTAACGTCAATAATAATCTTCTCGGGTTGAGTGAGCATAGTGATCCTTCAACTTGAGATACCATTGCGATGGCGGCACCTGCTTCTAATTCTTTTGCTTGTATACTTGATACGAACAAGCTTAAAGGTGCATAAATCTTTACAGATTGGGAATTGGATCTAAGAATTGTTTTTGGGTCCGAACAAATAGAATATGTGTTAGAAGGTCTGTTGCCACTTACCATAGCACTTGATGCTACGCAAGAGAAACATGAGACTCTCCAAAAGTGGAGAGAAGATGATAGAAGAGTAAAATCATATATTCTCAGTTCCTTGGCACCAGAGCTTAAGAGGCAATATTTTGGATTGCCTGACATATTTATTATGATGATGCGGCTACGAGAATTCTTTATAAACCAAGAACATGTCTCGGTTTATAAAATTATAATGGAAATGTTCCATGCAAAATTGGAAGAAGGACAGGCTGTGAGCCCTCACGTGCTACATCTGATTGATTTGGTCAAACAGTTGAGGTGCTATAATTTCCCTCTGAATGACACTTTAGGATGAAGTGTCATACTAGGATCTCTGCCAGCATCATATCGCCAATTGCTGATGTATTTCAATATGAATGAGATTAGCTGTTCTTACTAGGAGCTGCATAAGATGCTACAAACTGCGGAGGAAGATTTGAGGAATGGAGTACCGACTCGCCCTTCTAAACCCTTTGCTTTTCCTGCTTCCTCCCAATCAAAACAAAAAGGGAAGAAGAATAAAGGGAAGAAAAAGAAGGGTACGAATCTTCCACCACATGGTAAGATAGCTAAACCCAAGAGAGCTGCCGAAGATAAATACCACCACTGTAGCAAGATTGGCCACTAGAAAAGGAACTGTCTTGACTATTTGGCGCAAATCAGAAAGGAAAGAGCATCTACTTCAGGTACTTTTATTTTTCCCATTATTGATATCTCATTAGCTTGTGAAGCTATGTCGTCCATTTGGATTTTCGATTCTGCTTGTCCAATTCACATTTGCAATTTGTTGCAGGTGCTGAAGGAAAGTATACGGCTAAAATCTGGAGAGATGCAATTGCGATTCAGGAGTGGCGACTATTTGGATGCAGTTTTTGTGGGCTTATGAGAGATTCCCCTGCCCAATGGGAGCCTTTTATTGCATGACTATTTTTTTATACCAGGATGTGTTGTGAATATTATATCACTTTTGTATTAGATACTGAATGATATAATGTAAATATTTAGAATCGTTCTTTATATTTATATGATAGATATAATATTCAGATCCTTGTTTGTCCAAATAAACATGGTCATTATATTTTGCATACCTCACAAGATATCTTTAATGCTGGAATTAATAAACGTAAAGTATCTGATATAAATAATACTGAACTGTGACATATGAGGTTGGGTCATATAGGCGTGAAACGCCTAACCCAGTTGGTTAGGAATGGTTTGATACATGATCTCACCATTGAACCTTATCCAACTTGTGAATCTTGTATTCGGGGTAAGATGACCAAATCCTCATTTTCTGGTGTAGGATACCGAGCCACTGACTTATTAGAACTAATACATTCTGATGTATGTGGTCCCATGAGTCACACTGCTCAAAATGGTTTTTCCTACTTCGTTACCATTACTGATGATCTATCACGGTATGGTTATGTTTATTTGATGAAACAAAAATCGGAAACCTTTGAAAAGTTCAAGGAATTCTGAAATGAAGTAGAGAAACAGACTGGTAAATATATTAAATGTCTACGATCTGATCGAGACAGCGAATATATGAGTGGTGAGTTCATCGATTATTTAAAGGAGAATGGGATTCTCGCTCAATATACTCCTCCGGGTACTCCAAAGCACAATGGAGTGTCCGGAAGGAGAAATCGGACTTTATTGGATATGGTTTGATCGATGTTGAGTTTTACAGATTTTCCCTATTATTTATGGGGTTATGCTCTTTTAACTGCTGCTCATCTTTTTAATAAGATTCATTCCGAGGCTTTTCCTACAACTCCATATGAGATATGGACTGGTAAGAAACCGAATCTTAATTATGTTAAGATTTGGGGCTATCCTTCCTATGTTAGGATGGCTCAGCCAGATAAGCTTTCGTCTCGAGGGCAAAAGTTTAGGTTTGTTGGATATCCTTCAAACATGAAAGGATATTTATTCTATGATACCAAGTATCGAAGTGTGTTCGTAGCTCGCTTCGTAAAATTTCTAGAGGTATAATTTTTGTCTGAATGAGGTAATCATAGAGGTGTTGAACTTGATGAAGTACAACCTGGAACCAATGAACCAGTGGAGGAACCTAAAGTTTAAATAGATGTAGAGCCTTCAACACACACACTCTGTATGTCCCAGAGGGTGTCTGGACCTCATGAACGCTTGTATTTGATGCAAGAAAAAAGTCTGGATGTTCTCTTAGTCGAAAAGACTGACATTTATACCTATAGAGAAGCGATGTTGGACATCAACTCCGCGAAATGGCAAGAGGCCATGAAATTAGAGTTAGACTCTATGCATCATAATCAAGTTTGGGACTTGGTTCCGCTTCCTGAAGGAATTGTTCTTATCGGTAGTAAATGGGTTTACAAGAGGAAGCGTGGGCCTGAAGGAAAGGTTGAAACCTTTAAGGCCAGACTGGTAGCTAAAGGTTACACGCAACGACCTGGTATCGACTACGATGAAATTTTTTCGCCAGTCACGATGCTAAAGTCTATAAGGATTTTATTGTCTATTGCTGCTTACCATTATTATAAGATTTGGCAAATGGATGTCAAAACAGCTTTTCTAAATGGATTTCTTGACGAAGATATCTATATGGAACAGCCATAGGTTTTTGTATCCAGCGAAACCTCAGACAAGGTTTATAAGCTTCAAAAGTCCATTTATGGACTTAAGGAAGCTTCGTAAAGTTGGAATCTTCGATACGATGAGATTATTAGATTGTCTGGTTTTCTCAAGAATATGGAAGAATCCTGTGTGTATCAGAAGGCTAGTGGGAGTATGATAGTATTTTTGGTTCTCTATGTTGATGACATCCTAATCATTGGGAATGATAAAAGGCGTCAAAGCTTACCTCTGTAAGAATTTCTCCATGAAGGACCTAGGTGAAGCTTCTTATATCTTGGGTATAAAGCTCTATAGGGATAGAGAAAGGAAACTTATTGGCTTATCCCAATCGACATACATAGATAAGATCTTAGAACGGTACAATTATGTTAACTGTAAGCCAACAAATATACCGTTCAAACATGACATTCATCTTAAGAAGAAGATGTGTCTGCAAAAAGAAGATGAGAAGATTAGAATGTGTAATCAACCTTATGCTTCATGTTTGGGTAGCACTATGTATGCCATGTTATGTACGAGACCTGTTATTAGCTACGCGGTTAGTGTAACCAGTAGATATCAGTCCAATCCAGGAAATGACCATTGGATGGCTGTTAGACATATCTTAAAGTATCTTAAAGGTACTAAGGATAAGTTTATCATATATGGAGGAAACAAACTGCAGGTTAATGGGTATACGATTCTGATTTTTAATCGGATCCCGATGATAAAAAGTCTACATAAGGATTTATATTTACCCTTAACGGAGGTGCAGTTTGTTGGAAAAGTTCCAAACATGGGTCTATATCTGATTCCACCACAGAGGTGGAATATATTGCTGCTTCTGAAGCTGCAAAAGAAGCTGTTTGGCTTAAGAAGTTTATCACTGATGAGTGGTAAATGTATCACTATTTTCCACTCATTTAACTTAATATTTTGTATAGTTTCTTGAGTTTTTTTGAATATTTTGATGTGTTTTGTGTTATTTTGTAGATAAATAAAGTTTCAGGACATTCTGGAGGTGATTTGGAGCAAAACTGTGAAAATTGGCAAAAAAGGTATTTTGGTAATTTTGGAGCGTCGCGACACCGAAACCCTTGGCGTCCCGACCTTTAACGTGCGCCAGAGGCTGCTAACATGCACCAGGTTAACAAGTCAAAGTTTGACAAGTTTGACTTTGCTAACGTGAGCCGTGCCACGTGTCATCATCACAAGCGATCCGCTAACATGCGCCGCATGCCACGTGTCAAAAATTCAACGAGCCGACATCAGCCAGCCGCCTTGCCACGTGTCACCTTATCGCTTCAGCTGCCCTGCTACGTGTCAGATAAGACCAGAAGCAACAAATCAGGAAATGCCACGTCAGAGCATCGCGCCGCGCAAGGCTTACGTTGCCCGACGCGCTCCACTTACTCGGGCCTATAAATTCGGCTCGAATTTTCAGTTTAAGATGTACCACTTCCTCTGAATTCTCTGATGTAAATAGGGAGTTCTCTTCTTAGTTTCTTTAAAATTTCAGTTTTAATTACGTTTTGTAAAAGTAATTTTCTTCTATAATAGTAATAGTAATTTTCTTTCTTAAATTTTTTTACTTTTACTATTCAACCATGAGGAGGTAACTTCTCAATGCTAAGCTAAAAAGGTAATTCTTTTACTATTGCTATTTAGATTAATCTCCCTTAAAATATAATATATAAACTATTTAAAACCTGACTTAATGAGGATACCGCCATACTGGTCGGTTGGTTATTCAATTTAATCTGATTAAACCTGACTTAATGAGGATACTGCCATACTGGTCGGTTGGTTTATTTATTGTTCCGCCTTTATGGCTGGTTTATTTATTTTTCCGCCTTTATGGCTGGTTTATTGACAAATATTACCGCCTTAATGGCTGGTTGGATTTAATTTGACTTAATCAGGTTACCGCCTATATGGTTGGTTGGCAAAATTATCACAAGTATATATATTATATTATGGGAGATATCTAAATAGTAAATAGTAGAAGTTAATTCCTTTTACCTTAGCATTTCATTTTATTGTAATTTATTATTCCACAATTACTTTTTAGCAATTTTACTTTATATCTTTTAAGTTTTTACCAACTTTAGCTATGTGTTGTAACTAAGTTAGTTATCTAGGGTTGTGATAAAATCTAATATCACCGGTTTATAAGGGTTAGATTATAATTTGGGTAATTAAAAGATTTATTTAATGAGTCATAATCTTAATGCTTTTTATTAACTGGCCACTAATAAAATTGACTAGGTAAACTTAAAATGAACTAGACATAAGGATTTTAAGTTTAAAAACCTTAGACTCAATAGCCCACGATCTTCTTTGAGGATAGATAACCCTTTAATAGATTTCCTTACAGGATAGGAATATACCTGTTGGGCGGGGGGTAGTCATAATTGGAACTTAATCTTAATGAATCTAGGTAATTTGGTTGACATAGACATATGGTTCAATTGGATTATACTACGTATTTTTAAATGATCATCGAAAGAGGCTTTTACATAATTTAATGTCCATATTAATAAATTAATATTTTACCCGACTATAATATAACCACTTCATCTTTAAATAATATTGGAAGAATTCACAACCCTAGATAGTTTTATAAATTGAATTTTCATTAAATCTACTTTCAACAATTTTAATTACTTGCTTTTAAATTTAGAATCGTCACCATTTCAAATCAATCAAACAACCTGTTAGATACTAGTAATCACTTGACCTCAATAAATTAATAGTTTAGGTATTAAGTCCTCGTGGGATCGATACTTCTTATACTACTTGAACGATACGTGCGCTTGCGTTATACGCGTGCGATTACGCTGGTCAAGTTTTTGGCGCCGTTGACGGGGACTTATTTATCTTTCATTATTAGTTTTGAGGTTAGATACCTTTACTTGTATCTAATTTCTTTTTACTTATTTTTTTTTTGTTTTATTGTGTTTCAGGTTATCAGATTCTTAATGAGACGAACCAGAAGCTTTGAGCTACAACCGCTTGACCCAAAAATTGAAAGAACCATCAAACAGTTGAGAAGAGAAAGGCGACAAGGCCAAGAAGCTTTAATCAACATGGAACCTGAACCTTTGGAGGTTGCACCACCAATTCCCATTCGAGACAGAACCATTCCGGTGGTTGATGGTCTCATTTCATGTATTGTACTTCCTCCCTTACCAGCAAATGCAGGTGACATCAAAACTTGCATTCAGATGATTCAGCAATCAGTGCAATTTGGGGGAAAAGCAACTGAAGATCCTAATACCCACATCAGCAACTTCCTGGAAGTTTGTGGCACTTTCAATTACAACCGAGAAGCTGAAGAAGCAATGAGACTGCGTGTTTTTCCATACTCCATGAAGGACAGAGCTAAAACTTGGCTACATTCACTACCAGCAGATTCTATTACAACTTGGAATACTTTAGCCACCAAATTTCTTGCAAAGTACTTTCCACCAGCTAGAACTGGAAAGCTGAGGAATGACATCACATCCTTTGTACAACAAGACTAAAAAACTCTTTAGGAAGCTTGAGAAAGGTACAAAGATTTGCTCCGGAAATGTCCTCACCGTGAGATTCCAAAATGGCTTCAAGTCCAAACATTCTATAATGGACTTTCTGGAATAATGAGAACCACAATTGATGCTGCTGCTGGAGGAGCGTTGATGGCAAAAGGAGAAGAACAAGCCTGGGACCTAATCGAAGAAATGGCCAACAACAATTCATTGTGGCCAACAGAAAAAGCATGATTCAACGAATTGCTGGAATTTATGAAGTTGGAGCCAATACAGCAGTCAGTGCCAAATTGGATCAGATATGCAAATTCATGGAGACTCTCGGCATGCAAAGCAACATTGGAACCACAAATTCACCATATGGAGAAGCACCAGAACAAAATCAACTTGAAGAAATGGTTAATTATGTCAACAATTTCAGGAGACAGGGGAACAATCCATATTCCAACACCTACAATCCAGGGTGGAGGAATCATCCAAATTTCTCATGGAGCAACAATTCAGGGCAAAAGAATTATCCACCACCTGGATTCCAGCAACAGAACAAAAGCCAGGAGTTTGAAAAAGATCCAGAAATGAAAGATTGGCTTGCAGAGATGTTCAAAAAGCAACAAGCAGCATATGATGCTATGTTTCAAAGCCAATCTGCTTCCATCAAAGCACTGGAGAATCAAATTGGACAACTGGCCAATGCTCAGAGTTACAGACCACCAGGAAATCTTCCCAGCAATACAGAACCAAATCCAAGAACCGAGGGAATTAGAGCAATGTCAAGCCATCACCTTGAAAAGTGGTACTGAAATCAACAAAGATGTTGGAATCAAGGAACCATTGAAGATGTTCCAAAAGAAGCAGAGAAACAGATGGAGGAAAAAGAAGCAAAGGAAAAAGAACAGATCACTCCACCCACACTTTTCCTCAGCGTCTTCAGAAAAGCAAACTAGACAAGCAGTTTGCTCGATTCTTGGAGGTTTTCAAAAAGCTGCACAACATCCCATTTGCAGAAGCTTTGGAACAAATGCCCAGCTATACTAAATTCATGAAAGACATTCTTTCACGAAAACGGAGATTGGGAGATTATGAGACAGTAGCATTATCAGAAGAATGCAGCGCCATCATTCAGAGAAAACTTCCCCCAAAGTTGAAGGATCCTGGAAGTTTCACCATTCCTTGCATCATAGGAGAACATAACTTCGGTAAGGCTTTATGTGATTTAGGTGCAAGTGTTAATTTAATGCCTTTTTCTATTTACAGGAAACTGCAAATTGGAGAAGCAATGCCTACCTCAGTCTCACTGCAACTTGCTGATCGAACGCTCGCATTTTCGAGAGGAGTCGTTGAAGATGTGCTAGTCAAAGTTGATAAACTCATTCTCCCAGCAGACTTCATTATCCTTGACATGGATGAAGACAAAGATGTGCCAATCATCCTTGGGAGACCATTCTTAGCAACAGGTCGAACTGTGATTGATGTACAAAAAGGAGAACTGACCATGAAAGTTCAGGACCAAGAAGTTACCTTCAATGTTTTCAAAGCCATGAAATTCCCGAGTGAAGAAAAAGAGGAAGAATGTTTCAGAATTGATGTTGTTGATAGTATCATTCATGATACTGATACAGTTCCCACAGACAAACTTGAAGCTTGCATCACCAACATGACTGACACTGAGTTAGATGCTGAAATTCTGGAATGTATCAACTATCTTGACAAGCCATTTCGTTTCAAAGTGACACAACCAATTGAAAGTTTGAAACTACCGAAGAAAGACCGGATCAAGCCTTCGATTGAAGAACCACCCAGTTGGAGCTGAAGTTACTTCCAGTCATCTCAGGTATGCATTTCTTGGAAACTCTTCTGAATTACCTGTTATTATTTCATCTTCGCTAACATTGAGCATGAAGAAAAGTTGTTGAGAGTGTTACGAGAGCACAAGAAAGCTATTGGCTGGACTATAGCAGATATTCGAGGCATTAGTCCATCATTCTGCATGCACAAGATCATGATGAATTATGTGTACAAACCCACAGTGGAACATCAACGGAGACTCAATCCAATCATGAAGGAAGTTGTGAAGAAAGAAATCATCAAATGGTTGGATGCTGGCATCGTTTACCCCATCTCAGACAGCAGTTGGGTAAGTCCTATGCAATGTGTGCCGAAGAAAGGAGGAATTACTGTGGTTACCAATGAAAAGAATGAGCTAATCCCAATAAGAACGGTGACTGGATGGAGTATGTATGGACTACAGGAAGCCGAACAAAGCCACGAGGAAGGATCATTTTCCGCTGCCATTCATTGATCAGATGTTGGACAAATTGGCGGGACGTGAGTTCTATTGCTTTCTGGATGGATATTCAGGGTACAATCAGATTTCCATTGCCCCAGAAGATCAGGAGAAAACCACATTTACATGTCCCTATGGTACTTTTGCTTTCCGCAAGATGCCATTTGGATTATGCAATGCCCCTGCCACATTTCAGCGTTGTATGATGGCCATCTTCTCAGACATGCTGGAGCAGAGTATGGAGGTTTTCATGGATGAATTTTATGTGTTTGGAGATTCTTTTGACCATTGTTTGTAAAATTTGGAACATGTATTACAAAGGTGTGAAGATACAAATCTAATACTCAACTGGGAGAAATGCCACTTTATGGTGCAGGAAGGCATAGTTCTTGGACACCGGATCTCACAAAAGGGAATCGAGGTAGATAAAGCAAAGATAGAGACAATTGAAAAACTACCTCCACCAACATCAATCAAAGGAATTCAGAGTTTTCTTGGACATGCAGGTTTTTACAGGAGATTTATCAAAGACTTTTCCAAAATTGCAAAACCTCTTTGCAATCTTCTGGAAAAGGATGTGTCTTTCAACTTCACCAAAGAATGTCATGAAGCTTTTGAGATCTTAAAACAAAAGCTGGTTTCTGCCCCCATCATAGTAACACCAGATTGGACCCTTCCATTTGAGGTAATGTGTGATGCTAGTGATTTTGCTGTAGGTGCAGTTTTGGGACAACGCAAAGCAAAGATATTCCACACCATTTACTACTCCAGCAGAACTTTGAATGAAGCTCAACTCAACTACACAACCACTGAAAAGGAGTTGCTTGCAGTTTTGTTCGCTTTTGACAAATTCTGCTCTTATCTGTTGGGTCCCAAAGTGGTGGTCTACACAGATCATTCAGCAATCAAATACCTGATCGCGAAGAAAGATGCCAAACCCAGATTGATCCGTTGGATACTTCTTCTGCAAGAATTCGATGTGGAGATCAGAGACAGGAAAGGAACAGAAAACCAAGTGGCAGATCATCTATCGAGGCTCGAGAATGGAGAAACAGCTGGCAAAGAACTATCAATCAAAGAAACTTTTCCAGATGAACAGCTGTTTGCCATAAAACAACAGGAAGTCCCTTGGTATGCTGACTATGTCAACTACATAGTGTCAGGAAAATGGCCGTTGGAATGGACAACTCAGCAACGGAAGAAATTCTTCAAAGAAGTCAAACATTATGTCTGGGATGAGCCGTACCTGTTCAAACGATGTGCTGATCAATTACTGAGACGATGTGTCCACAGGAAGAGGTCAACAGTGTTTTGCAGCACTGTCATTCATCACCATACACGGCGGACACTTCAGCGGGAATAAAACTGCAGCTAAAGTCCTTCAATCAGGTTTGTTCTGGCCCACTCTTTTTAAAGATGCTCATTGTTTGTTCTTCAATGTGACAGGTGTCAGAGAATGGGGATTTTGAGGAGAAATGAAGGACCATTGCAAAATATTCTGGAAGTGAGATATTCGATGTGTGGGGAATTGATTTCATGGGACCCTTTGTTCCATCATTCGGAAACCTGTACATCTTGGTTGCTGTAGACTACGTCTCAAAATGGGTTGAAGCAATTGCACTACCATCCAATGATTCAAAAGTGGTGATCAAATTCTTGAAAAAGAATATTTTCACTCGCTTCGGAACACCTCGGACAATTATCAGTGATGGTGGCACACATTTCTGCAACAGATATTTTGATGCACTTCTATCCAAATACAGGAGTTACTCACAAGGTTGCAACAGCCTACCATCCACAGTCAAATGGGCAATTTGAAGTTTCAAACAGGAAATCAAAAGAATCTTGGAGAGAACCGTTGGATCAACAAGGAGAGACTAGTCAACAAAACTAGATGATGCATTATGGGCCTACCAGACAGCTTACAAGACACCCATTGGTATGTCCCCATATCGATTGGTGTTTGGGAAAGCATGCCATTTGCCAGTTGAGCTTGAACATAAGGTGTACTGGGCACTGAAGAAGTTGAATCTTGATCCACAAGCTGCAGGAAAGAAAAGAATTCACCAACTCAATGAATTGGAGGAATTTCGCCTACAATCTTATGAGAATGCCATATTGTACAAGGAAAATACCAAGAAATGGCATGACCTAAAAATAGAGCACATATAGTTGAAACCAAGGCAACAGGTGTTGTTGTACAACTCGAGGTTGAAACTTTTCCCTGGAAAGTTGAAATCACGGTGGTCAGGTCCATTTGTGATCACTCAGGTTTTTTCCATATGGAGCTGTTGAGTTACTGGATCCCAACACCAACAACACATTCAAAGTTAATAGTCAGCGTGTCAAGCACTACTGGGGAGAACCGTTGGAGCGATAAAAAGAAAGTGTCACACTTTCAGATCCAGCATAATGTTCAGGCAGTCACGTCTAGCTGACAACTTAAAACTTAGCGCTCGCAGGGAGGAAACCCATGCAATTTTTGTATATATTGTGATTTGGTGTGATTTAATTTTGTGTGTTTAGTTTTTGCAGATTAAGACATTTCACAATGGAAGAAGCTCTCGTAAATCTTCACAAGCAATTTCCTTCTCTCCCTAAAAAATCTCTGATGAAAGTTTACAAAGCTCGCTTGGAACGAATGAGGTTACTGACAATCAAAGGTATTCCTACTGACATTCGTTGGATAATTGAAGCACGGGTCAGATTGGCTGGTGAGTCTTCTGACTCTTTTAGTTCACATCTGTCTGATTTTGGAAGAAGCACCTACGCAAAGAAACGTAGAGCTAAACAAATGGGTGTTTGTTACATATGTTCACGCTGGAATTGCAGTACTCGTTGTCGTTCTTTAGGAATGATGTCTAATAATCATGAAGATAAAATTAAATTCATTAGGGATGGCTTGAGTAAGGAGTCTGTCGATGATATATCTTCGACCTTGAGACGCATCCCAGTGGATATGTTCATATAGCCATTCAAAGGTTACACACACAATTCCAAAAAGAAAGACAACAGTTAAGTCTTGGGAATCTGACTCAAAAAGACCATGTTTGCCAATTTATAAGAAAATTGGATGGGAAGCTTGTCCCTGATGCATAGACGTCAATCAAGCTATAAATTCTTGTAAATATTATATCTCTTTGTCTTTTTCTTAGTAATTTTGATTTGTTTTGTTGTTTTCTCCGACAGGATCCATACCTTTTCGACTATCACGATTTATTTTACTATTTTGCTACTAATCGTCCTTTGGAAGATACTTGTGCTATTATTTTACTCACCCTTTTCAGGTATTATAAATTCAACTCATCATTGCACTTTTGAAGACATCCATAGTAAAACATGGAAGCCACTTCAAGAAGACGAGTTGAAAACATCTGTGTGTTTTGTGGTAGTAGTGTTGGTACTAAACCACAATACGTAGAAGCAGCACAAGAATTGGGTCGAGTCTTAGCTGCAAGGAATATGCACTTAGATATGGCGGAGGCAATCTTGGACTAATGGGGATCGTTTCAAAGGCTGTACAGGAAGGAGGCAGTCACGTTTTGGGAATCATCCCAAAACCCTTGGCTGAAGCAAATCTTATTGAATCAACAAACGGAGAGGAACTGATCGTGCTAGGTATCTCTGAACGACTGATAGAAATGATTAACCGTTCTGATGCTTTTATTGCTTTGCCATGTGGCTTGGGCACATTGGAGGAAATTTTTATAGTGTTATCTTGGGCGAACCTTAACATACACCAGAAACCAATTGGGCTGTTTAACGTTGATGGATTTTATGATTTTCTTTGTGTGTTTCTTGATGATGCCCGGAGAAATGGGTTCGTGTCAAAACCTTTAAAAGAACTACTCTTTACTACCAGAACTACTCCGGATCTAATAGACCAACTCTTAGCCTATGAACCACAAGTTGACCCTATCCTTTCAAAGATAAATTGGTCCGAGGACGATCGTGGTAAGAGGCGTCGTGTTAATCTGGATCTTAACCTTTAATTTCTTGTAGAATTTCAGCTAACCAGGTATTATCTTCTAAACTCTTCTTCTACTGTTTAGGGAGTAGGTGATGGTTTGGTGTCTTCCTTCACTCACTACCTTTCTATAAGGAAAAGCTGTGAAGGCACCTAGATAATCATTCACCCGTAGCTCATTGTGATAGACTAATTTCAAGGACTCGTTGTTTATTCCTGACACCAAGTGATAAGAGCTTAAGAGGCTTGGGTACTTAAGAGAGCCTCGCTCCACCCTCCCTCTGGGGAATCTACAACGGGAAATTTACCTTGTTTTTAGTTTGTGTGTTATTTTATTCTTAGTCTAAAATTTTTCGAAAAATACAAAAAAATTGAAAATTTTTCAAAAATTACAAAAATATTTTGTGTTTTTGTGTTTTTATTTTTACTAAAAAGGTGAAATTGGTAAGAGATAGCTGAGTAAGGAGTTTCCACTCCTGAGACATATTTCAAACCTATTTCGGAATAAGTTAATTTTTGTTTATTTCCTTTTGAGTTATTTAATGTGTGAATTCTCCATAAAATTGACTAAAATGGATCTTCATATGCTCAGTTGACAGGTATTATCAACATGCATAGTAACATACAGAATTGAGCTAAAATTGAAAAGTTTGTAATATTCAGTGCTCTAGTTCATTTGGAGGAATCATCTCAAAAAGTGATGGAATAAAAAAAAAATGAGATCTGAGTTATTAAGTCTGTAAGGGTGTTTTAACATCTAGTGCCCTAAAACCAACTGGTTTGGGAGTCACTGGCCCAAAGCTCGCTACATGGATCAAAAAGATGACAGAAAAAATATATATATATTTGAAGTCTGAGTAATTAAGTCCGTAGGGGTGTCTTAACATCTGGTGCCCTAAAGCCAACTGGTTTGGGAGTCACCGACCTAAAGCTCGCTACATAGATGGAAGATATTGTATATAAATAAAAAATAGTGAATAGAGAAAAATCAAAGAAAAAATCAGAAAAATCAGAAATTTATTCCATTACTACAAAAGGTGTGAATTCTGATAAAACTTTAGGACAAAAATATTACTCTCTTATCAACTATACTTATGACTGTTGTGGGAAAAAATGAGTTGATTAATATTTTGTTGGCTGTGTATATGAAGAATGGTAAATATGATCGGAGAATTTACTTATTCAGTAATTTAGAAAGAAATAAAACAACTAGTAAACTTGGAGTAGAAGTTTCACCTAATTAGTCACTAACTTCTTTATTCTATTTTCTCTTGTCTTTTTGCTTTTGTGTGCATTAGTTTTACTTTCTTTTTACTTTTATAAGATGTTTGTGGGTATCATTGTTGTTAGGGTTGCTGCTCTGAGCGCAATTTCTTATGTATTTCCCTGTTAATATTTTCGTATATATTTTATTAATGAATAAAATAAACAGTTTCTATAAAATAAATTCTTTTATTATATGGTAAAGACGTAAATGATCATAGAGTGACTGGTTATGATACTGTTGCAAAAGCGTCGCAACTGACATTGAGCAGTATCATACATAATCATTCTTTATTACCACAAATATTAAATAAATCATTTTCCAATTATTGAAATAAAATTGAAAATATATGGCCATTATTTTTTCCTTGTTATTCGATCATTTAGGGAAATTATAAAAAGCCATTTTTTCTTTTTTGTTTCATAATCTAAGAACCCTAAAAACTCAAATTCAAAGTGAGAAAGAGAGAAAAAGGAGAAGAAAGAAGAAAAGCTTGCATATTTTGGAATTTTGGTTAGGATTTTCATACATTCTTCTTCTTGAAAATTATTTCTAAGATCATAAGCTTCAACATGTGTAACTTAGTTTCTTCTCTACTTTCTTATGGTTATGTTTTGATGATTGGGAACTTGATTGAAAGATGGAAGCATATATGTTAATTTAGAATGCTTAAAATTATTTATAAAACTTTCTTTTTGCCATTTGATAGTTAGTTGCCATCCTAGAGTTACTTAGCCACTCATGATTGACCTAGAATTATTCTTGAGTTATTTCATGATGGTGAGGCTTGATTGGTGTTGTGAGAATTGAATTAAATTATTGAATTTAATTAATTTGGTGTTAATTTTGTAAATTTATGAAATTATAAATTTAGTGTTTTTAACCTTCACCAAATTTGGGAATTTTCATATATGTGATGAGATTTGATGTATATATGATGTATATTAAATTTGGGAATTTTTGGATTTGATCTTGACATGTTTTGAACAAAAAGGACCAAATTGTGAATTCTTGAAAGTTTAGGGACCATTTGGAAAATTCAGGAAATTCAGTTTCTATGAGTTGAAAATTGTATTTTCATGTATTAGACATGTATAAATCATTTTGGGATTGATTGGGAATCAATTAGAATTGTATTTGACAATTTTGGAATAAAATGATTAAAATACAAATTTTTGGGGCAAAACGGTAATTACTGAAAAATCTGATTATTGGGTAAAAATTTCAGTTCTTAAGTATTGAGTAATTAAGATAAATTAGTTTATTTTAATTACCCAAGAAAATTATTGAAATCGGAAAATTTTTATTTTCCGCGTTCCGCTGAGTTTACCCGAATTACCGCCCGAAACCCCAACAACATTGGGACTTATCGATCTAGATAGATGAAATCCATACTTAAAAGGCAAAAAACCTCTCTTAGAGGCCACATGTTGAATCTCTTGAGCACATTTTCTATGTACAGACTTTGGGAAAAACCAATCATTCTTATAGATTTATCTCTATAGATTATTCTGCCGAAAATGTAGGTTGCTTATCCCAAGTCTTTCATTGAGAATGTTTTGGATAACCAAACTTTGACTGATATCATCATAGCAACATCGTTTCCAAATAGTAATATTTCATCTACATATATTATCAAGAATGAGATGGCGCTCCCACTGACCTTTTTGTAAACACATGGCTTATCTATATGTTTGATGAAACCAAAAGTTTTGATTGCATCATCAAATCATAGATTCCAACTTCTACATGCTTGTTTTAGACCGTATATGGATCTTTATAGCCTGCATACTTTATGACTATCTCCTTTAGATGTAAAACCTTCTGGTTGTTTCATATAAATTTCTTCCTCAAGAAATCCATTTAGAAATACCGTTTTGACATCCATTTATCAAATCTCATAGTCATAGTAATCTGTTATAACTAAAAAAATTCTAATGGATTTTAGCATTTCTACTGGCGAAAAGGTTTCCTCATAAACAATTCCCTATTTCTAAGTATATCATTTTGCCACTAGTCTAGCCTTATATGTCTCTATTTTTTCCATCATTTCCAATATTTCTCTTGAACCCAATAGGACTAATTCATTCAGGAGGATCAACAAGTGTCCATACTTGATTAGAATTTATGAATTCCTATTAATAATTCATAGCTTTAAGCCATCTAGAAGAGTCATGTCCAACATTACTTCTTCGTAGTTTCTAGGGTCATCCACATGAACCGCTTCACCAATTATGAAAGATTCAAAATCTTATTGATTGATTATGGTGTAACTCAAAGAAGTGCAATATTTCCTTATGGAGTTATGAAATGGTTGTGTTTCTTGATGTGCTTCTTGTTCTGGTTCTTTTTGAGATAAATCAATTTGATTTTCAGAATTCTATTCGTGAGTCTTCTTCATCTAGGTCTACTTATTTTACTGTACTTTCTTCTTGAACCATGCGGTCTTCTAGGAAAGTGGCATTCCTACTCACCACGATCTTGTGATCAGAGGGAATGCAGAAGTAATATCCCATTAAATCCTTGGGACATCCTATGATTTGATATTTTTCAGATCTTGAGTGTATCGTTTCCATAAAGACTTTTCTTATATAAGCTGGAATACCCCAAATATTCAAATATCCTAAGTTAGAACACTTCCTATACCACATCTCATATGAGGTATTGGGAGCAGATTTGGTAGGAACTCTATTTTGAACATGTAAAGCTGTTTGGAGAGTGTATCCTCAAAATGACGTTGGTATGTCAACAAAGCTCATCATGGAACGTACCATATCTAATAGGGTACTATTTCTCCTTTCAGAGACACCGTTATGTTGAGGTATATAAGAAGGTGTTACCTTTGACAAAATTCCTTGATCTTTAAGATAAACTTAAAATTTTTTACTTAATTATTCTCCTCTGCAAACATATCGTAGATTTTTGATACTTTTTCCCAATTGGTTTTCCACTTCATTCTTATACTCTTTGAACTTTCAAAAGTATCTGACTTATGTTTTATTAAGTACAAATACCCAAATCTTAAACAATCGTCAGTGAAAGTAACAAAGTATTAAAAACCACATTTGGCCACTATGCTAAGTGGGCCACATACATCATTATGTATAAGTTCCAAGGTTTCTTTAGTTCTTTCACTTTGTCATACATAAGGTGATTTGGTCATTTTTCCATTGAGACATGATTCACAAGTAGGATAAGGCTATAAGCCTAATGAAGGAAGCAAGCCTCCCTTCTGCAATTATGGAATCCTTTTATCTCGAATGTAAATTAATCTTAAGTGCCAAAGGATGCTTGAATTAGGATTATCTTTTGGCCTCTTTGTTGTTATCGCGTTTAATTCATTTTTATGATTCTCATTCATTTTTAAAACATATAACCTATCCATATTTAATGCAATGCCAGCAAATTTATTCAAATAATAAATATTGCATTTCTCATTGATAAAATGAAATTCATTATTAAATTTCGTCAAAACAGGAATGGAAATAATGTTCCTTATTACACTAGAAAAATGTAAGACTTTATACAATAAAATTAAATGTCTTGATGGCATATGATGATGACATGTCCCCAAGGTGGTTGCTGAGACAAGCTCTATGTTCCCAACTTTGAGGACCACTTCGCCTTCCTTGAGTAAACTTTTACTCTTTAAAATCTGTGGAGACATATAAATATGTGAGGTAGTAGTAGAATCTGAAATCCATGAATGAGATATGAAACTTATACCAAGATCCATTTCAATAATAAAGAATGAGGATGTATCTTCTTTTGGCTTCTTCAAGCTTACAAGGTACTGAGGACAATTATTCCTCCAATCCTTGCTTTTTGCAATGGAAGAACTCATCTTGGGCCTTCTTTTATTTTCCTTTATTCAATATGCCTCCAGTGGGCTTATTTTTCTTAGGAGAATGTTTCTTGCCTTTTCCATTTTTCTTGCCATTGTGAGGACCAGAGACATCAAGAACATTTCCTTTTCATTACTTTCAACCTTCAATATTTTCTCAGTCTTTTCATAGGTCTTTAACGAGCCATGAAGTTCACTAAGTGACCTAGTTGATCTAATCAACTTGTTCATGTTGAAGTTGGAAATGAAGCCCTTGAATGATGGAGTAAGGGATTCCAAGATCAAATCCACCTTAACCCTGAATGTCAGTCCTAGATCAAATATATATGTTTGATAAATAAAATTGATCATTTTAAGCACATGATCAGAGACATGATTCTCATCCTTCATTTTCATCCTGAACAACTAACTAGTAACATCGTATATAACAATTTCACTACTTTCACCGTTCAACTCTTATAGGCATTCCATGATTTCCACCGATTAGTCAAACCTTTCATATTGCTCTTGAAAAGCTGAGCATGGAAAGGCTTTGATGTAGCTTCTCACATTGAACTCATCATTTTGCTACCTGTGATAAGCAGCAACCTTTTCAAGAGGGGAATCATCATCAGTAGGATCATGATCTATCATATCGAGAACGTAGTAAAAACATTCATAATCTAAGACAATCTTGAGCTTATGATGCCAATCCAAAAAATTTGGGCCAGTGAGTTTGTCTTTGTCAAGTATTGTGGTAAAAAGGATTCATTTTGTATCACATACTTCGTTGAAAATAAAAGTTTGTTAGTTATTTTGTAGTAAGTTTTTACCAAAGTTAAGGTCTTTTAAACAATGTTGCTCACACTAATTTTATTTGAATTCCACACTCCCTTATGTGTTAGACTGAAATATTGTTAGATATATTTGGATGCCAAATTTTCACAATTAATGTCGTGTCTCACCTAATGGGTTTTGCCACTTCATTTTCAATGAGTCAAAACTCATTTTATTTTGTATCTCTATACAAGGCTCAACCTTTCCACCTCTAGCAAAAAATATCTCATCTAATGGGTTTTGACATCTTCACTAGTTAAGCTAGACCCAACACCTTTTGTCATGTAATACCCTCAACTAATGGGTTTTGGGTTTACAATCATTAGGCTACATAGATGAACAATTCAAATAGTACCTAAACATATGAGGGTCCATCACCTAATGGGTTTTGGGATTGCCAACATATATTTAGTGGGCTACTTGATCGTTTGGGAAAGTTAATGATTTATATTTAGTCTTGGGGAATAATTAATTATTCATATCTATATATGGATTTAGGTTTTTTCTTTTAGTGCGTCTTGATGGTTTTGTATCTTATACTTTCATTAAACATTGTGCACAAGAACACTTTACCACATAACTTTTATGTTTGGCTCTAGACGAGGAGATCTTTATTTTTTTTTATTAAATTTAATAAAATTATTCCATTTGGATTAAGACATCTTTCACAATTCAGTGACTAGAGAAAACTCCCAAAAGATGGGGGGAGGGGGGTCCGACGTGACCATTTAAGTCCCTACCTTCTTAGGCTCTTATCGCCATGGTGTCAGAATACTTTTAAGTACCTCTTTATTCGAGAAGGTCTTAGACTTTCATTACTTTTATAATGCTATACTAATCTTGAAACTTTTAAAGGATTCTATTTGATTATTTATCAATTAATATCTTAATCATACTAAATTATTAGAATATTTAATCAAAGTTGTATTAGAATTATTTTGGTAAATTAATTAATGAATTTTAATGTAATTTAAAACTCCAATTTGGGTTTAACTTCCTAAAAGGAAGTTTAAGTTCAAAACTAGCAACAACTCAATTTCCATTGAGATTCTTTCCAAAAATGAATTTTAATAGAATAAGAACTTTAATTTTACTGAAAAATTAATTTTTGGAAATTTTGAAAATTTTATAGTTTCAATAATTACAGTTTGACCTATGAACTTTTGGATATTTGCAGTAAAATCCTAAAACTTTCAAAATCTTATAAATTGGTCCATGTGGTAGAAACACAGGGGGAGACTACTCGCTTGCGCGCGTCGCAAAGTGCTAGGATGCGCGTCACGACACAGTGTCAGTAGCTTCCCACTTGTTTTTCAGGTTTCGTCGGCTGGAGTTTATGGCAAAAAACATGACCTTTCCAAATTCCGATTGAGTTGAATTTTTATAGAATTTTTAGTCCTTATGTCTAGTATCACCATAAAAAATTCAGGGAGAAAAAATAATTTTATTCTCATAAAATAATACCCTAATGGAATAGTGCTCTATAGGATCCCAAATACATAATTTTTTATTTGATTTCATCAAAAAAACATAAACTTAAAGCATCTGATACCACTGTAAAGTTTGGGGTTAGCACAGAAGTATTTGTGTGACTATGATTTAAAATTTTCTTCCAGAACCACTTCAAGAATCGTGGTTATGTCGTTATTGATGTAAACAAATTATGTTAATAAACTAATCTCAATTAATTTAAACAAACATGTAACTTATATTTATTTATCAAGATAAATAAATTCAGTAGAAAGAAAATATACCTGAATGTATTTTTCTTTTCTTGAGCCTTTCTTAAATTTCCTTATTGAATTTTCCCTTGTAGTAGTGCACCAAACTTTGCACCTCTAGTTGGCACACTAGAACTCTTATACGATCAAATCGCTCCCACTTTGAGAACAAAGAAAATAATTTCCATTATTGGATGTTGAAATCTTAGATTAGAGATCAAAGAAACAAACTTTCTTTGAATTAATCTTAAAGCAAACTTGGAACAACTAAAGAGAGAGAACGCACCAAATTTCGGCCAAGGGAGATGAATTCTGGCTCTGGCCAAATTTTACTTCTTTAAATAGACTAGGGACAGAATTGTTTGTATTCCAATACAATAAGGACCATCCAATATCTCTCCAAATCAAAATTGGTCTCTTTAATATTTTTTCCCAAATTAAATTAGGAAACTAAATTAAATAAGATTTCTTTTTTAATCTAAATTTTATTTTTAACTAAATAGAGTGATAGCCCACTAAATTAAGGCCCAATAGATTAAATAATATTTTGCCCTAATAATTAATTAACTAATAATTAATTTTAACTTACTTAATTTTAATTAACTATTAATCAACATTACAGTTAATTAAATTAAATTTATTTAATATAAATATCAAATATTTATTTAAACAATTAAATCTAAATTTTAAATTTCAAATTTATTAATCAGATTATTAATTCCGAAATATTTTGAATGTCCTAATCTTATTAAGAAATCTTATTTTAATTGAAAATATAATTTTCATATAAATCGCCAAAATAATCATTTATTAACTTTTAATAAACATCATTAAATTTGTAACATAGACGAGAACTGTATTTGTGCGACCGTCCGAAGTTTATTATCGAGTAGTGTGATGATATTAACTATTTAATATTTTATCTCTATTATATCCCACAGATCATTGGTAAATATTTACCTAGCAGCATGCCATGACCTCTAGTCGATGAATGAAGTGAGAAAACATTTAAACCTGTTAGAATACACTTCGAGCATGTCATCTCATCCATTTCGATACTTATATTCCTTATCAAGTCTGAGATTATGGTTAGGTTAAATCCTTACTACTTGATATATTTCAAAATTTGATCTCGTGGATTTGATGTCTTTAAGATATCGACTGATTTGGCCAAAGACTTTGTAGGCCTTGTACCTTTACATAACCCGATGATGATGTTGGACAAATATGACCCATGGCATCACTATTTGTACATATCATGGTGTTGTTGTACAAATTAACTATGTGACAAAGGAAATTGCTCTTTTATCATTTGTAATTAGATTACCAAGATGAATAAATGATAGAAGGTCCATATGATTAGTTCCGGATTGATAAGATATGAGACAGTATCAATCCATGAAGGTTTAATCATTAAATATCCCTAGTCGTAGTATTATCGAGACAGGATATCGATAATGCAGAATAGACTAGCATTGCACTTGTGCGCGTTGTGGGAGCATAAGAGCATAGTTCTCATATATTTGGGTATAGGATACTCATGCAAGTGTAATAGGAGGTTGTGTTTACCGATGGTACGGAAACAGCTTCGCTCTGGATAGACCCCTCGGAATTCCATTGGTAGTATGACTATGTGTCTATGGAAGTCCGAATCAGAGTAGGTGTATTTGGTCTTAACCTGAGACTTGCACCGCTAATACTTGCGACAATCAATATACTTTAGTTTTGGTCGTCCAGGGCTTTAACAGGTTCTGTGTACGCCTCTTCTGGGTTTATTGAGAATGTAGTGTATTGGGTGTGATGTCGAGATGGAAGTATCACTCCAGTCATAATGGAGATGATGATCACGTAAGATACGGAACTGGTTCTCTTATATGCTGCAGCTATCGGGATATTATGACTATGTCATGTTTATCCGATTATAGAGACTAGTTACCAGAGATCCGATATGTGCTTCGTACGGGGCAGACACACTTCCAGTCCCAGACCTTACATGTGACATCCGATGCTGGATCGAAATACGCAATACTACGTATACTACGCCTGATATAGATCACATATTCCAGTAAGAATATTTCTGGAGAATTGGGTAGGCACGGTGCTTTGCTAGAAGCCAACCATCTCTTGTAAATCAGTAAAAGCGTAGTACTAGGTATGTACGTGTTCGGATAGTCCAACGACCGGATTTACTGCCAACATATCCGGGGATCTCATGGGTCGCTTCCCGAAGATTCACCGATGACGTATGACTCACATTTTATTAATCTGGGATAAAATATTATTTAAAAGAGAGAGAACGATTAATTTGGAATTAATCGATAAAATAATATATTCGATATATTATACGAAATTGGATTTCGACGCGGAATTGAAATTAGATTTTAATTCGGGCGAACGAGTTAATTTAGAATTAATTCGTTAGCGATGTGAATAGTAATTTTGCTAGGCATAATTATTTAATTAAATTAGATTTAATTACGTCGCAACGGAAAATTCGTTAATTTGGAATTAGCAAACCCGAGCCCGGGAGTGTTTGCGGGCGCACTCGTATTTCGAATTCAAGTGCGACCCACAAGTCACATCAAGCGTCAAATTATTAGTCACTTTGATTGATGTGATGTCTAGTCACTTTGAGTGATGTGAGGTCTAGTCACTTTTGATGTGAATAGTGATAGTGGTGGTTGGAAGGCATTAATTGCCAATTTTGGCTCCAAATCTTGGTTTGACTTTTTGAAAGGCTAATACCAAAATTTGGTATATGTTTTAATTGATTTTAGAAATCAATTTAGGGTATTAGATACACAACTCTCAACCAACACACTCTCCTCTCTCTTTTTTCCTCACAATCGGCCAAGGGCCAAAATGCTTCTCTCCATCTCGGCTTTGGAAGCCAAATTTTCTTCTCTATTTTCTTGCTAGGCCGAGACTTGAAGGAGAAGCAAGGAAAATTTATGGCAATTTTTCCTATGTTAGCACATAAAGGGTCATCCTAAGGTGATAGGGAAACCAACTTATGAGCATGGAATCCTTACCCAAAGCTTGGAGCTTGAAGGAGACATGGAGCACAAAAATTGGTGGTGACCGAAAACTCAAGGAGCACAATGAGGACCTTGGCCGAGAGCTTCATGGAGCAAGGGCTTGTGTTCATCGCGTCGCAAAGCCGATCAATGTAAGTATGATTCCGCCATATTTCATTGTTGTATTCGCACAAGATTTCATGCTTGAAATATATATTGGGAGTTAATAGAAACCTAACAGATGAGTCTAATGTAGAGGCACTGTATGAAATTTAAGGAAGATTGTAAGTTCTAATACTAGAGAGAAACCATATACATCCGGACGAATATAAACCCCTAAGTCCAGCCAGACATAACCATCACATATGGCCGGATACACCTACACATCCGGCCGGACATGCGTCACATATCCAGTTTTGCAGAAGAACTCAATATCTTTCCTTCTTAGCCAACTTCCATAAACCTAAATCCTTTTCATCTTAAAACACTTTCCAATCATCTTTCTTTCCACATTAACACCTTCCATAACTGCCAATTGCCTTATTAATAATTTCTTTATTAATGAGATTGTTACCTTATTTACTGCAAAATCATCACTATAAAAGAAACGCTTTACAAAAACAAAAGAAACTCTTTTTGGATTCGAATTCTGATGTTTCTAACTGATCCTTTGCCAAAAATCAGTGAAACATACGCACCTAACAGCCAAATAAATATCCAAAACCCTTGAATTCTATCTATAATAGATAAAGACAAGAACCAGCAAAAACTCTTAGACGTGTTCTCGGAGCTGAAATACACCTAAAGTAAGTCCCGATGGCCCTTATCACTTAATTTCACATTTACTATTTTGATACGATATCTCCGGCTGGACATACTATATGTTCGGCCATACATACAAAGTCATATCTTAATTTCGGCCGTATATAAGGCTACATTCGACAATATGATTTCCCACAGTTTATATGATAGAAACACATATATAAATTTCATAGCCGAATCCGAATGGACGACAATGCGGTATGTACTTGGGATACAAGTCCATATACCAAAGGAAGTATAGCCTCTTTATTTCCCTTATCTACACATGTTTTTTTTATTATTTTTTAGCATGATTACTACTTTTTTATTCCATTTTCTTGTTCTTTATGTTTTCTCATTATTCCATACACGTTATGATTCTGGATTGCATGGTATCTCCGGCCAGACTTCCAATAAGTCCGTCTGAATATAAGTAATTGAATATGCTTCCAGCCACACATGACTATGTCCAACCAATTCTAGTAAATTCCATTATTATCACTTTATTTATTGCCTTTATTTCATGATTGTGATTTTAAATGTTTTAAAAAGCTTTGCATGTTACTTGCATTAAGATGTGGTGATATATCTCTTCAAACCTTGATACTATACTGACATAAGTAAGAGACCGTTCTGAACCCAAATTGGTTTAATGTCGACCTTGCGAGGGGTATATTATAGCCTTAAATCATTCCCAATATTTTATATTGGGTGGCGACTACATAATTTTCCTAATTATTCTCTGTAGGCTAATTGTACGCCGTACGAGTTGTAAACTCAACGGTGTCGTGGTCATTGACATCATAGATATAGCGGTAAACCCCACTTTGCTCGTACATATGGCGACTCCACTGGGGAGAGAGAATCAACCTAGAAAAAATGCCTTGTAGTATCTTTGGTGAGATTGAGGTTAACCACGTCTTCATTATTTTGCATACCCTCTGAGCTCCGATGGCATCACGCATTGAGAAATCATTTTTACTCAAGGCGGTGGATAGTTGCTTGATGATACCTATCACTCGTTGGCACGTACCTCGAGGTGCAAAAATGATACGTTCATTGGTCGTTCGAACCCTTAAGTGGGGAGACCTAGTTGTGGACAACCCTTCGCCCATGAGAGCCTAAGCCTTACCATATTAAGCCCACATAGAAGCCCATAATTTTTTTCCTAGGAATGAGCCTACCTAGACCCGGACAGTTCCAGTTCTAACCAATTTTGATTTTAGATCTGGAATCGAAATCGATTTTATTTAGTTCGGTTAGGGTTTGTCCCTAGCCGAACCGAACGGTTCCAACCAAAACCGTTGGAATCGTTTGATTTCAATCGGAACTGTTATAGTTCTATGGTTCCAACGACTAGTAGCCGTTGGGAAACAATCACAGTGGGCAGGGAGCCAACCTACCCTAAAAAAAAAGGTTTTTTATTTTTTTAAATCTAATTACTAAATCACCCTTAATAACATTAATAAAATGGCTAGCTTTAGGGAAAATTTAGGTATTGCAAAAATAATCCAAAAATATATAAATATTCTTCATATTTTTCAACATACAATTCTTAATTCTTTCAAGTTCTTTAATTCTCTCATCTTCAATTTCTCATATAGATTTAAAATTGTAATTCTTCCACATTCAATAAAGTATGACAAGCTCATCTGAGAATACCATGCCCAATGTGCCAACCCAAGAGAGCCGCCTAAGTATCGGTATACGGAGAAGATAAATCAAGTCTCAATCTTCCAATATTTTTGAAATTCATTTTCATTTAGTTGAGATTGAAAATGAAGGTCCAAGAGCAATATGAAACTATTGTGGTGTATCTTATAAATTTTATGGTGGCTATGACAATATGAACAAACACTTGGATAGACATCGTGCTGCTAAAATTGGATTGGATACAACGCAAACTCAAATGAGCAGATACGCTTCATCTAGTAGAGGTACGAGTTCTTTATTTTTATTTAAGTATTGAAATGCTAAAAATATAGAAAAGTTTGCTAAATTTACTTGTATGGCACATATTTCTTTAAGTTTTGGTGAAAAAATTACTTTTACTATTTATGTTCAAAATGCTTTGAATCCTGCTGCCTGTAAAATGACTAGAAATGCAACAAAATGTCAAAATTTTAAATTATACAAAGATGATAAAATTATTTTAAATGAAATATTTAAAGACATTAAAGGTCTTCTTTCTATTTGTTCTGATATTTGGAGTGACCATCGGCAAAAACACTCATATATGGGTGTGACTTGTCATTAGATTGATGCATCATGGAACATGCAAAAATGACTTATTACATTTAGAGTTTTTGATGAGCAAAATATTACAAAAAATATTTATAGAATGATTTAAGTAATTTTGGGTGAATATGGTTTATTAGGTAAAATTTTAATAATTAGTTTTGACAAAGCATCTGCAAATACTGCATCAATTAGAGATTTAAAATAATTATGCCAACCAAATTTGGGGGTTGATTTTTTCATGTTCGTTGCACATGCCATGTCCTTAATTTATGTGTTAAAGATGATCTGACTTATATAGAAACTTACATTGATCCTATTAAAATTGCACTTAATTGTATTTGGTCATATTCTCAAGTTAGGAGAGAATGGACCAAGTTATGTAAATTAATGGTGTTAAATCAGTAAAATTTTCACGAGATGTTCCAACTCGTTGGAATTCAACTTATAACACTTTTGCCTAGTTCATGAGATATTTGTGAAAAAATTTAGAACTTTTAAAAGTTTTTAATAATGCTACAAATATTTTAGCGGAGTTTATTATCCTACAATAAATTTATTTATGTTGAATGTTTAATACATTCAAGACTTAGCATAAGTGATCGTTGGTTACTACAATGAAATAAAAAACATAGGGATAACACGACTAACAACCTGGAATTAGATAATTATTTATCGAACAATTTCGAGTTTCCTCCTGAAAGTTTAGTGCATAAAAATTTTCAAGTACTTGACTGGTGGAATCGACATCAAAATATCTATCTTGTTTTTATAAATTATTACTAAAGATGTGCTGACAGCATCCGTTTCCACCGTTGCGGTTGAACAAGCCTTCAGCTTAAGAGGAAATATTTTGGAAGGGAGACGATCTTCATTACATCCAAGCACTTTAGAAGCAACAACATGTATGGATGATTGGACCCGAGCTGATCTAAGGCAACAAGAAGATGCCTCGATGACTTTGAAGACTTGTTCGACAATGCATCTGGAAGTGCAAGTGGAACGGGAGCTGAAGGATCAACAGGCACATATAATGATGATGATTGTTGAGTAAATAATTTTAATGGGGAACTATCTTTAAAATATAATGGAACTACGTGAGTTTTGATTCCACCCACCACTAGAGGATACGTAGGCAATTTAAGTTTCTAATAATTTAAGTTCAAGCTCTTTTAATTTTTTTTTAAAATTTGATGTAATCTTAATTCAAATTATTAATTTTAAATAAATATATTTAATCTCAATTTTATTTTTTAAAATAATATTATTAAAATTTAAAATAAAAAACCGGAACAGAACCGAAAATGTTCGGTTCGGTTTCGATTTGGAGCCGAACCTAACCATTGGCCGGGTCTAAGCGTACCTAATACTTTTGTATGGGCCCTAACCATTTGAGGTAGTCTAACCCTCTTACTATGAAATGTAAAACTTGTTAAGCCTTTTCAATTATGACAAGTTTGCGTTCCATGATATTTGGGCCAAGTGCTTTGAAATGTTCAAGAGCTACCTTGTATGCAAACCCTATTGAACTTAAAGCGATTAATTATGATCCCCAGGGTGTCAAAGGCACGAGTCCGATGCTTATATTTGGCTTTCATCCAAGGAAAGGAAACTTCTTGCTTTGGGCCTATTTGAGCATACTTAAATGCTTTCAAGCCCAACCTAAAATAACCATGATTGCTAAAGGCTCAATTCATCGCTTTAGGATAATGGCACGATTCCTATATTAGGCTTAGTCACATTGTAAATGGACGGCCTTTATCCTCTAACGACGAAAAAGAACCGAGGTTGCCAAGGTTTACCTTTTATCATATGCGAGAACGATTTTGTGTACCCGCTGTTGGTGTAGGGGTTAAGCCAAACCTAGAGTATATATTCGACTTACCACATGTGGATGAGAGATAAGGTTGGAAGGATGTATGCTATCATGTGAAGAAACCTTGCATTCCATGCATCTCATGCATCATGCTAACCCCTTATGAATGAAGCCATCATAGTGTTGCGTTGGGTTAGGGATAACGGAAGAATACTCAAGAAATCAAGCATTGTAGAAATGGCCAACAACGACGCTTCCCATGTAGATCAGTTAGAAACCATCATGAATAAAATGGCAGAACAGTTACAGACAGTGCTCAATGTCCTTGCCAACCTGATGGTAATTCAACTAACACCTCAAGTGGCGGGGGCCGAGTCCAGTGAAAAGAGGCATTAGGAGCTAAAGTAGAGGGGAGGAAGTTCTTGCCCTAGATGGTGAAGATATGGCGGACTATGCTGCAAGAAGAATGGCCAAGAGAGAGGCCAACCCTGAGCTACAAAAGTTAAAAGAACAAATGGAGTCAATTACTCAAAAGATGAAGGGTATACAAGAAAACCTTATAGATTATGGTGAAATGGCTTTTAAAGAACAACTCCCCACCGAGTTTAAGATGCATGATATGATAAAGTTCAACGGGAGTGGAGACCCAAAATCCTATCTACGATAATATGTCTCTTTAATAAGTATTGTTGGGCTGTCTAAACGTCAAGTTTTGAAAATGTTTGGAATGTTATTGGAATGAACACCCATGGAGTGGTACCACAACCTAGAATAGAATGTGAAAGATGATTAGAAAACATTGGCCGAAGCCTTCCTTAGTCAGTATATCACAAACATGGAGATAGATGTATTACTTCGCAACTTAGAAAATACCAAACAAAAGATAGAAAAGAGCTTCAAAATCTACCTTGACTGCTCGAGAAGCTAATTATTAAAGATGTAGACTAGACCTTCAGAAAATGAGCAGATCAAAATGATAATTAAGGGCACAAAGCCCTCCATCTATAACAAGTTAAAGAGGACGACCTCCATGATCTCAAACGTTCGATAGTTGAAGAAGATTGATGGACATAGAAGAAGAGGAAGTAGAATACAAGAAGCTCTATAGTCAAGGATAATATAAAAAGAATAATGGATGAGGCTTAAGAAATAGGGCATCATAGGTGAATACCATCCAGAACGACACTTCTCCGACATAGGAGAACCGTTAGATCAAGGACTTGAAAAATTGACAAGGCATGGTCTTTTGAAGTCGTTAGACCCACAATAGAAATCGATGACTAAATATGGCAACCTAGACTACCCCGGTCACGAGACTGAAAGGTGTGCTCATTTGAAACACGAGATACAAGACTTGATTGATGCATGAAATATTGCTAGTCCCGAGGGATATTGCTCATAGACACGGTTATGGCATTTGCGTCTTTCTTTTGCTTATAATGTGATGAGTCTCTTTTTAATGTTCAATGAAATAAATCAAATTTTGTAAAAATTTTCTGTCTCCCGATAAGAATGAGCATGTCTAAATTTGGAAAAAAGAGAAAGACGAATAGCACAAAAGAATCTACTTCGCTGTCTGGATTGTTTAGTAACAGTAGTATCATGAACCCCATAAATAATTTTGCATCAAACGACAAATCAGATAATGAGTATGCAAATCAACTTGAGTTGGTGAAGTTGTTGAGTAACCAGGGGCTCGCATCACAAATGTACAGTCTTTGCGTCAAATGGTAATTTGACGACTTAAGGAAGCTAGGGATAAGCCTTATATAATTAAAATATTTGAAAACTCATATTGATACCTAACTAGGTGTTAGATTACCTTAACCAAATAAAAGATGAAAAGTGAACTAAAGTATAAGCACTAATCTACATTTAGCGCCAAAATAAACTGATCCGGGTTGCGCGTAATTTTTTGTAAAAGGATCACACACTTACAGAGAAGCATTCAAAAGGTGAAACCTTAGTTGAAAATGAAATTTTGAAATTAGACAATAGTCATGCCTTGGAAAGAGACAAGATTTCGATTTTTTTTTTTAAAAAAAACATGCAAAGATTCATTGTATGATGAAAACAATTTAGAGAACAAAAAGCGATGATTTGGGGGAACCAGAGGGACAACCTGAGCAGAAAATGAGATGAGGTCTGATGGTACCTTTATAGTAGAAAGCATCGCGACCTCCTACAGGCCCAGTAATGGGCAGTCGACTAGAGATCATTTGCATACATACACACATACATGCATGTTGGGGAAGTTATGGAACTCTTAAGGTCGGATCGATGTCCCGAGTAATGGAAGTGGGTCTAACCCATGGATATCAAGTATTGGTGTGTTTTTAAATTATTTTATGGAATACTATATTCCGTTATGAATCCGTAAGAAAAAATCGGGACAGAATCAGAGTCCGAAAACTTTGAAACGGAGAAAATGAAGTTTCAGCGCTCATAGGCAATAGCTCTTAGTATGTTGTGACGCGCAGGCTTGGGAGTCACAACACCTAATTTGTAAATGATTGGTGTCACGATGCGTAAAGGTGAGCATCGCGATGCCCGAAGCTCTGAGAGGTAAATGTCGCGACGCTGCAAATCGAAGTTGTGACGTTGCCATATATAAAATGTTGGCAGTGAGCAAATTTA
Organism: Zanthoxylum bungeanum; assembly: GCA_019454045.1. NCBI lineage: Eukaryota > Viridiplantae > Streptophyta > Magnoliopsida > Sapindales > Rutaceae > Zanthoxylum > Zanthoxylum bungeanum. Next base: position 57,047 of record SKCR01014368.1, read on the forward strand.
CCTTGAATCCAATCCAAAACACTCCCATTTTCTCCAAACACTATAATACACCTAAAATCTAATTTTAACATCAAAACCAAGATCAACACATGTTATACAACAAACATACATATATTCTAAATACATATATACATTTTTTGAATCAAAACATAAACCAAAATAGAATCCTACAATAAAATGACTCATGAACAATTCGAGGTCACTCAAAAGTGGTCAAGTGATTCTAGAATGGTAACCATAGCTCCAAGCTATTTTCTAAAGTTCAAAAATCTAATTTTAAGTTCCATGTCCAACATGAACATTTTACCCAATTATAAGCATATTGTGTTTATGCTTCCAAAACATCCATACATAATTCATTAGCCTAATTTCAACATCAAGCTATGTTTTATATATCCAATACATAATACACCACTATATGTTTCATTAATGATAACAACTGACTAATGAAATCAGAGCTTTAGAAAAGATCAAACATACATAGCAAGCTTGATTTACAATCTTCTTCTCCTTGTTGAAATTTTGTAAAAAACTTTTAAAATAAGCAAGCTTGATTCGAAAATCCAATCTTCTTCTCCTTAACATCGTAGAGAATTTCCAAATCTAGCAAGCTTGATATGAAGATCCAATCTTCTTCTCCTTGTTGTTGAGAACTTCCAAAGCTTCTCCCATAAAAAACTTTACTTCGGCTAATATTTATTTCTTTCTCTTAATGCTTATTTTAGCTTATTTTGCCTTGATTAAAAACATGCTCAAACTTATACAATTTTTAATTAATAAAAGTTTTAATAAACTTTTATGTGGGCTTAATCCAATTTTTTCAAATATGTATAATTAGGTATGACTAATCACATTTGTCTATCACTTTGATTTAATCCAATTAAATCAAGCCAAATAAACCTATTAATACATATTTGTAATTACCAAAATATCCTCTAATGGTAGAGATATTTATGAAATTATAATAAAGCCCTTGTGTGATTTTTGATTAATACAATTAATCTAATTAGGTCAAAGTTAATAGATAATGTTATCCAATAACACTTAATTATTTTAGTTGATAATTATAATATCAAATATTATTTATTATCAAAAATTATCGGCTACCCAAATGCTCAACGAGTACAGTTCATATTGTGGGATTCTTTAAGTCCAGAAAAATTCGTCATATAAGCCTAGCTTATATGTACAAAATTCGGCCACCTACAAATTCGTGAAGAATACGAAAAACCTTTCAGAACTATATAAGTCGAGGTCATCACATATGTTTAACAATCCCTCTATCATAGGCTATCAGAGTTGTGCTTAGGAAACATAGATTACACCGTCAAGTTTCTGAGGTGCACATCTCATGTCGACATATCCACGATTCTTTATAACTAATCAGAACACCATTTCTTAGAGATTGATATGGATTTCAAAGGAATGATAATGCACAATATTTTGCTTAAACTTGTTGTGCAAACTGAAAGTCTCAATTATGTTTTCGTATTAGATGAAAATTAATAAAACTATCCATTCGGGAATGATGCCTAGTCATGAGTCTTTGAAGTGGTTCTTCTTATCATATGGATTGTGATACGTTTGACATACGAGACAACTACTTTTGCTGATGTAATGTACGAAAGACTTAGTAAGCTAGACACAAAGTTTCTTTAGTTTGATTTCATAGAGATTCCAGACTCTGATGCTCTGAAGATATCTTTGGATTATTTTACTGATCGAGTTTTATTTTCACATTCTAATGAGAGAAGGAGAATCTTTCGCAACCATTTATACCAAAAGCGGATTTAAAAACTATCTTCAAAGAATCACCGTATTCATTTGAATTTTTACCGATTATTGTAAATAGTTTTTCAATTAATTTATCAAATGTGATATCATTTCGAACAACAATCAAAGTTGGTATTACATCATTATAATCCATTGTTCCATTTTCTTAAGTTATCCATGATCCATCATACCATATCTTCAAAATTACTAAATCCATTGAACTTGTCCAATCATATAAAATGAATAAATTTTTTGTTTCTAATTTAAAAATTAAAATTATCTTTTGAGCACCGATATGGGCTTCCGGGAGCCAATATGTATGCCCAAATGCATTCCCAAGACTTATGGGCACTTGATTGGCCACCTACGTAAGAAAATAGGCGCTCACGTGGTTGTCCGCATATGCCTACGCATGCAGGCATTCACGTAAGAGTAGGGCCCCTAGTGTAAGAAAATGGGCGCCCCCATAATAATATGGGCGCTTAAGAGGGTGCTCATGCGAGAAACTGGGCTCCCTCGTAAGCAAATGGGCATCGACGCAGAAACCCACTGGGTGGCTCGGGCTCCCAGACGACGGGCAGATCACCTACTTTAAAGTTTACCAGAAATCATGAAAATAAAATATTACTAACCTTTTTTGTTTATTTTCAACTGATGAAATGAGCTTTCTGAGGTTTTCTGAGTCATGTTGTTAAAATATTTTTGTCAAAGAAGTGTGAGATTAGTTGTAATATCCCAAATTTATGGAATAATTATGGAAGGTTCTCAGATCGTAGTTTTGATTTCGAGATGGAAAGATATTAGAGAATAAGACTTTAAATGTTGAAATATGTGTTGAAATATTTTAAAGAGAAGTTTCATTACATTGGAAATTGTGAATTTGAAAGGACCGTAAACGCGAAGAAAAATGGTTTTTTCGACTATAAAAATACAAAAGAAGTCAGATTTAGCTGATTTTTAATCCGTTGGAAAGTTTTTTTGAAGGAAAATACATTTCGTGTTGAAAACCTTTCTGAATTTATATCAAAAGGGCCTCAAAAATATAAATTACTGTATGAGTATATGGTCAGAGGTCTATTTGTAATTTTGCGAAAGTTTTTTATAAATACCCATGGTTTTTTGAAATTTCAAAATGAATAAAGTTATTCATATCATTATCACCCATACCTCTCCCTCATTTATTCATGCGTAAGGTAGAAGGTGGATCGTCGACCAGTTAATGGCCACTACCGACCGGCGCGATGGCCTAGAAGGGTACGCCAGCCACTCTCTATCTTATGATGGTCGGTGGTCACCCCAAAATCACCTAAAAATGATGGAAAATAGGGAGAATAGGCACGCACCTCCATAGATTGGTCCTCGCTCGTCGCTTTATTTCACGATGTGAACCACCCATCAAATCGAAGCACTTGGAACATACTATAAGGTTACGATGTTGGTTTTTCCGAATGACACTCGATTTATGCAAATCAAGGCAAGAAATGAAGATATTAATTCTTGATATAACTCTGACGGTGACCTCTGAAACAAGGTACTTATATTAAGCCTAATTATACGTACACTTGTGCTTAAAACTGTGTTATTTACTATTAACGTCAATGCTGGAAATTAGGTCCCAGTTAAAATTCATACTCCATTAATACTTTAAAAGTTGTCGCCAGTAAGAATCTGGTTAACCATCATTTGCACTAACTTGTTCTCTCTGTCTGGTTGCACTCCAAGGTCTCATACTTTCAATTACCCCATAATCTTGCTCTAACAAGGGTCGTTCCGGCCTCAACATTATCATATACTTAGTTTTCTTGGCTGTCTTTACATTATACCTTAATAAATCTATTTCTAGCCATCTTAAACATTATTCATTTGTATATTAACACCTAAGGCTCGTTGCAATACATTCCACTATATACTTTGTTGATGCCCTTCTTTTTTTCAATTTCTGAATGGAAAAGTCTGTTGTCATACATCATTTATTATGTCTAATACTATTACTCACATATTCCTATCATTTTTTGACTAATGCTTTCTCTTTTCATTATTTTATATAAACAGTTCCTCCTTTTAAATCCTTTAATTATAGTTCTTTTGCTCTTCTTATATGTTATTTTCCATACCTGGGGCTTCTATGATCTATATCTTTGTCCTCATATTCCAGGTATATTAACTTTAAAAGGTGTCTTATTCTACCATATAAGATACTATCATGCACCGCAGATTCATTTGTTTATGGGAATATCATTGGAACAAACGTCGTGATCCATAATTACTGTTGTTGTCTAACGAGGATTGAGAGGGTGGAATTGGTCCTGGATTCTTTTCGGTCGTGGAGGTCTCAATAGTTACACTTGTTGTAGTTGCACACACAGCTCTTTTATAACCCTAAGATTCCCTTATTACATATCTGATACTGAGCTCGCATACTAAGGTATTACTAATAGGAACTATCTGAATTTTCTTTTCCATCTTTACTCTTAGTTTATTTTCGACTATTGGTAATATCACCTCTTACTGAGAACCTCCTTAAGGTTCATGCTCTCTGAAAATCCTACCATACTTCCGCTGTGATTTTTCTCACTGATATCAGTTTCTTAATCTCTTAAGTCATTAATTCTCTAGAAACTCTATATCAACTTCGGTCGGTTATCACATCTCTACTAATACTTTTTGTTCAGATGCTACTCTCCTACTAGTTCTTACATCCATGTATAATGGGGCCCTTTATATGTCATATACTATGTTTCTGAGGATCCTTCTCTCTGGTTCATTTACTCTTTTGAGCCTTTACACCCTTGAAGGCTTTCAGTTCTATGATGACTTTTAGATTTGGCTTGACTTACTATGACTTTAGATCAATCTATCTTATGATTCCTATCTAGATTCTCTTGAATTCCTTGGTTCGACCATCATACTCGCTCATGATTTGCCTATCCCATAAATTTCTTCATTTACTTATTCAAGTTCTTGTTGGGCTCTAAGTTGAGGGGTGAGTATATGCTTCCTATATTTGGTTAGATGTCTATTTTCTTACTAGAGTAGGGCTACTGGAAAGAAAAATTTTCATCCGTTTAGTTGGAATCTGCATCGAATCCTTCTCATATCTTAAGGTTCATCAGTCTTTATCAACCAATATGAGGTCTTTATTTACGCTACTGTCTCCAAGCTACAATATCCATGTCACTATATGTACTGAACCTTTTTGTCACTTTCCACATCTCTCTATATTATCTCCATATCCCATCTCTTGGCTCAAAACTGTACTTCCAAGGCTAGTAATGATTCACCCTCATTGGCTATTTCTAGATCTCTGCTCTTGCTATCGACTGCTGCTACAACATTAATTGATACTGTCCATACTGTCACTTTTACTAATTCCTGAGTATTCCCAATTCTCATAGGTATGCTCTTTCTAAACTTACATTGGTTCCTATTAGTATTGGTTTGATCTATAGATTTGTACCGGTACTATAACTTGTTCATCTTGGATTGGGTCAGGTTCTTTCTTGTCTAGCCTTAGAAGTCTCATTGGTCTCTTTCTGGGTGAACCATCCCTCAAAGTTCGCTTTCTCTTTCTCAAAATATAACACTACGAGCACTGGGTTTCCATATAGTTATCTTTATCTATTCTGGTAAAGCCTGGGATATATATTTATATCTTGATGGATATCGTTGTCTTTGCTCTGGTATTTTGTGTCCTGGTGAAGTCTAGTACTCATGTAAGATAGGTATAAGGTAGACTCCGTCGGGTCTGTTTCCTTGACTAGTATCGCTCGGAGGTAAGGATCTAGATAGATCAGAACCTTATCTATCGAATTCTTAGGTTAAGGTAACTAATCATTTCTTCTTATGACCTTCACTTATTTTCCTGCGGGCCTGGGTTTGGGGATCTAGAATATCTATATCATTTTTGGCATCTCTTGTCTATTAAAAACTTCCACTACAAATCTTGATTTCTTGCTTAACTTCCACTACAAATCTTGATTTCTTGCTTCTCTTATCTTCCTGAATATTCTTCGTGATTCGAGAAACTTTTTATCTATACGTGGTGCTCAAAGGCTACTGGATCTGTTCAAATAAATTTTCTGAATAAGGAAAAAATTGTATTTAGAGGGAAGAAACCTTACTTATTTCTACTCAATATTTTATTCTTGCTCAGGCTTACTGTATTCTCTTTTACTACTATAAGTTTTGGTGTTTTCTTTATCATCTATTCATGTATCTCTACCTCTTACTGTCTCTGATTGCTTGAACATCCATGTATCACTCCTTAATTTTCTTATAGCATTCTCTTCCCACTCATTTGCGTGAATATTCTAAAAACCTTACTATATATTCTTATAACTTGTCTTAAATTCCAATTATTAAATGAAAATGAGTACGAAACGATTCTCGGCTAGAACAAGGATTACAATAATTTAATTAGGAAGAAAATTCAGATAGCTTTCAGAATGCTTACTAACCTTTCTATAGGACTGAAGGACGTACTCGAAAATTGGATACTATAGAGATAATGCCTCTCATACTATTACCCCGGGCATACTACGTATACAAGACCCTAGCACTCTACCCACTGTAGTCACTGACTCCCTAGACCATGCTCTGATACCATCTTTGTAACATCCCTCTTCAGGTGATGCTACTGACAGGGAATAGGCCTTCATATTTCCCTGAACCTTTGACTTTTTGACTATGATCAATACTGCTAAACTCATCTAAAAATAAAAAATCATAAATAGGGACCATTGCCCAACTCATAAACATGAAATGCAAATTAATGCTCATAACTATGTACCTAAATATACTTCTCTTTACATCTCTTGTTTATATAACACTTTACCTTTATACAATGACTGATATTTGATAGATGACTTTACTGTGACTCTGACTGAACTCTCTATCTGACTTGATCTGGTGGACCAAACACCCTAGTGACTGCCATCAGTATCCATCATCTCTAACTCGTCCTCCGAGTATACATAGAAAACAGAACACTAGGAGTGGATGGGTTAAATCGCTTGAACGACCTAGTGAGTGGACAGTTTAAAACGAAAACTGAAATGCTTTTATGAAAATACTTAGTTCTAAAACCAAAACTATCTTAAGAAAAGCCATCTTTTCTAAAAACTCTTTTATGTCTGAAAAACTCTGAATTCTTTCTGTAAAACTGATCTCTCTCGAAGACTCTTTCATAAAACTTATCTTTTCTGAAAATTTATTTCTGGAAGTCTATTTCTGAAAATCTATTTCCGAAAAAAACTGTATCTGTATATCTATCTATGTAAATATAGACGTATGATGGCGTTACATCTCGTTATCCCCATACGTCTAATATGGTGGTCTTGGGGCATTATGTCTCACTGTCCCCAGGCCATTGAACTGGAGTCGGGGTGCGGATCTATGCTACCCTTCTGACTCTGAATCTGGGGTCTATGGGCGTTACGTCTCGCCGTCCCCTAACCCGGAATCTGGGATCTAGGGGCATCTGTCATCCCTAATCTTGAAATACTTGTGCACACGTTCTGAATCCGTCAATTCTAGTATCTGTATCAAGTTATAACTGAGGTGGGTTTTCCCTCATGCCTCAAAAAATAATAAAGACCATACTTTTAATACAAAACATCTCAAAATATTATCATTCCTAATGTAACTGAAAAGTAAACTTGTCTAACGCCATGATATGTGGAAAAGTATGTCTCAATTCAAATACATATAAGTAAATATAACTTTGAAAAGAAAACATCCACTCACTGATTTGGGATCTGGCTGGCACTACTTCCACTTGTTAAAGAAGATTGTGGTTCCTGCTGATAATCTATGATCGAAAACTTATTTAAAATATAAGTTGTAGAATAGACTTCGGAACTAAGCTAAGCTTCTTAATTCAATTATTGTTATCACTACAAGGTGTAACATGCTGGTGATATGATGTAATGTGTGTGCATGAGCTGGTGTGAGACTCTTAGGGTGGCCTCTAACATTCTAGGATGAAATTGAAATGAGCTAAAATTATTTTCTCAAAAACTGGCCACGCGTCGCGACACTGGCGTCGCGACAGTAATACAAAAAACTAAGTTTTTATGCATCGCGACTTCCCAAAAATAGAACTGAGGCAGTGAGCTTCCTATATTTTACGCGTCGCGACGCTAGCCCTTGGCGTCGTGACTCTCACACGAACTGAGCTGGAACAGAGAGCAACTTTCTACTCCGATTCGCGACGCCAGGTGTGCACGTCGTAACTCCGGGAAAATTACATGACCCAACATCAACTCTCTCCACTTCCATTCGTAAAGCTTTCAATCAACACAAAAGTAAATCAATCACAATAAACAAGTCATCATCAATCTACCCTTCTAACACCCTCACAACATCTAAACTAATAGTCCTCAATTTGACTTAATGCTTAGGTTTTCCTAAATTGGAATTTCTCAAAATCTTTATTTTCTTAACACAATTTCCAAATAAACAACATCAATCACAACCCAAAAACACCCTTTAATAATCAAAACATCAATACATCAAGATTTGGGACAATTTTCCCCCACCTCAAACAATGATGATCCTCCACCAATAAGTGCTCAAGCTTCTCTTTCCTTCATCCTAAACTTGTATGGTGATGGATTGCTTGGAGTTATCTTGAAATTTGCTAGAGAAATGAAAATTCTCCCATCTTGTTCTCCATGAGTTGCTCAGCCAGAGGAAAGGAAAATATGAGGAATTTTTGCTCCCTTCACTTTTTTTAATTTTTCATGAAATATAGAGATTTTTCTAGAATTTTAAAATCAAAATTTGGGCTTATAAATTAGGCCAAATTCATTTAAATCTTTGACCAAGGCCCACATGCTATAATACTAATTAAGCTTTAGATTTAGAGTTGGGCTCTTACTAAATCGTCTCTGAAATTCTCTCTAATGATCGGATAAATTTTTTTTATCTAAGTCACCAAGTTACGACTTTGGTTGAATTATGAAATTCGGGTCACTATAAGAACACACAGGCTGACACGTGTACTGGCATATGCATCCAAGCTCTTACAGGATCCATTACATATTTTAGAATAGGTATATAATGAACGCCGTCAGAACAGAATCCTAACCAATACTTCGAAATGGAAGTAAATAGGTTTCATGGATTGAAAACTAACAAGTCAGAGACATTACAAGGCACATTTAAAATACATCATATTTTAACAGAGGATTTCACAATTTGAAATATACTATTATCATTTTAAATATCGATAACATAAATCTGGCTTACTATCCATGTCTACAAACTCATTACATAATATTTTGTGTATACTTTTACCAAAGCACCCAAACTCATGGCTATAACAGTCCTAAACCCATGGTGGTTTGGATTTTACCTATTTCTGCTTGATTCATACTAGTAAACTTTTTTTTAAACACTATTGTGGCATCCCATTTCATGGATCCTAACACTTTTCAAAATCCCCAAGACCTAGGGTTCACTATTTCTCACATACCAAATAATTTGATGATACTCATATAGCTAATCCTTAATAACTTACTAATCATTCAAATCAAGCAAAACAAACTTCAGTCAAGAAGTGGATTTCACCCAAATACAAAATAAGAGCTGTAGAAAAGCTTAGGGGACTTACTGATCGGCGTGATCACACACGTATAATGCAAGCGCACGTATCGTTCAAGTAGTATAAAAATATCGATCCCACGAGGACTTAATTTCCACTGCTGTTACTAACTGTTGATTCTATTTATTTACAGGTATTTAATTAAGGGATAAGAGAATGATTGCTTGATTGGTTGGTTGAATGTGGATTTGCTAAATAAATAAAGATACAAAAGAAAATACTAAGGAAAATAAACAAAAGCCACAAATATCTAGGGTTGTGATTCCACACAATATTATTCTAATGATGAATTGATTTTCTTATATGTGTAATAAATCAGTTTGCTAACCTGGAACACGAAGATATGCAAAAGCCTCTATCGATGGTCAGATGCAAATACCCAAATAACCTAATTAATCATATGTCTATGTTAACCAGATTACCTGAATTCATTATGTTCAAGTTCCAATTGTGGCTACCCTCGCCCGACAGGTATATGTCTATTTAGTAAGGAAATCTATTAAGGGTTATCTATCCTTAAGAGAGATCCTGAGCTATTGAATCTAAGACTGAAACCTAAAATCTCTTTTTCAAGTTCATTTTAAGTTTATCACATCAATCTTATTGGTGATCAGGCAATAAGAAGCATTAAGCTTAAGATTCAATAAACAAGCTAAAGCATTACACATAATACAATTAAATCAATTATTAAACATATAAATATTATGCTTCATCATTCCCCCAGATAAGAATAAAATATTGGGTTAGGGGATCCACATTTGTATATTATAATTTGTATATTATAATTAAGTGAGATTGACCTAGTTAATCGTATTAAATATTTCACCCTTCCCCCAGCGGAAATTAAGTATGAAACATAAAAGAAAGATAAAAGAAATGAACTATTATTAAAACTAGAAATAAAAATACATAATTAAAAATACGGAAATTAAATACAAAGAAGATACTTTCCTTAGATCCTTATACAGAACCTACATGAAAGTATATAGAAAATGAAATGAAATCAAATACAATTTATAGACAAAATTTATTGCCACACGTCGTGACGCGTAAGGATCTGCGCGTCATGACGCCTAAGCTGGCAATAAGACAAACGCGTCTTACACTATTGTCTGCTGACATGGCACACGTAATCAGTCGGTCCAATAGAATTTTGACACGTGGCACGCGGTTGATGCGGTCAAATTAAATGTTGACACGTGGCAGAAGATGATTCATGGTTGGTGACGTGGTTGACAAGTGGCTGACACGTAGATGACACGTGTCCGACACATAGTACATGGTTGATGCGGTCCAATCGGATGATGCAATGTGGCACTCATAATGTCGTCAGTATGACACGTGGCACAATGCATTTTAGCAGATTTATTGTGATGTTGACACGTGGCAGTCGCATGTTAGTAAGTGCGCAAGATAGTAGACTTCTCTGATTTTCACACGTGTCCGGCGTAATTTAATATTCGGCGTAAGTTAGCTATCGCGACGCAGAAGTGCTGTGCGTCACTACACCCAAATGACTATTTTGCCATTTTTGTCTATTTTTCACTGTTTTGGCCTTGATTTGATTCCAGTGAGTCCTGAAACTTTATTTACCTACAAAATAACACAAAATACATCAAAACATTCATTAAACCTGAGAAACTAAACAAAATATTAGGTCAAAGGAGCGGTAAAATGTGATATATTTTTGCTCATCACACCCCCAAACCTAATATTTTGCTAGTCCTCGAGCAAAACAAACAAAATAAATATGAAATAAATATCTTTAAAAATAGAATTTAAACTAAGCCAATTTCGTAGGGATCACATTTGCATTTAGCGTATGCAACAAGCCTTTAAACCCCTAGGTGTCCCTAGTGGACGAGTTGTAGTCTCGTGAGGGCTTACAGCGACGATACCCAGAAACGTCAAACTAATGCACACAAAAGAAAAACTAATGCACACAAAAGCAAAAAGACAAGAGAAAAGAAAATAAAAATAATAGCTATATAAACAACGTCCTCAGAGAATGTCTAGCATCAAAGTTAGAGGAACCTTCAAAATGCATACTGCAACTAAAATCCTTTCTTTTGAACAAAATATCTAAATCAGACTCTAATTGTGTGTGTGAATAATTATGCAAACAGCTTTGACTCTAAGTTATCAAATAGGTGATTTCGTCTTAATTCTCAGTAGCTAATGGGTCAAACCAACCTAACTATCTAAAATTGTTCTGTCTAGTACAATCTGCGCAAAGTGAATTATGTGATTTTTTTTTGAAATAAAACATGCAATAATTAAAAACACACAAACATGCAAAACGAACACACAACATGCAGAGAATAAAAACATGCAGGACATACATTTTTTTTTATAGAGAACATTAAACATAAACTACCCACACCCCCAAACCTAAACCTGGCATTGTCCCCAATGCGTAACAAAGCAAAATAAAGATAAAGGAACAATGTTACCATGAGTTTTCAGTCCTCAGCTTCCTCGTTGTCGCTACCATCCTCTGGCAGGTCAGGAAATTCTAGAATTTGATCATCCATCATGTTGAGATGGCGAGCCATTTGTTGAAGCAGTTGCCTCGTGGCCAAGCTAGCTTGAATGATGAAATCAATACGAGATTCCATTCGTGCTACGCGTTGTGTCAGAGATCATGATCGTGATGGTCTTCGCGTTGGTTGAGATTGCTGTGGTGGTACAGGTGCTGATGAAGATGATTCGATATGAGCATGCCTCTTTGCTCGGAGTTGTTAGATAATACGAGCAGTTAATGCAGTGGTGGGCTCCATCATCTCTTCCCTTGGGTCCATAGGTACCCTGGCCCGCGTGCATAAGGATACAATTAAGCTGCAGTATAGCAGGCCAGTTTGTGTTGAACGTGCAGCCCAAACTATATTGGCAGATATTAGCCCACCAATATCTATGGTATATCCCTCCAGCAAACAATATAAAAGGATCATTCGTTCCTTAGTGACATTTGTAATATAGGTCCCTGGCAGAAGTGTTTGGGTAAGGAAATGAAACCAAACCTTGGCATCAGGCTTTAGATACCTAGAACTCATCTTTAAGTATTCCCCGATGCTACTCATTTCCCATGCACCATTGGGGATGCAAAGTGTCTCAGTGAGATGAGTCATGTCTAAATTATCCCTAGCTGTTGAATATTCATCCCCCTCTATATCAGGCAACCCATAAAACCTATTGATAGTGGTACTATCGAACGTCACTTGTTGACCTCGTACTAACACCTGATACGCCTGATGCTCGTAAGCATTGGCGTAGAGCTCACGCACTACTGGTAAACATGCAGGGTGAGGCTACTGGCAAAGCTTATACTAGTGCCTGGTGGCGATAACTCTATCAATCTCAGGGAACTGTCTGTGGTTAATCTCAAAACCCCTCTCCATTATCGAAATTTTTTGTCCCATCCCTTTTTCATATCGCCGCTCAGCAGCTGCCGATACACACTTTGTTGCATCGAAACTCGGTTCGACTGCTGCTGAGGTTCTTGTTCTTTTAGGGGCCATTTCCAATTTTTAAAATTTTAACAGAACCTCCCCTAATTTTGTCAAGATTTACCAAAATTCAACCTAAACTAACACTTCTTAAATCAAAAAATTCACCACCTTCACAACTTCGCCCCCAATATCTACGAAATTAACAATGTCCACAGCCACAAACAACTAAAATAACGTAAATTTTTTTTCGGAAATAAATAAAAAATTAATAAAAATGAAGATTTTTGGAAGAAAATACCCAAATCCTGATGTCGAGCCTAAAATCCGAATGATTCACGTACTTATGGAGGATGGGTGAGTGATTTGGTGAGAGTTGGTGTTTGGTTGAAAGAGAAATGGAAAAAAAAAGTGAGAGAAACCGAGTTAAAATGAGAGAAAATTAGGGGAAATGGAAGATTTGGAGATTTAATATGTTTGATTGAGATTTGAAGGTGAAATCGAGTTTTGGGTGAAGGAAAATGAGAAATATGAAGATCACTAAAGAAGATGAAGATAGAAATGAAAAGAAGAAGTGGCGGCCACTAGTCTAAAGCCTGCAATTGTGGTCGCGTCGGGACGCACAGTTTGTTCCTGCGTCGCGATGCGTTGCCCTAAATTTTGGGTTCCGTGTTTAAGTCAGTGTGTCGCAACATGTTGGGTTTTACGTGTCGCGACGCGGCTTTTTTTTCCCCGACAAATAAATCCATTGGGACACGTATCAAGAATTGACTCTTTACTCCGTCGTATTTACTGGATTGAATTTTTATCCTCGCGACTTTGTCAAATTTTATTCCGTGATATCCCAAATTTTACCAATTCGCTCTGCTTTAAATGCTCCGTTTTTGTTTTTCACTGCAAAACTAACATACAAAATTAAAAATTTCTACAACTTGTGTACACAAAATGCGAACAATAAAATAATAATAAAATTTTTACATGGGTTGCCTCCCTGCTAGCGCTAAAGTTTACGTCTTCAGCCAGACGTGACTGAAATACATCTATCAAGGAGGTTTCAACATGGTTTTGGATGTCCGATTAAAGACGATCCCATGAGCGTTGTTTTTGAAGGGTCTCTTCCAACGATAAAGTGGCAAAAAGAATTTTATCTCATTCAGTGCTTGTGCCACCTTCTTAAAATTTGTCGCTCCAGTGGTTCATGAAAAGAAAGAAAGAAAATCAGGAGGTCTCATATGGTGCTTGACTTTGAATGGGAGTTTCATTCTGTCAAGCTTCTGGGCGATATCTTTGATTTGTACTCCCCAAAACATTGATGTTTCTCCTGAGTGCATGAGATATTCAATATGGTTAAACATTTGCTCCTCCATTTGTGCATCATCTTGCTCCACCTTTTCTTCACATATGTATTTTAGTATTTCCACATTCAGCTCTTCATATGTCATCTGTAAAATGCTTGCTCCATATGTGTCAACCTGAGGATGTAAAGATATGTCTGATTGTATGCCTTCATCCTATGTGGTTGGTATGAACAGTTCGGTTAGCTCTTCTTCAAACATCAGTGCAATGCATGCTCCAAGATCCTCATTTTGAGGATACAGAGTTTTCATCCTCAATTTTTGTTGGTGCATACAGCTCTGCTTCTTGTTTCTCATCGAGTCCGAATAATAAAAATCAAATTGAGACTTTGCTGGTTTGGGCTCTTGAACTGATACCTATGATTCTTAATACTGCTTGGCCTCTTCCTCTGTTAAGGTGTCATTGTGAAATTCTTGGTACTCGAAGGCTTCATCAGTGTCATTTGCTCATTGAGATATGTAATTCAGGTTTTCGGTTAATTGTCTAATTTGATCTGTCATTCTCTATATGGATTCCGCTTGACTCTGAAATTATGCATCAAATGAACTTCCCGATCTTCGAGCCAATATTTGAACATGTCAATCATTTGATCTTCCTCTGATGGTTCTGGTTTCTGATGAAGATAGTAGGTGGATGGTGGATAAGATGGAAAATTTGGTTTAGTGAAATATGCAGGTTCTTCGAACCTTGAATGATTCTGATAATTCTGCCACCCTGAAAGATATATGCATTGATCGCTCGGGTGGTTACCATTGCATATTTCACATCTCCCCACTGCGTTCTGTTGAGTAAATGTAGTATTGCTTGGTTCTGACATCCAGTGATAGTTGTTGGGCTGGACAACAGGCCTCAGAAAATCGGACTGTAGCTCCCTGAATTGGGGCGTATCTTCTTTTAGTAAAGCTCGTAATCTCTTAATTGCCCAATAATGTTCCATTTCAATCACCTGAAAAATAAAGAAAGAAATTACATATAAAAATAAATAAAAATAGATACAAGTAAAATAGATAGCTTCAAAATAATAACGCAAGAAAAATAAGTCCCCGGCAATGACGCCAAAAACTTGATCGGCGTGATCACACAAGTATAACGCAAGCGCATGTATCGTTCAAGTAGTATAAAAATATCGATCCCATGAGGACTTAATTTCTACTTTTGTTACTAATTGTTGATTCTATTTATTTATAGGTATCTAATTAAGGGATAATAGAATGATTGCTTGATTAGTTGGTTGAATGTTGATTTGCTAAATAAATAAAGACACAAAAGAAAATACTAAGGAAAATAAACCAAAGACACAAATATCTAGGGTTGTGATTCCACACAATATTATTCTAATGATGAATTTATTTTCTTACATATGTGTAATAAATCAGTTTGCTAACCTGAAACACGAAGATATGCAAAAGCCTCTATCGATGGTCAGATGCAAATACCCAAATAACATAATTAATCATATGTCTATGTTAACTAGATTACATGGATTCATTAAGTTCAAGTTCCAATTGTGGCTACCCCACTCAACAGGTATATGTCTATCCTGTAAGGAAATCTATTAAGGGTTATCTATCCTTAAGGGAGATCATGAGCTATTAAAACTAAGGCTGAAACCTAAAATCTCTTTTTCAAGTTCATTATAAGTTTACCACATCAATCTTATTGGTGATCAGGTAACAAGAAACATTAAGCTTAAGATTCAATAAACAAGCTAAAACATTACACATAATATAATTAAATCAATTATTAAACAGATAAATATTATGCTTCATCAATCCCCTAGATAACAATAAAATGATGGGGTTAGGGGATCCACATTTAATATTTCAAACGTAGGAATCTCACTTATTATAATATCTAATTATTATTAGTTCTGCTTTCTCAGAAATTAATGATGCCAACATATAAAACCAGCCATGTACGCGGTAGTCTAATTTAGTCCAATTACACTAGCCATATAGGCGGTAATCATCTGTCTAGACCCGGTCACGATTCCGGTTCGGAACTGGAACCGAACCGGTTCGGTTGGGCTTTGACCCTAATCCGAACCAGTCGGAACCCGTGGAACCGTAAGGTTCCACCGGTTCTACGGTTCCAACAGGAACCCTACGTCCCCAACGGCTACTAGCCTTTGGGGGGCAGGGAGCCTCCTTGCCCTTAATATAAAAAAAAATTATGTTTTAAAAAAAATAATAAAATAAAATATAAATTACTAATATATCCCTAATAACGGTTATATTTAGGGGCATTTTTGGTATCCAAAAAATTCTAAAACTCTATAAATAGGATTCATTTTTCATTATTTCAACACACCAAATTCTCAACTCTCTAATTTCCTACAATTCTCTTATTCTCAATCTCAATTCATACAATTCTCTTATTCTCAATCTCAATTCAATTAGTTATTATCATTCGCAATTAGTCAATTTTCTTATTTTTGTTCCTAATTTCTCAAATGAAAAATGACAATCTCATCTGAGAACATAATGTCAAATATGCCAACCCAAGAGAGCGGCCCTAGTGTCGGTGCACAATCACGGAGAAGAGAAGTTAAGGCTCATTCCTCGGATGTTTTCAAAATTCATTTTCATTTGGAACACCTAGAAGATGATACACAACGAGCAATTTGCAACTATTGTGGGGTTATCTACAAATTTTCTGGTGGATACGACAATATGATCAAGCACATGGAAAGACATCATCCGGTTGAACTTGGAATTGATACGACGCAAACTCAAATGGCCAGGTACGCATCATCTAGTAGAGGTACGAGTGCTCTAGATTTATTTAAATATTCTGATGCAAAAAATAGAGAAGAATTTGCGAAATTAACTTGTATGGCACATCTTTATTAAGCTTTGGTGAAAAACTTCATTTTACTAATTATGTGCATAATGCTTTAAATCCTTCGGCATGTAGAATGACTCGAAACACAATAAAACGTCATATTTTTAAATTATATAAAGATGGTAAAATTATTTTAAATGAAATATTTAAAGAGATGAAAGGTCGTATTTCTATATGTTCTGATATTTGGAGTGACCTTTGGCAAACACACTCATACATGGGTGTGACTTGTCATTGGATTGATTCATCATTTACCATGTAAAAATTACTTATTGCATTTAGAGTTTTTGATGACCAACATACTGCACAAAATATTTATAGAATGATGAAGGTAATTTTTGATGAATATGGTTTACTGCACAAAATTTTAACAATTGGATTTGATAATGCATCTGCAAATACTGCATCCATCAATGATTTAAAATCCTTATGTGAACCAAATTTAGGGGGTCGATTTTTTCATATTCGTTGTACATGTCATGTCCTTAACTTATGTGTTCAAGACGGTCTAAAATTATTATCATCTTTCCTTGATCCTATTAAAATGACACTAAATTGTATTTGGTCATATTCTCAAGTTAGGAGAGAATGGACGAAGTTTTGTAAAATAAATGGTATTAAACCGATTAAATTTTCAAGAGATGTTCCAACACGTTGGAATTCAACTTATTTTCTTTTATGTCAAGCATTTCAATACAAAGATGCATTATGTAGTTTTTTTCTCAACATGTTCAAAATGTCACACTTTATCCTAGTCAATGAGATATTTGTGAAAACATTTTAGATATTTTAAAAGTTTTTAATACTTTAACTTTAAGCGGTGTTTATTATCCAACAGCACATTTATTTCTTCTTGAAAGTTTGAATAAT
The DNA here is from genome assembly GCA_019454045.1 of Zanthoxylum bungeanum. Lineage (NCBI taxonomy): Eukaryota > Viridiplantae > Streptophyta > Magnoliopsida > Sapindales > Rutaceae > Zanthoxylum > Zanthoxylum bungeanum. Next base: position 74,942 of record SKCR01014368.1, read on the forward strand.
GTTGGTGCTCTCGATGAACATGCTGAAAGTAGAGATCCTAATGATATTGTTTTGTTAGAAGCCATTACTGTTATGAAGGTAAAATAGTTGAATTATTTTAGAGACATTCCTTTACTTTACCTTATTGCTGCTTTTTTATCCTAGATTTAAATTAGAAGGTTTGAATGGTACTTTACAAGCTTACTATGGTTATTTAGGAATATTAGAAGAAATTGATATTACAAGAATAATGACGAAATTAAGAAATGATTTAATTGAGTTATTTAATGATTATATTGTAAGATATAACTTAGGAACATTAGGTGAATCTAGTAGTAGCGACCCGGTAATTCAAACAAGACTTAGCACAGATGATCGTTGGTTATTGCAACAAAATAAAAAAAGCTATAGGGATACGACAACTAATAACTCTGAATTAGATAATATTTATCTACAAATTTCGAGTTTCCTACTGAAAGTTTAGTTAGTAAAAATTTTAAAATCCTTGACTGGTGGAACCGACATCAAAATATATATCATATTTTATCAATTATTGCTAAAGAGATATTGGCAGCACCTATTTACCCTGTTGCGGTTGAGCAAGCCTTCAGTTTGGGAGGCAATATATTGGAAGCTAAACGATCTTCATTACATCCAAGCACTCTAGAAGCAACAGCTTGTGTCAATGATTGGACTCGAGCTGATCTGAGACAACAAGAAGATGCCCCCGATGATTTTGAAGATTTTTTCGATAATCCATCTGCAACAACAAGTGCAAGCAGAACCGGAGCTGAAGGATCAACTGATAATGATGATTGATAATTATAAAATTGTAAATTTACAAAGGGGAAATGTCTTAAAATTGTAATGGAACTATGTGAGCTTTGATTCCTCTCACCCCTGGAGGATACGTAGGCAACTTAAATTTTTAAAAATTTAAGCTCAAGCTCTTCAATGTAATAATTTTATTTATTTATAAAATTTATCTCATTTATTTTAATTTATTGTCGAAAATTAAAAAAAAAAGTTCGGAATCGGAACTGAACCGGTCGGTTCCAGTTCGGTTCAAGGTTCCGGTTCCACACTTGTGGAACCGGAAACCAGCCGATTCGGTTCGGTTAACCGGAACTGAACCGCCGGCCGGGTCTACATCTGTCACATAAAGACCGGCCATATAGGCGATAAAGTAATTTATTTTTAAACTGATCATATAGGCGGTATCATAGTTTGCCATTAATTAGTCCGGTTATATTATAATTTGTATATTATAATTAAGTGAGATTGACTTAGTTAATCGTATTAAATGTTTCACCCTTCCCCCAGTGGAAATTAAGTATGAAACATAAAAGAAAGATAAAAGAAATAAACTATTATTAAAACTAGAAATAAAAATACATAATTAAAAATACGGAAATTAAATACAAATAAGATATTGCCCTTAGATCCTTATGCAAAACCTACAGGAAAGTATATAGAAAATGAAATCAAATCAAATGCAATTTTTAGACAAAATTTATTGCCACGCGTCGTGACGCAAAAGGATCTGCGCGTCACGACACCTGAGCTTGCAACACGACAAACGGTCTTGCACTGTTGTCTGCTGACATGGCACACGTAATCAGTCGGTCCAATAGAATGTTGACACGTGGCACGCGGTTGATGCGGTCAAATGAAATGTTGACACGTGGCAGAAGATGATTCGCGGTGGTGACGTGGTTGATAAGTGGCTGACACATGGATGACACGTGTCCGACACGTAGTACACGGTTGATGCGGTCCAATTGGATGATGCCACGTGGCACACATAATGTCGTCAACATGACAGTGGGCATGGTGCATTTTAGCGGATTTGTTATGATGTTGACACGTGGCAGACGCATGTTAGTAAATGCGCAAGATAATAGACTTCTCTGATTTTAACACGTGTTCGCGCAATTTAGTTTCCGGCGTATGTTAGTGATCGCGACGCAGAAGTGATGTGCGTCGCAACGTCTAAATGACTATTTTGCTCTTTTTATCCATTTTTCACTGTTTTGGCCCTGATTTGATTCCAGTGAGTCCTGAAACTTTATTTACCTACAAAATAACACAAATACATCAAAACGTTCATTAAACCTGAGAAACTAAACAAAATATTATGTCAAATGAGCAATAAAATGTGATATATTTTCCGCTCATCACTTACCTGAGCTTCATAGAGCTTGGAAAGCAAGAGATTCTTCAAGATCAAGCTTGAGTTGAAGATCTAGCATAAGGCTTTTGAGAGAACAAGAGTGAGAGAGAAAGAGATGAGGGAAAATGAAGAAAAACAATCCAAATGGACCTATTTATAGTGGGTCGAAATTTCCAGATTTCTGTCTAAAAATCGCAATTGAATTCGAACGCTCGTCGAAGCCACACTCACTCGAGCATTTTTGCCTGCCCACGTTCGAACGAGTGACGAACTCAACACAAATGAGAACACTCTGGATGTTCCGTTTGAATGTGTTGATGAACACGCCACAAATGCAAATACTGAATCTGTTCGAACGACAATACAAATGCAACACTAACGTAAAAATACTAAATTTTCAAATCTCTATATGATGAATGAACTGACTTGTACGGGTCGGTCTCCACTCGGAGACCCTATATGTATATGAAACGTCATGTACATAACTTATATGACATTGATAATCATGTTAGAACGTACAAGATGTTACATTCTCCCATTTTTATAAAATGTTGTCCTCAAAATTTCATTATCCTTATATTTAACCAATAAGAGCTAAATGGACATACCGAAACCATCTTATCAATGTTTAAGAGCTATCATATTGTATAAATCATAAAAAGTCATGCATTCCATGTCGGAGCAGACCACATTATATCTTATCGAATCTATGTCAAGCATAACATATTAAAGTAACAATTCATATTGAATTAGATCGACACATCATCAAAATCAAATTAGAACTCATACATGAGAATTCTATCAGAACTCATACATCCAGGAGGCTTCAGAAAAATCTGACCATAATCGGACCAGACCATATCAGATCAAAACATATCAATTCAAATTTTTTCAAATCATACGAAATCATTAAATCCATAGCAAACCCGTTCATATCACATTAGATCCTATCAAATCAAATCAAATCACATCATATCATATCATGTTAAATCACACAATACACCTCATCCATATCATATCCAAGCCTTATCATGTCATACCAGACCATATACATCAAATGATTCTAATTTTACATTCAATCAAAATCATGGCACTTCATAGCATATTACAAAGGGATCAAATCAGGTTACAGACATAAGACATATATGATATATTCATAAAAGAAACTTACTCAATAGATCAGATACCTTATAATTGTAATCACTGACACCTATCTGTAACACCCTGTTAGAGGCAGGATGTTAATGGTAGGAGATATGGATTACCCATCACTCTGAAGTTCAAACCAATAAGAAATAGACATGAGAAATCCCAATATTTGACAACATGCATAAAACATATCACACAAAAGAACCTCTGGTCCAACCAATTCACATCAATCGCAATAGCCAATGGCTCGTGCCCAAAATTACACATACAACTCATACATTCTTTACATATATATACCAATGTGAATCGCATGACACAGTATAACAAATTCCTATATGCAATAACATCTCCGAGGACACTAGGACGAGTGATTGTAACTTGCATAGTTTCTCACCTCGAGCTTGTGTATCCATAACTTGAATGACTGACCGATATGTTTGCCAACCTGTAAAACTAACAAACTGATATGGTGTAAGTTATAAAACTCAGTAAGCCATCACACACATCAGGAGTGGCAAAAATGAATTTCAAGTTAAATATGAATAAACACGTGTTTATATAACACATATATACAATTGTTTGAAAATCAGAAAACACATACCATAAACCAATATCACTCATTGACAGACACAAAAAGTAGGATGCAAACTTTTATAGACAAACATGTCCATTAACAGTATCGGAAATCATACTACAGACTCTATATGGTTGTTCAACCATCATCAAAAATCAAAATGCAATAATTATCTTTAGAAAACCCAATTATTCAAAAATAGATCTTTCTAAAAATCAGAAGCTTTCAAAATCCAGAATCATCAAAACTAATCAAGTGTCTAATACTTAAGTTACGCGTAAGAACCGAGCAATGTCCGAACAGACCCTATCGATAGAGGTTAATAGGTTAGCCATTCTTTTATGGTCAAGACCACAGAACAGGCGCCACAGTGGGTTAAAATCCATAAAACAAAATCATCATACAAGCACCGTGGCAGAAATTATATCGTGTAACATCCATTCAAAATATACAAAACCAAGTTATCAAAATTCGTTTATCATAAACTTTCAGAAAAAATCATAAACTAAAGATGTCATTTAAACAAAAATTGAACGTATTAGAAAAACACGTAAATTAGAAACAACATGAAGTCGAATTATCAATGTATCGAAAATCTAATCTTTGTAATCAAAAACAACTTTTGAAATCCATGTTTCATAAAAAAAATATTAGGCGTCCAGGAAATAATCACTAGATGAAAGAAAATCAGGCGTCCAATGTCCGGATCGCGAAAATTGATTGGACATTGTTCGAAAAAGACCATATCGTTAGAGGGTAACAGAACATCCATAGTCAGATGGACAAAGCCCATAATACACATAATACACATTGTAGCATAATCTTTTCTTTTCAAAAGCAGAGTTAAAAACCTTTTCGTTTATTTGCAATATTTTTTAAAACGAACATGCAAATCACTTATTCAAAAAGAAAAACAAATCAAAAGCGTCCACATACATATCAGATTCATCACATGACACACACTTGTCATCCACTAATAAGTGCTCACGATCTGAAAAATAAAATCTCAATCATAATCGAAAACATAAAACAATATACATAAACAAAAACTTCACATTAGGGAAAACACACAGGCTGACAAGTGAAATGACATATACATACAAGCTCGTACATGATCCATTACCTATTTTAGAATAAGTATGTGATTAACGCCATCCAAATAGATATATCACATGGCAAATTTCAGATGTATCATATTTTAACAGAGGACTCACATGTTAAAATACATTATTATCATTTTACACATTGATAACATAACTCTAACTTACTATATATGCCTACACACTCATGTTATAAGATTTTGTGTATACTTTAACCAAACCACCCAAACCCTTGGCTATAACCATCCCAAACCTATGGTGGTTTGGATCTTTCCTATTATGTGTTTGATTCATGCTAGTAAACACTTTTCTAAATACTATTGTGGCTTCCTTCCTAATTCATGGATCCCAACATACTTCAAAATCCCCAAAACTCAGGATTTCACTATTTCACACATACAATGGATTCTAACTAATTTCATGATGATACTCACATAACTAAGCCTTTATAACTTATTAATCATCCAAATCATGAAAAACAAACTTAAGTCAACAAATGAATTTCACCCAAATGCAAAATAAGAGATAGAGAAGAACTTATGAGACTCACTTGAGCTTCCTAAAGTTTGGAATGCAAGAGATTCTTCAAGATCTAAGCTTAATTTGAAGATCTAGCATGAGACATTTGAGGGAAAAAGGCACGATAGAGAAAGAGGGGAAGGAAAATGAAGAAAAAATCTAAAGGGACCGATTTATAGTGGGCCGAAATTTCCAGACTTCAGTATAAAAATCACAATCTCGTTCGAACGTCCTTCGAACGCCACACGCACTCGAGCATTTCTATATGCCCATGTTCAAATGACTAATGAATGCAACACGAACAGGAACACTCTGGATGGTTTCGTTCGAACGTGTTAATGAATATACCGAAAATGCAAATATTGAATGCGTTCGAACATCAATATGATCGCAATACTAACGTAAAAATGCTAAAATTTTCAAAGCTCTACATGATGAATGAACTGACTTGTGCGGGTCAGTCTATATCAGAGACCCTATATGTACGTGAAATATCACGTACATAACTTATATGACCTTGATAATTATGTTAGAACTTACAGGGTGTTACATTTTTAAGAAGAATAAGAAAAACCATTGTTATCAATAAATATTTATCATTAATAACGAGAAAACTATAACAATAATAAGTATGATGTGAAATATAAAAAACACCAATTAAGTCTCAATATAATTTATTTTATGTGCCTCTGTCCCATACTTAACAGTACCACTGTATGCAGTAGTAAAAACTACCGGTCGTTACAATGCATTTCGATATTGCTTATGATATTATACAATATGATATATTTCCGCCCTGACACTTGTTGCATGTTTTTATGTTTTTATGACTCATCATATATTTCCGCCAGGGTGCTTGTTTAGGGTCTTATCCATCAGAAATGGATTGACCCGCTACCTTGTCGATAGGGGATCATTTCATTCATTGTCCGATTTGTGCGAGCGTCGGGCCTTGGGTGCTTGTTTATGTTTCGTCCAGTTGAGTTATGTTGGATGCTCGATATGATTTTTCGATAATGGATTTTTAAACTGATTTTATTTACAATAAAAGATTTTTTTCAAATGTATTTTCGAAATGGTTTTTGAAAGAGATCGTTTTACATTTTCTATTTTGAATAATGACAGAGGTTGACATATTTCAGACTATCGACATCATAAGAGCATGTAAGATTATTTGTCACTTTTGGTTGTGACAATGGATGTATTGATTGATATAAAAGATTATGTTCGTTATAAGAATACGTATGTAAGTTTATAATTAGACATGGATCTTTAGGGTATTATGATGATTATGTATGTTATGTTTCCAGCCATATAAAGTTGTATGTTCGATGAAATATGTGTGAATGTAAGCTTTGATATTGATGTCATTTACATATGTGATATGAAATGATATGATATTAATTGAATGAGTTTCATTTTGTATTACGGATGAAATAGATAGTATGAAATTTTTATTAAGTTTTTGTTTAGATGTTGTATTTTATTGTGTGTAAAGCACATGTGCTATGTTCCCCGTTTTTTATGATACATATGATTATTGTATGGAATTCGTGTTCCTCTTTGTTTCTAAGATGAATGAATCTGAAATGGTTGAGCAAGTTCCTATGAATGAATATGGATTGAAATGACAATTTTGGCTTGATTTTGGTATGAAATGTTTGATTCGATGTGATTTGTTTTGAAATAGTACAGTTTATATTAATGTATGAAATACGTAACTTTTGACAAGGTGTATGGTGAGATAGCTTGCGAATGCGGATAAAATTGTAATGGACGTATGTTCGGTTCCGAATGATTGGACATAAGGATGGAGAAATTTCAAGGACGGAATCTTTATAATGAGGGGATGATGTAATTTCCCGAGTTTTCCGGAACAATGCCGGAAGATTTCCGAATTAAAGTTAAGGACTTTGAACGGGATGATAATCAAAAATCGGAGTTTCTGTGTTAGAAAATAGATCGGAATATTTTAAAGTGAAGATTTATCACGTTGGAAAACGCGTGGTTTCGAGAACCGGTTACGCGATTTATAATTCTATCGTTATACGCATAAAAATTTCTTGTTTCGGCTATAAAGATAGAAACAGACTCCGATTGAGCTGATTCTTTGAACCATTGGACTCGTTTTTTTGAGACGAACAACTTTCCTGTTGAATGCTTTTCAAAATTCATATCAGAAGGGCTTTAAAATAGTACATTTTCGAAAATACCCTTCAAAGTGGGGACGATTTTGTAATTTCTAGAATGGCATTATTTATGTAAGGCATGTTACTGTTCACGAACAGAGAATGAAAAAGAAAGAAGAGGAGAAAGAGAGAAGAAAAGAGGGAGAAGATAGAGAAAGATGAGGTGGCTGGTGCACGGCCGGTCGGCCACCCCCAGTAGTGCACGCCGGCACCGCTGGCTTTGTCTCGACCGGGCCGGCCACACGGTGGCCGGTGATTTCCTTTATGGTGGCCGGAGCGGCGAGAAAATGAGGAGAAATGCACGAGGTAGATTTTCCCTATCTCGGCTCATCACTTCATTTCACGGCCAGAGCCATTCGCCAAATCGAAGCTCTCAAAGAGTACTAGCTATAAGATGAAAGTGACGATTTTTCTGATCCTTACTCGATTGCACGCGAAACGAAGGAGGAAGATTCATATGAATAGTGACCCACGGTGAACCGTAACTCCGATCAGAATTCCGTCAATTACAGCGCGTTCGTGGGATCTTTTGCTGTCTGTTTATGGCCTCGAAATCTCGGTAAGACCTCCAGGTAAAAATCCGCTATTCCAAGTTTTCCGATAAATATTCGGATATACCCAGTAGTTTCGTAGAGGAGCATATTGATATAAATTGAATTGATTGAGTATTAGTATATTGAAAATGTGCATTTGGTAGAATCCGAGTGAAAATGAAATGAGTTTGATCGATCCGATAGAATATGTGAGTTTTCAGTAAAAGTGTGTTTTTGTGTAGATTGATGTGTTTTGATTTTAACGATGGTTATTAGTTATTTAGATATTACGAATGTGTTCGGATAAATCCAAGTAGGTTCCGAGGGTTCGGAACCCTTTCATAGCGTTTGCGAAAATATTTTCGGAAGATTTTTCAAAAATACGTAAACCGAGAATGTAAATTAAATGATGACTTGAGTTAGTTTATAATGATATTTTAAGACTACTGAAACTGAAGTGTGAAATCAAACTTTTTGGGTCGTCCTGGAAAGATCCGGTACTTTGTCAAAGTTAAGTCGAGATTTCAAAAGTTGTGATTCTAACAATGTTTCGCCATTTGTTTTGGCAGACTAGACTAGGACCTAGAGTGCTCGTGAAGCCAGGTAAGTAACCAATGCGATGAGAACTTGAATTGGTGAATTCGTGTTTTAAATATTTGTATATACACATACATATATACATAAATATAGACGACTAACATGTTAGGATAAAAGAGAACAGTTAAGAGGCGATTTTGAGTACTGGTATAAGATTACATATAGTTAGTTTATCGACCGCCACATGCATGAATTTTTTTTAATGCTTTGAAGTGAAGTGAAATGTTTGATGAGCATAATGTCTATGTGTATGTATAGATGTACGTAAGGGTATGAACATGTAATGATATGATTACAAGGATATAAACATATAATTGTATATTCCTTTGATGATAAGGTAATGCGGGTTTGTTATATGGAATCGGCAAATGAGGCAAACCATGATTTCTTATTTGACATTAGTTATGTATGAATACGATATATAAATAAGTAGCTATTGTTTATATATGCGATTTATTTATATAGGGATTGAAGAGGTTAAATAGGATATGGAATGAGTATAACCCAAATGTTTTTTAAATGAATATATGTAATTAGTAAGTTTGGTATCAAAGGTTTCCAGATAGAAAATAGGAAACTAACTATGTTTGTTTGATAAATGAAAGATATAAGGATTGTTAAAGTTATAGTATTGGCGTTCGTGATAATATGTATATTTGTATGTTTGAACATATGTATTATCTGAGTGTGTGAATGATAGCTTAGAGTGTTGTCATGGATGTGCTTGTGTATGAAAGATTATGCAATGAGTTTGTGTTATGTGATATGTGTGTATGTTTAATTGGTCAATGTTCTTGTAGTATAATAGTCGAGCTGGTTATGGATTGACCGGCGTAAACACACTTGTATAACGCAAGCGCACGTATCGTTCGAGTAGTATAAAAATATCGATCCCACGAGGACTTAATTCCTACTGTTGTTATTATTATTGAATGTATTTATTTACAGATATCTAATTCAGGGAGAAGGATTGATTGGCTTGATTGATTTGGTTGATTGTAGATTTGCTAAATAAATAAATAAATAAAAAGACAAAAGAAAATACTAAGGAAAATAACAAAAGACAACGAGATCTAGGGTTGTGAATCATTCTAATATCTTTTAAAAGATGAAGTGATTATATTATGTTTGTCTAATAATCAGTTTACTAACCTGGAACAACGAAATTATGCAAAAGCCTCTGTCGATGGTCAGACGCAAATACCCAGTTTAACCCAATTGAACCATATGTCTATGTCAACCAAATTATCTGGATTCATTACGTTTAAGTTCCAATTATGGCTACCCCCGCCCGACAGGTATATGTCTATCCTGTAAGGAAATCTATTAAAGGGTTATCTATCCTCAAGAAGATCGTGGGCTATTAAGTCTAAGGCTGAAACCTAAAATCCCTATGTCTAGTTCATTTTAGATTTACCACATCAATCTTATTGGTGATCAAACAACAAGAAGCATTAAGCTTAAGACTTAATAAGTAAACCTTTAAATTACCCAAACTATAAAATAACCCCTTATAAACCGGTGATATTAGAATTCATCACAACCCCAGATAACTAACACATAACTAGGGCTAGTAAAAACTTAAAAGTAAAAACATAAAGTAAAAATGCTGAAAAGTAAAAGACATAAAGTAAAAGCTGAAAAGTAAATAAAATGCTAAGGTAAAAAGATAAACTTTTACTATTTACTATTTAGACATCTCCCTTAAATAATATATTAACTTGTGATTATTTTACCAACCAGCCACAAAGGCGAAGCCAAAATAAACCTGCATATAGGCGGTAAAAAATTTAATTACCAACCGACCAATCTGGCGGTATCCTTGATTAGTCAGGTTTAAACCACCAATTAAAATGAATTACCACCGACCAATCTGGCGGTATCGTTTTTAAGTCAATATTTTAAATAGTGAATATATTATTTTTAAGGGAGATTAATCTAAATAAACAATAAAAGAATTACCTTTCACCCTAGCTGGGGAAGTTACCTCCTCATGGTGAATAGTAAAAGTAAGAAAGAGTAAAATACTGTGCGTAAAGTATATTACGGAAAGTAAAAACTGAAAAGTAAAGAAAGAAAGTGCGAAAGCGGAAATTAATTACTAAAGCTGTAAATAAACAAACAAGATACAATCTTCTTAGTATTTTTAAGGAATTCCTTAGAAGAAAGTATGAATTTACAAATGAAATGGCTTGGTATTTATAGGCAAAATTTTGCCTCCATCAAATCATCCACCAAATCCATTATTAATTGATCCACTAATTGCTCCACCAAATCCATTATTAATTGCTCCACTAATTGCTTATCATGTTTGGTGGTGATTTGATAATTTTTATTATTTATTTATTAATTTATTTTTTTGCTTTGAAAATGATTGAAAGTGACTTCAATAATTACACACAACACACTTCTGGATGGTTCATCAATTTCGGGCATGAAATTTTCAGAATTCGAAATTAGTACAGCTTGTAGGTCTTTAAGTCTTCTTTAATCTGGAACTTGAATCCGCTCAATCCGATATCGGAGTAAGAAGTTATGCCTAGAATATGACAGATGCGCAAAACTGGAATTTCCAAAACTGCACTTCGTTAAAACGCCCTTTCAAGTTTCCAATCTCCAAAATTAATATGTCAAGTCCAATTTTTTGCCCTTATTTGACCCACATTTCGTCCTAAATGATTTCATTGTCCCAATATTATTTTATCTGCAAAATAAACTAAAACACATCAAAACGTTCATCAAACCCGAGAAACTCAACAAAATATTAAGTAATAGGGGCGGTAAAAATTGATATATTTTCCGCTCATCACACCCCCAAACCTAACATTTTGCTAGTCCCTCGAGCAAAACAATAAAAAAAAAATACAAGAAACAATTAAAATTAAACTAAGCCACTTTCGTAAGGATCACAGTGCATTTAGCATATGCAACAAGCCTTTAAACCCCTAGGTGTCCCTAGTGGACGAGTTATAGTCTCGTGAGGGCTTACACAGCAACGATACCCACAAAGTTTTTTACAAAAGTAAAAAGATAATAAAACTAATGCACACAAAAGCAAAAGACAAGAGAAAGAAAAGAATAAAGAAGTTAGTGACTAATCAGATGAAACTTCTACTCCAAGTCAATAGTTGTTTTGTTTCATTCTAAATTACCGAATAAGTGAATTCTCCGATTATTTTTACCATTCTCCATATACACAGCCGACAAAATATTAATCAACTCATTTTTGCCCACAACAGTCACAAGTGTAGTTGATAAGAGAGTAATATTTTTGTCCTAAACTTTTATCCGAATTCACACCTTTTTGCAGCAATGGAATAATTTTTATGATTTTTCTGATTTTTTTCTTTGATTTTTGATTTTTTTTTTATTTATATATAATATCTTCAATCTATGTAGCGAGCTTTGTGCCGGTGGCTCCCAAACCAGTTGGCTTTAGGGCACCAGGTGTTAAGACACCCATACGGACTTAATTACTCAGACTTCAGATATATATATTTTTTACAACATCCTTGATCCATGTAGCGAGCTTTGGGCCAGTGACTCCAAAACCAGTTGGCTTTAGGGTACTAAGTGTTAAAACACCCTTATAGACTTAATAACTCGGATCTCAGATTGTTTTTTTACTCCATTGCTTTTTTGAGATGTTTCCTCCAATTAAACTAGAGCACTAAATATTACAAACTTTTCATTTTAACTCATGTCCGTATGTTACTATGCATATTGATAATACCTGCCAACTGATACATGAAGATTCATTTTATCAGTCGTATTATGGAGAATTCACAAATTAAATAATTCAAAAGGAAATAAACAAAATTAACTTGTTTCAAAAATGGTTTGAGATACGTCTCAGGAGTGAAAACTCCTTACTCAGCTATCTCTTACCAATTTCACATTTTTAGTCAAAATAAAAACACAAAGACGCAAAATATTTTTGTAATTTTTGAAAAATTTTCAAATTTTTTGTATTTTTCGAAAAAATTTGGACTAAAAATAAAAATAACACACAAACTAAAAACAAGGTACTAATCAACTAATTCCCTCCCCCAACCTTAATGAGACATTGTCCCCAATGTCTTAATAGTAGAAGAAGAGTTTAGAAGATAATACCTGGTTAGCTGAAATTGTATAGGAAATTAAAGGTTAAGAACCAGATTAATCTGACGCCTCTTCCACCACGATCGTCCTCAGACCAATTTATCTTTGAAAGGATATGGTCAATTTGTGGTTCATAGGCTAAGATTTGGTCAATTAGATCCGGAGCAGTTCTGGCAGTAAATAGTAGTTCTTTCAAAGGTTTTGACACGAACCCATTTCTCCGGGCATCATCAAGAAACACACAAAGAAATCCTAAAATCCATCAACGTTAAACAGCCAATTGGTTTCTGGTGTATGTTCAGGTTCGCCAAGATAGTACTATAAAAATTTCCTCCAATGTGCCCAAGCCACCTGGCAAAGCAATAAAAGCATCAGCACGGTTAATCATTTCTACTAATCGTTCAGACATACCTGGCACGATCAGTTCATTTCCGTTTGTTGGTCCAATAAGATTTGCCTCTGCCAAGGGTTTTGGGATTATTCCCAAAATGTTACTGCCTCCTCCTCCTGTACGGCCTTTGAAACGATCCCCATTAGTCCAAGATTGTCTCCGCCATATACTAAGTGCATATTCCTTGCAGCTAAGACTCAACCCAATTCATGTACTACTTCTACGTATTGTGGTTTAGTACCAACACTAGTACCGCAAAAACACAATGTTTTCAACTCGTCTTCTTGAAGTGGCTTCCATGTTTTACTCTGGATGTCTTCAAAAGTGCAATGATAAGTTGAATTTATAACACTTGAAAGGGTGAGTAATAATAGTACTAGTATCTTCCAAATGACGATTGTTAGCTAAACAATAAAAGAAATCGTGAAGGTCAAAAAGTCTGGATCCTGTCTACGAAATAAGATAATTACAACAGAAAAGAAAATCAAAGCAATAATTATGGCCACGAATTATGTACGCAATACGCCACTCGTTTGGTATATAAATATATTAGGATGCGTCTCAAGATTTCATTCCTTACTCAGCCATCGCTAATGAATTGGCTCTCATCTTTGTGATTATCAAACAACACATTCCTTCTGTCTTAAAATGCTCCGTTTGTGCTTTTCCCTACAAAAATAACACAATTAACAATTCTACAACATGTATACACAAATATGAAAACATAAATTACAAGAAATACATGGGTTGCCTCCCTGCTAGCGCTAAATTTTTCGTCTTCAGCCAGACGTGACTGAAATCTATTCGTCAACGAGGTTTCAGCATCATTTTAGATGCCCGATAAAGACAATCCTATGTGCGCTGCTTTTGAAGGGTCTCTTCCAACGGTAGAGGGGCAAAAAATATATTTTGTCTCATTCAGTGCTTGCGCCACCTTTTTAACCTTTGTTGCTCCAGTGGTTTCCTAAATGCTCTGGATCTTCAATTTGGTCTGACAATTGCTCCTCAATTTTCTCTGTTTCTTGCTCCACCTTTTCTTCACAGATGTATTTTAGGATTTCCTCGTTCAGTTCTTCATCTGTCATCAGTGAAAAATATGCTCCATAATGTCAACCTGAGGATGTAAAGAGATGTTAGATTTTGGTCTTCATCCTCTGTGAGGATGATGTGATTGGCACATATAGATCTTCTTCAAACATTGTGCAAAGCATTCTCCAAGATCTTCATTTTGAGGCTGATAAGTTTCATCCTCCTTGTGGTGGTGCAATTGGTACTAACAGCTCAGCTTCATCCACGTCAGAATTTGAATAATAAAAATCAAATTGAGACTTCCCTGGTTTGGGTTCCCGAACTAATACCTCAGATTTCTGATACTGCTCAGCCTCCTCCTTTTCTAAAGTCTCATCGTGAAATGCTTGGTACTCGAAGGCTTCATCAGTGTCATCTGAAAATGGTCCTTGAGGTATGTAACTCTGGTTTTCTGTTAATTGTCTCACTTGATCTGTCATCCTCTGAATGGATGCTGATTGTCTATGAATACTTTCGAGTTGATTCTGGAATGTTTCAAGCATTGTATCCAACTTTTCATCTCGTTTCTTGAACACATATTTGAGCATGTCAATCATCTGATCTTATTCTGATTGTTCTGATTGTTGATGAAGATCATTGTAGGTGGGTGGTGGATAAGATGAAAAAAATGTGGTTCTGTGAAATGTGATGGCTCGTCATACCAAGAAGGATCTTGATAGCTCTGCCACCCTGGATGGTAGTTGTATTCGCAATAATCTCTAGGGTGGTTACCATTACATATGTCACATCTCCCAATTGCATATTGTTGAGAAATGTGGTATTGCTTGGTTCTAGCATCCAGTGATAATTGTTGTGCTGGACAACAAGACTCAGAAAACCGGACTAGTGCTCCCAGATTTGGGGTGTATCTTCTAGTAAAGCACGTGATCTCTCAATCTCCCAATAATGTTCCATTTTTCAATCACCTGAAAAAAAAGAAAGAAATAAAATTTACAGATATAAATAAAGAAAATTAGATACAAGTAAATTAGATAGCTTCAAAATTAATAACTCAAGAAAAATAAATCCCCGGCAACGGCACCAAAAACTTGACCGGCGTAAACACACGCGTATAACGCAAGCGCACGTATCGTTTGATTAGTATAAAAATATCGATCCCACGAGGACTTAATTCCTACTGTTGTTATTAATTATTGAATCTATTTATTTATAGATATCTAATTGAGGGAGAAGAGAATGATTGCTTGATTGATTTGGTTGATTGTAGATTTGATAAATAAATAAAAAGACAAAAGAAAATACTAAGGAAAATAACAAAAGACACAAAGATCTAGGGTTGTGAATCATTCTAATATCTTTTAAAAGATGAAGTGATTATATTATGTTTGTGTAACAAATCAGTTTACTAACCTGGAACACGAAATTATGCAAAAACCTATGTCGATGGTCAGACGCAAATACCCAGTTTAACCCAATTGAACCATATGTCTATGTCAACCAAATTATCTGGATTCATTACGTTTAAGTTCCAATTATGGCTACCCCCGCCCGACAGGTATATGTCTATCCTGTAAGGAAATCTATTAAAGTGTTATCTATCCTCAATGAATATCGTGGGCTATTAAGTCTAAGGCTGAAACCTAAAATCCCTATGTCTAGTTCATTTTAGATTTACCACATCAATCTTATTGGTGATCAGACAACAAGAAGCATTAAGCTTAAGACTTAATAAGTAAACCTTTAAATTACCCAACTATAATATAACCCTTTATAAACCGGTGATATTAGAATTCATCACAACCCCAGATAACTAACACATAACTAGGGCTAGTAAACTTAAAAGTAAAAGACATAAAGTAAAATGCTGAAAAGTAAAAGACATAAAGTAAAAGCTGAAAAGTAAAATAAAATGCTAAGGTAAAATGATCAACTTTTACTATTACTATTTAGATATCTCCATTAATATAATATATTAACTTGTGATTATTTTACCAACCAGCCATAAAGGCGAAACCAAAATAAACCTCTGCCATATAGGCGGTAAGAAAAATTTAATTACCAACCGACCAATCTAGCGGTATCTTTGATTAGTCAGGTTTAAACCAGATTAAAATGAAATACCAACCGACCAATCTGGCGGTATCCTTTTTAAGTCATATATTATAAATAGTGAATATATTATTTTTAAGGGAGATTAATCTAAATAGTAACAATTAAAGAATTCCCTTTCACCATAGCTGGGGAACTTACCTCCTCATGGTGAATAGTAAAAACTGTAAAAAGTAAGAAAGTAAATTACTGTGCGTAAAAGTAAATTACGGAAAGTAAAAACTGAAAAGTAAAGAAAAGAAAGTGCGAAAGCGGAAATTAATTACTAAAAGCTGTAAATAAACAAACAAGATACAATCTTCTTAGTATTCTTAAGGAATTCCTTAGAAGAAAGTATGAATTTACAAATGAAATGGCTTGGTATTTATAGGCAAAATTTTACCTCCATCAAATCATCCACCAAATCCATTATTAATTGATCCACTAATTGCTCCACCAAATCCATTATTAATTGCTCCACTAATTGCTTATCATGTTTGGTGGTGATTTGATAATTTTTATTATTTATTATTTAATTTATTTTTTTGCTTTGAAAATGATTGAAAGTGACTTTAATAATTACACACAACACACTTCTGGATGGTTCATCAATTTCGGGTATGAAATCTTCAGAATTCGAAATTATTTTGTCTTTCATAGTTGTAGATATTTGAGTCTTCTTTAATCTAGAACTTGAATCAGCTCAATACGATATCGGAGTAAGAAGTTATGCCTAGAATATGACAGATGCGCAAAACTGGAATTTCCAAAACTGCACTTCGTTAAAACGCCCTTTCAAGTTTTTAATCTCCAAAATTAATATGTCAAGTCCAATTTTTTTGCCCTTAATTGACCCACATTTCGTCCTAAATGATTTCATTGTGTACCAATATTATTTTATCTGCAAAATAAACTAAAACACATCAAAACGTTCATCAAACCCGAGAAACTCAACAAAATATTAAGTAATAGGGGCGGTAAATATTGATATATTTTCCGCTTATCACACCCCCAAACCTAACATTTTGCTAGTCCTCGAGCAAAACAGTAAAATAAAATACAAGAAACAATTAAAATTAAACTAAGCCACTTTCGTAGGGATCACGGTTGCATTTAACATATGCAACAAGCCTTTAAACCCCTAGGTGTTCCTAGTGTACGAGTTATAGTCCTGTAAGGGCTTACAGCAACGATACCCACAAACGTTTTACAAAAGTAAAAAGATAATAAAACTAATGCACACAAAAGCAAAAAGACAAGAGAAAAGAGAATAAAGAAGTTAGTGACTAATCAGGTGAAACTTCTACTCCAAGTCAATAGTTGTTTTGTTTCATTCTAAATTACCGAATAAGTGAATGCTCCGATTATTTTTACCATTCTCCATATACACAGCTGACAAAATATTAATCAACTCATTTTTGCCCACAACAGTCACAAGTGTAGTTGATAAGAGAGTAATATTTTTGTCCTAAAGTTTTATCCGAATTCACACCTTTTTGCAGCAATGGAATAATTTTTCTGATTTTTCTGATTTTTTTTCTTTGATTTTTGATTATTTATTTATTTATATACAATATCTTCCATCTATGTAGCGAGCTTTGTGCCGGTGGCTCCCAAACCAGTTGGCTTTAGGGCACCAGGTGTTAAGACACCCATACGGACTTAATTACTCAGACTTCAGATATATATTTTTTGCAACATCCTTGATCCATGTAGCGAGCTTTGGGCCAGTGACTCCCAACCAGTTGGCTTTAGGGCACCGAGTGTTAAAACACCCTTATAGACTTAATAACTCGGATCTCATATGTTTTTTTTACTCCATTGCTTTTTTTTGAGATGTTTCCTCCAATTAAACTAGAGCACTAAATATTACAAACTTTTCAATTTTAACTCATGTCCGTATGTACTATATATATTGATAATACCTGCCACTGAGTATATGAAGATCCATTTTAGTCCGTATTATGGAGAATTCACAAATTAAATAATTCAAAAGGAAATAAACAAAAATTAACTTGTTTCAAAAATGGTTTGAGATACGTCTCAGGAGTGAAAACTCTTTACTCAGCTATCTCTTACCAATTTCACATTTTTTGTCAAAATAAAAACACAAAAAGGCAAAATATTTTTGTAATTTTTGAAAAATTTTCAAAACCTTTTTGTATTTTCGAAAAATTTTGGACTAAAAATAAAAATAACAAACAAACTAAAAACAAGGTACTAATCAACTAATTCCCTCCCCCAAACCTTAATGAGACATTGTCCCCAATGTCTTAAATAGTAGAAGAAGAGTTTAGAAGATAATACCTGGTTAGCTGAAATTGTATAGGAAATTAAAGGTTAAGAACCAGATTAATCTGATGCCTCCTACCACGATCGTCCTCAGACCAATTTATCTTTGAAAGGATAGGGTCAATTTGTGGTTCATAGGCTAAGATTTGGTCAATTAGATCCGGAGCAGTTCTGGCAGTAAATAGTAGTTCTTTCAAAGGTTTTGACACGAACCCATTTCTCCGGGCATCATCAAGAAACACACAAAGAAAATCCTAAAATCCATCAACGTTAAACATCCCAATTGGTTTCTGGTGTATGTTCAGGTTCGCCCAAGATAGTACTATAAAAATTTCCTCCAATGTGCCCAAGCCACCTGGCAAAGCAATAAAAGCATCAGCACGGTTAATCATTTCTACTAATCGTTCAGACATACCTGGCACGATCAGTTCATTTCCGTTTGTTGGTCCAATAAGATTTGCCTCTGCCAAGGGTTTTGGGATTATTCCCAAAATGTTACTGCCTCCCTCCTGTACGGCCTTTGAAACGATCCCCATTAGTCCAAGATTGTCTCCGCCATATACTAAGTGCATATTCCTTGCAGATAAGACTCAACCCAATTCATGTACTACTTCTACGTATTGTGGTTTAGTACCAACACTAGTACCGCAAAAAACACATATGTTTTCAACTCGTCTTCTTGAAGTGGCTTCCATGTTTTACTCTGGATGTCTTCAAAAGTGCAATGATAAGTTGAATTTATAACACTTGAAAGGGTGAGTAATAATAGTACTAGTATCTTCCAAATGACGATTGTTAGCTAAACAATAAAAGAAATCGTGAAAGGTCAAAAAGTCTGGATCCTGTCTACGAAAATAAAGATAATTACAACAGAAAAGAAAATCAAAGCAATAATTAAGGCCACGGAATTATGTACGCAATACGCCACTCGTTTGGTATATAAATATATTAGGATGCGTCTCAATATTTCATTCCTTACTCAGCCATCGCTAATGAATTGGCTCTCATCTTTGTGATTATCAAACACCATTCCTTCTGTCTTAAAATGCTCCGTTTGTGCTTTTCCCTACAAAAATAACACACAAGATTAACAATTCTACAACATGTATACACAAAATATGAAAACATAAATTACAAGAAATTACATGGGTTGCCTCCCTGCTAGCGCTAAATTTTTCGTCTTCAGCCAGACGTGACTGAAATCTATTCGTCAATGAGGTTTCAGCATCATTTTAGATGCCCGATTAAAGACAATCCTATGTGCGCTGCTTTTGAAGGGTCTCTTCCAACGGTAGAGGGGCAAAAAATATTTTGTCTCATTCAGTGCTTGCGCCACCTTTTTAACCTTTGTTGCTCCAGTTGTTTCCTAATGCTCTGGATCTTCAATTTGGTCTGACAATTGCTCCTCAATTTTCTCTGTTTCTTGCTCCACCTTTTCTTCACAGATGTATTTTAGGATTTCCTCGTTCAGTTCTTCATCTGTCATCAGTGAAAAATATGCTCCATAAGTGTCAACCTGAGGATGTAAAGAGATGTCAGATTTTTGGTCTACATCCTCTGAGGCTGATGTGATTGGCACATATAGATCTTCTTCAAACATTTGTGCAAAGCATTCTCCAAGATCTTCATTTTGAGGCTGATAAGTTTCATCCTCCTTTGTTGGTGCAATTGGTACTAACAGCTCAGCTTCATCCACGTCATAATTTGAATAATAAAAATCAAATTGAGACTTCCCTGGTTTGGGTTCCCGAACTAATACCTCAGATTTCTGATACTGCTCAGCCTCCTCCTTTTCTAAAGTATCATCGTGAAATGCTTGGTACTCGAAGGCTTCATCAGTGTCATCTGAAAATGGTCCTTGAGGTATGTAGCTCTGGTTTTCTGTTAATTGGCTCACTTGATCTGTCATCCTATCCTCTGAATGGATGCTGATTGTCTATGAATACTTTCGAGTTGATTCTGGAATGTTTCAAGCATTGTATCCAACTTTTCATCTTGTTTCTTGAACACATATTTGAGCATGTCAATCATCTGATCTTCTTCTGATTGTTCTGATTGTTGATGAAGATCATTGTAGGTGGGTGGTGTATAAGATGGAAAATGTGGTTCTGTGAAATGTGATGGCTCGTCATACCAAGAAGGATCTTGATAGCTCTGCCACCCTGGATGGTAGTTGTATTCGCAATAATCTCTAGGGTGGTTACCATTACATATGTCACATCTCCCCATTGCGTCTTGTTGAGAAAATGTGGTATTGCTTGGTTCTGGAATCCAGTGATAATTGTTAACAGGCCTCAGAAAACCGGACTATTGCTCCCAGATTTGGGGTATATCTTCTAGTAAAGCACGTGATCTCTCAATCTCCCAATAATGTTCCATTTTTCAATCACCTGAAAACAAAAAAAAGAAATAAAATTTACAGATATAAATAAAGAAAATTAGAAACAAGTAAATTAGATAGCTTCAAAATTAATAACTCAAGAAAAATAAGTCCCCGGCAACGGCGCCAAAAACTTGACCAGCGTAAACACACGCGTATAATGCAAGCGCACGTATCGTTCGATTAATATAAAAATATCGATCCCACGAGGACTTAATTCCTACTGTTGTTATTAATTATTGAATCTATTTATTTACAGATGTCTAATTGAGGGAGAAGAGAGTGATTGCTTGATTGATTTGGTTGATTGTAGATTTGTTAAATAAATAAATAAATTAAAAGACAAAAGAAAATACTAAGGAAAATAACAAAATACACAAAGATCTAGGGTTGTGAATCATTCTAATATCTTTTAAAAGATGAAGTGATTATATTATGTTTGTGTAATAAATCAGTTTACTAACCTGGAACACGAAATTATGCAAAAGCCTCTGTCGATGGTCAGACGCAAATACCCAGTTTAAGCCAATTGAACCATATGTCTATGTCAACCAAATTATCTGGATTCATTACGATTAAGTTCCAATTATGGCTACCCCCGTCCGACAGGTATATGTCTATCCTGTAAGGAAACCTATTAAAGGGTTATCTATCCTCAAGGAATATCGTGGGCTATTAAGTCTAAGGCTGAAACCTAAAATCCCTATGTCTAGTTCATTTTAGATTTACCACATCAATCTTATTGGTGATCAAACAACAAGAAGCATTAAGCTTAAGACTTAATAAGTAAACCTTTAAATTACCCAAACTATAAAATAACCCCTTATAAACCGGTGATATTAGAATTCATCACAACCCCAGATAACTAACATATAACAAGGGCTAGTAAAAACTTAAAAGTAAAAGACATAAAGTAAAAATGCTGAAAAGTAAAAGACATAAAGTAAAAGCTGAAAAGTAAAATAAAATGCTAAGGTAAAAGGATCAACCTTTACTATTTACTATTTAGATATCTCCCTTAATATAATATCTTAACTTGTGATTATTTTACCAACCAGCCATAAAGGCGAAACCAAAATAAACCTGCCATATAGGCGGTAAGAAAATTTAATTACCAACCGACCAATCTGGCGGTATCCTTGATTAGTCAGGTTTAAACCAGCAATTAAAATGAATTACCAACCGACCAATCTGGCGGTATCCTTTTAAGTCAATATTTTAAATAGTGAATATATTATTTTTAAGGGAGATTAATCTAAATAGTAACAATAAAAGAATTACCTTTCACCTAGCTGGGGAAGTTACCTCCTCATGGTGAATAGTAAAAACTGTAAAAAGTAAGAAAGTAAATTACTGTGCGTAAAAGTAAATTACGGAAAGTAAAAACTGAAAAGTAAAGAAAAGAAAGTGCGAAAGCGGAAATTAATTACTAAAGCTGTAAATAAACAAACAAGATACAATATTCTTAGTATTCTTAAGGAATTCCTTATAAGAAAGTATGAATTTACAAATGAAATGGCTTGGTATTTATAGGCAAAATTTTGCCTCCATCAAATCATCCACCAAATCCATTATTAATTGATCCACTAATTGCTCCACCAAATCCATTATTAATTGCTCCACTAATTGCTTATCATGTTTGGTGGTGATTTGATAATTTCTATTATTTATTTATTAATTTATTTTTTTGCTTTGAAAATGATTGAAAGTGACTTTAATAACTACACACAACACACTTCTGGATGGTTCATCAATTTCGGGTATGAAATCTTCAGAATTCGAAATTATTTTATCTTTCAAAGTTTTAGATTTTTGAGTCTTCTTTAATCTAGAACTTGAATCCGCTCAATCCGATATCGGAGTAAGAAGTTGTGCCTAGAATATGACAGATGCCTAAAACTGGAATTTCCAAAACTGCACTTCGTTAAAACGCCCTTTCAAGTTTCCAATCTCCAAAATTAATATGTCAAGTCCAATTTTTTTGCCCTTATTTGACCCACATTTCGTCCTAAATTATTTCATTGTGTCCCAATATTATTTTATCTGCAAAATAAACTAAAACACATCAAAACGTTCCTCAAACCCGAGAAACTCAACAAAATATTAAGTAATAGGGGCGGTAAATATTGATATATTTTCCGCTCACCACACCCCCAAACCTAACATTTTGCTAGTCCTCGAGCAAAACAGTAAAATAAAATACAAGAAACAATTAAAATTAAACTAAGCCACTTTCGTAGGGATCACGGTTACATTTAGCATATGCAACAAGCCTTTAAACCCCTAGGTGTCCCTAGTGGACGAGTTATAGTCTAGTGAGGGCTTACAACAACGATACCCACAAACGTTTTACAAAAGTAAAAAGATAATAAAACTAAAGCACACAAAAGTAAAAAGACAAGAGAAAAAAGAATAAAGAAGTTAGTGACTAATCAGGTGAAACTTCTACTCCAAGTCAATAGTTGTTTTGTTTCATTCTAAATTACCGAATAAGTGAATTCTCCGATTATTTTTACCATTCTCCATATACACAGCCGACAAAATATTAATCAACTCATTTTTGCCCACAACAGTCACAAGTGTAGTTGATAAGAGAGTAATATTTTTGTCCTAAAGTTTTATCCGAATTCACACCTTTTTGCAGCAATGGAATAATTTTTTTGATTTTTCTGATTTTTTTTCTTTGATTTTTGATTTTTTTTATTTATATACAATATCTTCCATCTATGTAGCGAGCTTTGTGCCGGTGGCTCCCAAACCAGTTGGCTTTAGGGCACCAGGTGTTAAGACACCCATACGGACTTAATTACTCAGACTTCAGATATATATATTTTTTGCAACATCCTTGATCCATGTAGCGAGCTTTGGGCCAGTGACTCCCAAACCAGTTGGCTTTAGGGCACCGAGTGTTAAAACACCCTTATAGACTTAATAACTCGGATCTCATATGTTTTTTTTACTCCATTGCTTTTTTTGAGATATTTCCTCCAATTAAACTAGAGCACTAATATTACAAACTTTTCAATTTTAAATCATGTCCGTGTGTTACTATGCATATTGATAATACCTGTCAACTGAGTATATGATGATTCATTTTAGTCCGTATTATGGAGAATTCACAAATTAAATAATTGAAAAGGAAATAAACAAAAATTAACTTGTTTCAAAAATGGTTTGAGATACGTCTCAGGAGTGAAAACTCCTTACTCAGCTATCTCTTACCAATTTCACATTTTTAGCCAAAATAAAAACACAAAAACGCAAAATATTTTTGTAATTTTTGAAAAAATTTCAAATTTTTTTGTATTTTCGAAAATTTTGGACTAAAAATAAAAATAACACATAAACTAAAAACAATGTACTAATCAACTAATTCCCTCCCCCAAACCTTAATGAGACAATGTCCCAAATGTCTTAAATAGTAGAAGAAGAGTTTAGAAGATAATATCTGGTTAGCTAAAATTGTACAGGAAATTAAAGGTTAAGAACCAGATTAATCCGACGCCTCTTACCACGATCGTCCTCAGACCAATTTATCTTTGGAAGGATATGGTCAATTTGTGGTTCATAGGCTAAGATTTGGTCAATTAGATCCGGAGCAGTTCTGGCAGTAAATAGTAGTTATTTCAAAGGTTTTGACACGAACCCATTTCTCCGGGCATCATCAAGAAACACACAAAGAAAATCATAAAATCCATCAACGTTAAACAGCCCAATTGGTTTCTGGTGTATGTTCAGGTTCGCCCAAGATAGTACTGTAAAAATTTCCTCCAATGTGCCCAAGCCACCTGCCAAAGCAATAAAAGCATCAGCACGGTTAATCATTTCTACTAATCGTTCAGACATACCTGGCATGATCAGTTCATTTCCGTTTGATGGTCCAATAAGATTTGCCTCTGCCAAGGGTTTTGGGATGATTCCCAAAACGTTACTGCCTCCCTCCTGTACGGCCTTTGAAACGATCCCCATTAGTCCAAGATTGCCTCCGCCATATACTAAGTGCATATTCCTTGCAGCTAAGACTCGACCCAATTCCTGTGCTGCTTTTACGTATTGTGGTTTAGTACCAACACTAGTACCGCAAAACACACAGATGTTTTCAACTCGTCTTCTTGAAGTGGCTTCCATGTTTTACTCTGGATGTCTTCAAAAGTGCAATGATAAGTTGAATTTATAACACCTGAAAGGGTGAGTAATAATAGCACTAGTATCTTCCAAATGACGATTGTTAGCTAAACAATAAAAGAAATCTTGAAAGGTCAAAAAGTCTGGATCTTGTCTACGAAAATAAAGATAATTATAACAGAAAAGCAAATCAAAGCAATAATTAAAGCCACGGAATTATGTACGCATTACGCCACTCGTTTGGTATATAAATCCATTAGGATGCGTCTCAAGATTTCATTCCTTACTCAGCCATCGCTAATGAATTGGCTCTCATCTTTGTGATTACCAAACACCATTCCTTCTGTCTTAAAATGGTTCGTTTGTGTTTTTCCCTACAACAAAAATAACATACAAGATTAACAATTCTACAACATGTATACACAAAATATGAAAACAGAAATTACAACAAATTTCATGGGTTGCCTCCCTGCTAGCGCTAAATTTTTCGTCTTCAGCCAGACGGGACTGAAATCTATTCGTCAAGGAGGTTTCAGCGTCATTTTGGATGTCCGATTAAAGACAATCCCATGTGCGTTGCTTTTGATGGGTCTCTTCCAACGGTAGAGGGGCAAAAAATATTTTGTCTCATTCAGTGCTTGTGCCACCTTTTTAACCTTTGTTGCTCGAGTGGTTTTTGAATGCTCTGGATCTTCAATTTGGTCTGAAAATTGCTCATCAATTTTCTCTGTTTCTTGCTCCACCTTTTCTTCACAGATGTATATTAGGATTTCCTCGTTCAGTTCTTCATCTGTAATCTGTGAAAAATATGCTCCATAAGTGTCAACCTGAGGATGTAAAGAGATGTCAGATCTTAGGTCTTCATCCTCTGAGGCTGATGTGATTGGCACAGATAGATCTTCTTCAAACATTTGTGCAAAGCATTCTCCAAGATCTTCATTTTGAGGCTGATAAGTTTCATCCTCCTTTGTTGTTGCAATTGGTACTAACAGCTCAGCTTCATCCTCGTCAGAATCTGAATAATAAAAATCAAATTGAGACTTCCCTGGTTTGGGTTCCCGAACTAATACCTCAGATTTCTGATACTGCTAAGCCTCCTCATTTTCTAAAGTATCATCGTGAAATGCTTGGTACTCGAAGGCTTCATCAGTGTCATCTGAAAATGGCCCTTGAGGTATGTAGCTCTGGTTTTCTGTTAATTGTCTCACTTGATCTGTCATCCTCTGAATGGATGCTGATTTTCATGAATACTTTCGAGTTGATTTTGGAATGTTTCAAGCATTGTATCCAACTTTTCATCTCGTTTCTTGAACACATATTTGAGCATGTCAATCATCTGATCTTCTTCTAATTGTTCTGATTGTTGATGAAGATCATTGTAGGTGGGTGGTGGATAAGATGGAAATGTGGTTCTGTGAAATGTGATGGCTTGTCATACCAAGAAGGATCTTGATAGCTCTACACCCTGGATGGTAGTTGTATTCGCAATAATCTCTAGGGTGGTTACCATTACATATGTCACATCTCCCCATTGCGTCTTGTTGAGCAAATGTGGTATTGCTTGGTTCTGGAATCCAGTGATAATTGTTGTGCTGGACAACAGGCCTCAGAAAATCGGACTATTGCTCCCAGATTTGGGGTGTATCTTCTAGTAAAGCACGCGATCTCTCAATCTCCCAATAATGTTCCATTTTTCAATCATCTGAAAACAAGAAAGGAATAAAATTTACAGATATAAATAAAGAAAATTAGATACAAGTAAATTAGATAGCTTCAAAATTAATAACTCAAGAAAAATAAATCCCCGGCAACGGCGCCAAAAACTTGACCGCCGTAAACACACGCGTATAACGCAAGCGCACGTATCGTTCGATTAGTAAAAAATATCGATCCCACGAAGACTTAATTCCTACTGTTGTTATTAATTATTGAATCTATTTATTTACAGATTTCTAATTGAGGGAGAAGAGAATGATTGCTTGATTGATTTGGTTGATTGTAGATTTGCTAAATAAATAAAAAAAACAAAAGAAAATACTAAGGGAAAATAACAAAAGACACAAATATCTAGGGTTGTGAATCATTCTAATATCTTTTAAAAGATGAAGTGATTATATTATTTTTGTGTAATAAATCAGTTTACTAACCTATAACACGAAATTTGCAAAAGCCTTTGTCGGTGGTCAGACGCAAATACCCAGTTTAACCCAATTGAACCATATGTCTATGTCAACCAAATTATCTGGATTCATTACGTTTAAGTTCCAATTATGGCTACCCCCGCCCGATAGGTATGTTGGACAATTATAACCCATAGCGTCACTATTTGTACAGATCATGGTGTTGTTATACAAATTAACTATGTGACAAAGAGATTGCACTCTAATCATTTGTGATTAGATCACCTAGATGTATAAATGATAGGAGGTCCCTATGATTAGTTCCTGGATTGAGATGATATGAGACAGTATCAGTCCACGAAGGATTAATCATTAAATATCCATAGTCGTAGTATTATCGAGACTGGACATCGATAATGCGGAATAGACTAGTATTACACTTGTGCGTGTTATGTGAGATCATAACGGCATAGTTCTCATATATTTGGGTATAGGATACTCATGCAAGTGTAATAGGAGGTTGTGTTTTACCGATGGTACGGAAAACAGCTTCGCTCTGGATAGACCCCTCGGAATTCCATTGGTAGTATGACTATGTGTCTATGGAAGTCCGATATCAGGGTAGGTGTATTTGGTCTTAACCTGAGACTTGCACCGCTAATACTTGCGACAATCGGTATGCTTTAGTTTTGGTCGTCCAGGGCTTTAACAGGTTCTGTGTACGCCTCTGCTGGGTATATCGAGAATCATAGTGTATTGGGTGTGATGTCAAGACGGAAGTATCACTCCAGTCATAGTGGAGATGATGTCACGTAGGATACGGTACTAGTGCTCTTAAGTACTGCAGTCATCGGATATTATGACTAGGTCATGTATATCCGATAATAGAGACTAGTTACCAGACATCCGACATGTGCTTCGTACGGGGCAGACACGACTCCAGCCCCAGGCCTAGCACGTGACAATCCGATACTGGATCGCAATACGCAATACTACGTATACTACGCCTGACATAGATTATATATTCCAGTAAGAATATTTCTGGAGAATTGGGTAGGCACGGTGCTTTGCTAGAAGCCAACCATGTCTTGTAAATCGGTAAGCACGTGGTACGAGGTACGCACGTATTCGGATAATCCGATGACCGTATTACTGCCAACATATCCAGGGATCTCTTGGTCGCTTCCCAAAGATTCACCGATGACAGTTGATTTAAATTAGAATTAATCTGGGATTAATTAAGAGAGAAAATTAATCTGGGATTAATTAAGATGGAGAAAATTAATCTAGGATTAATTGAGGTATTATTTAATCTGGGATTAAATGTGTTCGGAAGAGAGAGAACGCGATTAATTTGGAATTAATCGGTATAAATAAATTTATTTGTTAAATTTGATTTTTCTATTTAATTTATTCGTATGGGCTAAAATTAATATATCGGATATATTAATATGAATTGGATTTCATTACGAAATTAAAGTTGGACTTTAATGCGACGAAGCGAATTAATTTAGAATTAATTCGTAGACGACATTCGTAATATATTTGCGAGGCATCGTTATTTAATTAAATTAGATTTAATTATTTAGCGATGAAAGTTCGTTTAATTAGATTAAACGGAACCGAGCCGCGGCAAATGTTCGTAGAGATATTTGAATTTTGAATTCAAATGTGGGGCCCACTTTAATGTGGTAGTTGGGAGGGTAGTTGGCATTTATGCCAAGCCACCCACCATCCAACTACCTTGGAATGGTTTTGGTGAAACCATTTACCCAACTACTTTTTAGGAAAAGGGTAAATTGGTTTTACCAAAAACTCTTCTCTCTCTCTTCACTTGTGTATGATTACACTTTAAACACACTTGGAAAAAAAAACCCTAGTTTCCTCTCAAGCTGGGCGTGAACCATGGCATCTCCCTCTCTTTGATTTTGTGGCAAAATCAACAAAGCTAGCACTTCATGGAATCAACTAAGGTGATAGGAAAACAACTCCAAAAGCTTGGAATCAACAAAGGAAGGATCTTGGAGATCTTCAACTCAAAGCTTGGAATCAACAAAGGAAGGATCTTGGAGATCTTCAACTCAAAGCTTGGAATCAACAAAGGAAGCATCTTGGATCTTGGATCTTCTTCTCAAAATTTTAAAAGCTCAAATCCATTCAATGTAAGTAATTTCGCAACTTATATTGAATTTATGAACATGTTTTCATGCTTATTAGATCCTTGGCATGTTCTAGGAACACTAACAATGGTATCAGAGCCAATTTTAAGCATGAAAATTTTAGGTTCATGAGACTAAAATTTGGGGCTTTTATGTTTTGAGCATGATTTTTTCAAATTGATACTTTGAGCATGCTTAGAATTGATAACTTAGAGTTATGCATGATTAGATTTGAAACAAATCAAAAGAATCAAAAAATTAAATTTTTTGGGTGGCCGAAAGTTGTAGTGATATGGACTGCAGTTTTGTTTTTTTATTACATGAAATGATGTATTTAAATGCATGTTTAAATGTTGATTGTTGGTTTGATTGGATTAGAATCAAAGTCAATAATGTTTATGTTAAAATCAAAGAGCATGTTGAGCATGAAATGATGATTTTAGGATTCAATTGTGTTGAGCATGAAATGATGTATTTTGGCTTCAATTTGTGTTGAGCATGAATTATTGGATTTAGCATGATTAATTAAGTTAATTGGTATTTTGGAAATATTGAGTTTAATTAATTAATCATGGCTAATACACTTTAATTAAAGTAATGTGATATTTTGAATATTATAATTATGTTAATAAGCCTTAATTATGAATTGGGCTAAAAGTGTGTATTTGGGCTTAATGGGCTTGTTTTGACTAAGTTTGGTTTTGGACTTTTGGATTGGATCCAATTGGGCCCAAAACCAATTCCATAAGGTCCAAATACATCACTTGGCCATTTAAAGAATTTAATTGGGCCTAAATGATTTGTTGGCAATAGGGTGATTCCTATTGGGACTTGGCATTTTGGGTTTGATCCATTATGGCCAAAGCCCATGCCTTGAGAATTAATTAAAAAGCTCATTGGACTTTAATTAAAATGACATTGGATGTTATTGGGCCTTTGAGACCCATTAAGATTGGATTTGGAATCCAAGTCTTTAAGGCTTAAAAGTAAGTGTATATATTTAATTTGGAATTAAATTGGAATTAGTATTGAATACAAATAAATTGGATTTAAAGTTGTAGTTCAATATAATTCAAGAATACTTACTTTGAGTATTTATTCTTAAACGAGTTTGACTCACGCAAATCAAATCGTTGTATGAACATTATATGGTCATTAATTCAAAGATTAATTAATTGGATTAGATTGATTGAATAACATGATTTGTACGAATACATGAATGTGTTGTATGAATAATGTATATCGGATGGATATTAGAAGGGCAAGGGCAGTTTTGGAATGTTGTAATAAGTTTAGAATTTATTAAATTGGACCTACGTGTCCAGCCTTTTATCTCCTCTCTCATTGTATTTCTCTTCTCACATATTCCCCTCAATGTAAATGAGGTTTCTTTATTGTATTATGTAATTGGGTAGAAGTTGGAATAGTTCTAGCCGGGGAGAGGAAAGGAGTGATTTGTTCTAGGAACAATTTGTGACATATCCATCCGCATATCATTATTAATTTATTTATTTATACGCGCTTTATTATGTATTTAGAATGCATGTTTAAGGGTGGTATGATGATGAGACCTTAACAAAGATAATAAATTGGTTGCCAATTTGCACGCGAAAAACCCTCAAATCGTATTAAGCGTTTTTCCTTCCGTTGAGTGATTCTTACTCAAGATCCAAAGTTGGCATTGGTTTGTTGGCCAAAGTCAAGACCTTTGTCAATTGCGGATGTGTTTGAATCATGAGAGTTTTGTTCCATATTGGTGTCTTGTCCAAGTTGTGATTTGTTGGCCAAAGTCAAGATCACTTCTTGTCCATCGACATTGATTACGAAGCTTTCCATGTCAATGGGTTCCGCTTAACTGGGATCATTAAGTTTGTTGTGCCAAAGCCAAGGCTTAGTTGATTCAGAGGAAAAAGGTTAGGTAATATATTCGATGATTGGCATATATAAAATATATGTTTCGGACTTGGATGTCCACCTACTGGATCTAGAATTGGATGGGATCCAATTGATCTTTGAGATCTACCTAGTTAAATATCATACAGCTTGTTGGCCAAAGTCAAGGTTGTGTGTTATTTAACGGGATCCTAGCTCACTAGGAAACTAGGTTTCTCGAGTACTCGACAGAGGGTTAGAGGCTCACCGAAAAATAGTGGGAGGCAAGAATTAAATTTGCAATATTCGTTTAGATAGTTGCCATACGCGCTCAATCAAATACCATTCGTCAAATAAATTAAAAGTTAGTTGGACTAATATTTAATAGTTGTTTTAATTTAACAGTTAGACTGTATTCAAACTACTTCATTTATAGTTGATTATATTATTGGATTATAGTAATCAATATATTTGGATTTTACCAATCATTTATAATGATTATATAATTGGATTATAGTAATCAATATATATTTGATTATAACCAATAAAATTGTAATAAGTTATATAGTTAGACTATAGTAATCATTACATTAGATTGTACCTGAAATCGTTGATTAAATAGTTGGACTATTAGAATCAAGATTAAATTGAAAGATTAGTGTTTGAAACATTATCCTAGAGAAAATGTGTTTAGAGACGACTTTAATTTTCAAATTGGGAATAAATTTCAGGATAGTCCTGAAACTAAGAAGTTACTTTATTTGATAAAATAACATCTTAGGCCTAAGCCATGAGTTAAGTAAGTAGTAGAGCATGATCTTTGGAAGATTCATGTGATGATAACTTTAGTGCTTAATCCATTATGCTTGCCATAATGACTCCTTAATTTCCTAATCAGAACTAAGGATTAGATCCTTAAAGTATGATGAAGAAATTGAAGGATCTTCATAGATCTATTCTTAGATCTTAGAAAATATAATTGCAATAAACAACTCTTGGAGAGTTAATGACTATTCTCAAGGAGACCAAATCAAAGTTTGCAATAAGACAAGAAGCGCAAGGCGCATCTTACTTCGATATTCTAGAAGGCCAAGGCTTGGCCAAAGACTTCTGGAATGTGAAAAGGGCAAAGGAAAAATCATTATAATCTTCTAGGAAGATAAAGGACATATCCCAAGATGTCTGCCTAAATTGTGGCAAACGGGGTCATTGAAGCGTGACTGCCGTATGGACAAAGCAGACATGAAGGAATTGAAGACGAGCAAGGCTCTGACTTCAAATATGTTTGTCAAACATTATGTTCACTACTAGTATTAAAATTAGATTTTGAATACTTAGTGTGGTACATAAAATATATGTATTGATGTTCAGAATCTGTTTTGAACGGGATACTGACATCATTTGAGATTAATCTGCGAATCGAAAACGGGACGAAATCGCTGTTTCACCGTAGATACCTAAGTTCAGGAACTACCATTCGGGTATGTACTTAAATTAGGAAACTATTAAAATATAACTAGTTTGACTAGAAATAATGTCTCTATATCGTGTATAACTCGTTGCGAGTATACCTTTATATTCTAGAACACTAAAGTGTTTTATTTTATAAAGATGATATTGAGATAAACACATTAGATGTGAACAACAGTATTTATATTTTGAATATAAATAAATCTCAAACATATAACATGACAAACAAGTAGCTCAAACTGATTTGATCAGATAAGACTTATTTGTGGCAGTGTTGTCTGGGACATATTAAACAAGACTCGTATATCCACACTTTTGAAGAGTGGATACTAGGATGGATTTGATTCCATTCAAATGAAGTCTTACGAATCTAGTTATTAAGCAAAGTGCCTAAACACCTTTACTTGGTAGAAGTATAAATGCCACCGATCTATTAGCCCTTGTTCATAGTGACGTAAGTGGGCCCATGTCTAGCTAGGCTAGAGGTGGATATGAATATTTCGTGACCTTTACGGAGGGGGCATCGCGTTAGGTGTGTTTCTTTTGAAGAACACAAATCGGAAACTTTTGGAGTTTCGACACGAAATAGACGAACAGATCGGATAAAGTATTAAAACATCACGGTTTGACCATGATGAAAATACTTAAACAATAAGTTTCTCATATACTACTTGAAAGAGTATAGTATTCTTTCAATGAGGACTCCTCCCGGAACACGTCAGTTTGACGGTGTGTCCGAACGGAGAAACCGAATTTTGTTGGACATGATAAGGTTAATCATGAGTCCCTCTGAGCTACCATTTTTCCTTCAAAATGGATAAGTATTAACAGTGCAATACTTATTTTGAATAGGTTCCATAAAAATCTGTTTGACAGATTTCATATTAGATATGAACAGGAAAGAAACTGGGCTTTCTCTCACTCCTGATGATTTGGGAATGCTAGGCATACGTTTGGATGATACCAACTAGAACCCAAATTGGATAAGTGCCTAATGTAATTGGTTATCCTAAGAAAACCAAAGTATAGTACTTATACAACTCACTAGAGAACAATGTAATTGTTGCTCACCATGCGGTTTTCCTAAGAGGAATACCGATATGCAGTGGTAAGTGGGAGGATAGTAAACTCGATGAAAAATCGGAGTTGTACTGTTCAAGACCAAGTCCTTAATGGAACAAATATAGTTCATCAAGGATGTACTATACCAATAATCTTCGAATACACAAGAACCGCATAGATTGGAGAGAGTCAGAAAACAACCTGGGGTATGGGTTTTCTGATCTCACCTCATAAAGATGTCAATCTATTGAGGAATACGAACTGACTACGTGTGAGGAAGTGATACAAGGTATCGACTCCCTATTATGGCAAAGTGCCATGAGTCCGAAATGGATTCCATGTATAACAACTATGTTTAGACACTAGTTGTTGTACCGCAAGGCATCGTGCCTATTGGTACTATATAAGTCTTCAAGGAAGACATACATGGATGGCCAAACCAACGTACTAAGCTAGGCTTGTAGCGAAAAGGTATCGTTATCAACATTGTGTTGATTACAATGAAACCTTTTACCTGTTGCCATGGATAAATCCATTTGGATAATGCTTGCTAACGCTGCATGTTTCATTCATGAAATATAACAGCTGAACGTCAAAATCGCTTTCCTTAAACGGAAACCTTTTTAGAGGATGTTTATAACATCCTGACGTTTTGTCGTACCAAAACTAGCAAATAAGATTTGCAGGTTATTCGATCCATGTTTGGATTGAAGCAAGCATTAGGTTCTTGGAATTATCATTTTGATGTAATCATAATGGTGTATGATTTTATTCAAAACGAATATGATTCCTGTGTATATAAGGAGGTTAGTGGGAGCGCACTGACAATGATATCCTAAATAATAATGATATATCATTTCTTGGAATGATATTCCCATATTACAATCGGTGAAAGCTTGGCTTTCATGAAAATTCTCCGTAGAATTATTGAGAGAAACAACCTTTATTCTAGGAATAAAGATCTACTGGGATAGATTTAAAAGTTGTTGTACACTCTCTGAGAACTCGTACATTGAAAAATGTACGTGACCTGGTGTCTCATACGCTTTGAGCATATGGAGTCACAAACAGGTCAATCCAAGTGATAGTCACTGGATTGATATTAAGAACATCCGTTATTATCTTAGAGAACTAAGGATGATGTCTTAAACTATGGAAAAGGAGAACTTGAAGTGACTGAGATCACTACTGCAAGCTTCCTAACCGATCAAACAACGGTACTATACAGTTTGAATAACGGAACAGTGAGCTGGAAATCTTCCAAGCAAGATAATGTTACCGAATAAAACAAAATGCGGGTTATTGCTGCGGCTGAGGCAGCAATAGAAGCCATCTGGGTCATTAACAAATCTAATTAGATTAGATATAGTTCTGTTAGCAGCTGAGCTAGGCTACAGCGCAGACTAAAGAATTAATGGTCTCATCAACGATCCAGATATATACTTCGACTATTCATCTGATTCGTTCGGATCATACATCGTGGCGATGCGATGATCGAATAAATCGCATCAAACGATAATCATACAAATCCGCAGACGAAAGCCTTTCCTCAGCAATTTGAGCGAACCGTACATAGTTCGGGTGTAAAACACTCGAGTGACTGGCTATAGGCCAAGTGGGAGATTGTTGGACAATTATGACCCATAGCGTCACTATTTGTACAGATCATGTTTGTTTGTACAAATTAACTATGTGACAAAGAGATTGCACTCTAATCATTTGTGATTAGATAACCTAGATGTATAAATGATAGGAGGTCCCTATGATTAGTTCCTGGATTGAGATGATATGAGACAGTATCAGTCCACGAAGGATTAATCATTAAATATCCCTAGTCGTAGTATTATCGAGACTGGACATCGATAATGCGGAATAGACTAGTATTACACTTGTGCGTGTTATGTGAGATCATAACGGCATAGTTCTCATATATTTGGGTATAGGATACTCATGCAAGTGTAATAAGAGGTTGTGTTTTACCGATGGTACGGAAAACAGCTTCGCTTTGGATAGACCCCTCGGAATTCCATTGGTAGTATGACTATGTGTCTATGGAAGTCCGATATCAGGGTAGGTGTATTTGGTCTTAACCTGAGACTTGCACCGCTAATACTTGCGACAATCGGTATGCTTTAGTTTTGGTCGTCCAGGGCTTTAACAGGTTCTGTGTACGCCTCTGCTGGGTTATATCGAGAATCGTAGTGTATTGGGTGTGATGTCAAGACGGAAGTATCACTCCAGTCATAGTGGAGATGATGTCACGTAGGATACGGTACTAGTGCTCTTAAGTACTACTGCAGTCATCGGGATATTATGACTAGGTCATGTATATCCGATAATAGAGACTAGTTACCAGACATCCGACATGTGCTCGTACGGGGCAGACACGACTCCAGCCCCAGGCCTAGCACGTGACAATCCGATACTGGATCGCAATACGCAATACTACGTATACTACGCCTGACATAGATTATATATTCCAGTAAGAATATTTCTGGAGAATTGGGTAGGCACGGTGCTTTGCTAGAAGCCAACATGTCTTGTAAATCGGTAAGCACGTGGTACGAGGTACGCACGTATTCGGATAATCCGATGACCGTATTTACTGCCAACATATCCAGGGATCTCTTGGGTCGCTTCCAAAGATTCACCGATGACAGTTGATTTAAATTAGAATTAATCTGGGATTAATTAAGAGAGAAAATTAATCTGGGATTAATTAAGATGGAGAAAATTAATCTAGGATTAATTGAGGTATTATTTAATCTGGGATTAAATGTGTTCGGAGAGAGAGAACGCGATTAATTTGGAATTATCGGTAGAATAAATTTAATTGTTAAATTTGATTTTTCTATTTAATTTATTCGTATGGGCTAAAATTAATATATCGGATATATTAATATGAATTGGATTTCATTACGAAATTAAAGTTGGACTTTAATGCGAACGAGCGAATTAATTTAGAATTAATTCGTAGACGACATTCGTAATATATTTGCGAGGCATCGTTATTTAATTAAATTAGATTTAATTATTTAGCGATGAAAGTTCGTTTAATTAGATTAAACGGAACCGAGCCGCGGCAAATGTTCGTAGAGATATTTGAATTTTGAATTCAAATGTGGGGCCCACTTTAATGTGGTAGTTGGGAGGGTAGTTGGCATTTATGCCAAGCCACCCACCATCCAACTACCTTGGAATGGTTTTGGTGAAACCATTTACCCAACTACCTTGTTTAGGTAAAAAGGGTAAATTGGTTTTACCTAAAACTCTTCTCTCTCTCTTCACTTGTGTATGCATTACACTTCTAACACACTTGGAACAAAAACCCTAGTTTTCTCTCAAGCTTGGGCGTGAACCATGGCATCTCCCTCTCTTTGATTTTGTGGCAAAATCAACAAAGCTAGCACTTCATGGAATCAACTAAGGTGATAGGGAAACAACTCCAAAAGCTTGGAATCAACAAAGGAAGGATCTTGGAGATCTTCAACTCAAAGCTTGGAATCAACAAATGAATGATCTTGGAGATCTTCAACTCAAAGCTTGGAATCAACAAAGGAAGCATCTTGGATCTTGGATCTTCTCTCAAAATTTTAAAAGCTCAAATCCATTCAATGTAGTAATTCCGCAACTTATATTGAATTTATGTGACATGTTTTCATGCTATTAGATCCTTGGCATGTTCTAGGAACACTGACAAGGTATATATCTATCATGTAAGGAAACCTATTAAGGGTTATCTATCCTCAAGGAATATCGCGGCTATTAAGTCTAAGGCTGAAACCTAAAATCTCTATGTCTTGTTCATTTTAGATTTACCACATCAATCTTATTGGTGATCAAACAACAAGAAGCATTAAGCTTAAGACTTAATAAGTAAACCTTTAAATTACCCAAACTATAAAATAACCCTTATAAATCGGTGATATTAGAATTCATCACAACCCCAGATAACTAACACATAACTAGGGCTAGTAAAAACTTAAAAGTAAAAGACATAAAGTAAAAATGCTGAAAAGTAAAAGACATAAAGTAAAAGCTGAAAAGTAAAATAAAATGCTAAGGTAAAATGATCAACTTTTACTATTTACTATTTAGATATCTCCCTTAATATAATGTATTAACTTGTGATTATTTTACCAACCAGCCATAAAGGCGAAACCAAAATAAACCTGCCATATAGGCAGTAAGAAAATTTAATTATCAACCGACCAATCTGGCGGTATCCTTGATTAGTCAGGTTTAAACCAGAATAAAATGAATACCAACCAACCGACCATCTGGCGGTATCCTTTTAAGTCAATATTTTAAATAGTGAATATATTTTTTAAGGGAGATTAATCTAAATAGTAACAATTAAAAGAATTAACTTTCACCCTAGCTGGGAAGTTACCTCATCATGATGAATAGTAAAACTGTAAAAAGTAAGAAAGTAAATTACTGTGCGTAAAAGTAAATTACGGAAAGTAAGAACTGAAAAGTAAAGAAAAGAAAGTGCGAAAGCGGAAATTAATTACTATAAGCTGTAAATAAACAAACAAGATACTATCTTCTTAGTATTCTTAAGGAATTCCTTAGAAGAAAGTATTTAGAAGAAAGTATGAATTTACAAATGAAATGGCTTGGTATTTATAGGCAAAATTTTGCCTCCATCAAATCATCCACCAAATCCATTATTAATTGATCCACTAATTGCTCCACCAAATCCATTATTAATTGCTCCACTAATTGCTTATCATGTTTGGTGGTGATTTGATAGTTTTTATTATTTATTTATTAATTTATTTTTTTTTTTGCTTTGAATGATTGAAAGTGACTTTAATAATTACACACAACACACTTCTGGATGGTTCATCAATTTCGGGCATGAATCTTCAGAATTCGAAATTATTTTGTTTTTCACAGTTGTAGATCTTTGAGTCTTCTTTAATCTATAACTTGAATCAGCTCAATCCAATATCGGAGTAAGAGTTATGCCTAGAATATGACAGATGCGCAAAATTGGAATTTCCAAAACTGTACTTCGTTAAAACAACGCCCTTTCAAGTTTCCAATCTCCAAAATTAATATGTCAAGTCCAATTGTTTTCCCTTATTTGACCCACATTTCGTCCTAAATGATTTCATTCTGTCCCAATATTATTTTATCTGCAAAATAAACTAAAACACATCAAAACGTTCATAAAGCCCGAGAAACTCAACAAAATATTAAGTAATAGGTGCGGTAAATATTGATATATTTTCCGCTCATCACACCCCTAAACATAAAATTTTGCTAGTCCTCGAGCAAAACAGTAAAATAAAATACAAGAAACAATTAAAATTAAACTAAGCCACTTTCGTAGGGATCACAGTTGCATTTAGCATATGCAACAAGCCTTTAAACCCCTATGTGTCCCTAGTGGACGAGTTATAGTCTCGTGAGAGCTTACAACAACGATACCCACAAATGTTTTACAAAAGTAAAAAGATAATAAAACTAATGCACACAAAAGCAAAAAGACAAGAGAAAATAGAATAAAGAAGTTAGTGACTAATTAGGTGAAACTTCTTCTCCAAGTCAATAGTTGTTTTGTTTCATTCTAAATTACCGAATAAGTGAATTCTCCGATTATTTTTACCATTCTCCATATACACAGCCGACAAAATATTAATCAACTCATTTTTTCCACAACAGTCACAAGTGTAGCTGATAAGAGAGTAATATTTTTGTCCTAAAGTTTTATCCGAATTCACACCTTTTTGCAGCAATGGAATAATTTTTCTGATTTTTCTGCTTTGATTTTTGATTTTTTTTTATATACAATATCTTCCATCTACGTAGCGAGCTTTGGGCCGGTGGCTCCTAAACCAGTTGGTTTTAGGGCACCAGGTGTTAAGACACCCATACAGACTTAATTACTCAGACTTCAGATATATATATTTTTTGCAACATCCTTGATCTATATAGCGAGCTTTGGGCCAGTGACTCCCAAACCAGTTGGCTTTAGGGCGTTAAGTGTTAAAACACCCTTATAGACTTAATAACTCGGATCTCAGATGTTTTTTTTTACTCCATTGCTTTTTTTGAGATGTTTCCTCCAATTAAACTAGAGCACTAAATATTACAAACTTTTCAATTTTAACTCATGTCCGTATTTACTATGCTTATTGATAATACCTGCCAACTGAGTATATGAAGATCCATTTTAGTCCGTATTATGGAGAATTCACAAATTAAATAATTCAAAAGGAAATAAACAAAAATTAACTTGTTTCAAAAATGGTTTGAGATACGTCTCAGGAGTGAAAACTCCTTACTCAGCTATCTCTTACCAATTTCACATTTTTAGTCAAAATAAAAACACAAAAACGCAAAATATTTTTGTAATTTTTTCAAAATTTTCAAATTTTTTTTGTATTTTCGAAAAATTTTGGACTAAAAATAAAAATAACACACAAACTAAAAAC
Organism: Zanthoxylum bungeanum; assembly: GCA_019454045.1. NCBI lineage: Eukaryota > Viridiplantae > Streptophyta > Magnoliopsida > Sapindales > Rutaceae > Zanthoxylum > Zanthoxylum bungeanum. The sequence continues at coordinate 115,293 of SKCR01014368.1, forward strand.
AAGGTACTAATCAACTAATTCCCTCCCCCAAACCTTAATGAGACATTATCCCCAATGTCTTAAATAATAGAAGAAGAGTTTAGAAGATAATACCTGGTTAGCTGAAATTGTACAGGAAATTAAAGTTAAGACCCAGATTAATCCGACGCCTCTTACCACGATCGTCCTCAGACCAATTTATCTTTGAAAGGATAGGGTCAATTTGTGGTTCATAAGCTAAGATTTGGTGAATTAGATCCGGAGCAGTTCTGGCAGTAAAGAGTAGTTCTTTCAAAGGTTTTGACACGAACCCATTTCTCCGGGCATCATCAAGAAACACATAAAGAAAATCATAAAATCCATCAACGTTAAACAGCCCAATTGGTTTCTGGTGTATGTTCAGGTTCGCCCAAGATAGTACTATAAAAATTTCCTCCAATGAGCCCAAGCCACCTGGCAAAGCAATAAAAGCATCAGCACGGTTAATCATTTCTACTAATCGTTCAGACATACCTGGCACGATCAGTTCATCTCTGTTTGATGGTCCAATAAGATTTGCCTCTGCCAAAGGTTTTGGGATGATTCCCTAAATGTACTGCCTCCCTCCTGTACGGCCTTTGAAACGATCCCCATTAGTCCAAGATTGCCTCCGCCATATACTAAGTGCATATTCCTTGCAGCTAAGACTCGACCCAATTCCTGTGCTGCTTCTACGTATTATGGTTTAGTACCAACACTAGTACCGCAAAACACACAGATATTTTCAACTCGTTTTCTTGAAGTGGCTTCCATGTTTTACTCTGAATGTCTTCAAAAATGCAATGATAAGTTGAATTTACAACACCTGAAAGGGTGAGTAATAATAGCACTAGTATCTTCCAAATGACGATTGTTAGCTAAACAATAAAAGAAATCGTGAAAGGTCAAAAAGTCTAGATCATGTCTACGAAAATAAAGATAATTACAACAGAAAAGCAAATCTAAGCAATAATTAAGGCCATGTAATTATGTACGGAATACGCCACTCGTTTGGTATATAAATCCATTTGGATGCGTCTCAAGATTTCATTCCTTACTCAGCCATCGCTAATGAATTGGCTCTCATATTTGTGATTACCAAACATCATTCCTTCTGTCTTAAAATGCTCCGTTTGGGCTTTTCCCTACAAAAATAATACCCAATATTAACAATTCTACAACATGTATACACAAAATATGAAAACAGAAATTACAACAAATTGCATGGGTTGCCTCCCTAATAGCGCTAAATTTTTCGTCTTCAGCCAGACGTGACTGAAATCTATTCGTCAATGAGGTTTCAGCGTCATTTTGGATGTCCGATTAAAGACAATCCCATGTGCGTTGCTTTTGAAGGGTCTCTTCCAACGGTAGAGGGGCAAAAAATATTTTGTCTCATTCAGTACTTCTGCCACATTTTTAACCTTTGTTGCTCCAGTGGTTTCTAAATGCTCTGGATCTTCAATTTGGTCTGACAATTGCTCCTCAATTTTCTCTGTTTCTTGCTCCACCTTTTCTTCACAGATGTATTTTAGGATTTCCTCGTTCAGTTCTTCATCTGTCATCTGTGAAAAATATGCTCCAAAAGTGTCAACTTGAGGATGTAAAGAGATGTCAGATTTTAGGTCTTCATCCTCTGAGGCTGATGTGATTGGCACAGATAGATCTTCTTCAAACATTTGTGCAAAGCATTCTCCAAGATCTTCATTTTGAGGCTGATAAGTTTCATCCTCATTTGTTGGTGCAATTGGTACTAATAGCTCAGCTTCATCCTCGTCAGAATCTGAATAATAAAAATCAAATTGAGACTTCCCTGGTTTGGGTTCCCGAACTAATACCTCAGATTTCTGATACTGCTCAGCCTCCTCTTTTTCTAAAGTATCATCGTGAAATGCTTGGTACTCGAAGGCTTCATCAGTGTCATATGAAAATGGTCCTTGAGGTATGTAGCTCTGGTTTTCTGTTAATTGTCTCACTTGATCTGTCATCCACTGAATGGATTCTGATTGTCTATGAATACTTTCGAGTTGATTCTGGAATGTTTCAAGCATTGTATCCAACTTTTCATCTTGTTTCTTGAACACATATTTGAGCATGTCAATCATCTGATCTTCTTCTGATTGTTCTGATTGTTGATGAAGATCATTGTAGGTGGGTGGTGGATAAGATGGAAAATGTGGTTCTGTGAAATGTGATGGCTCGTCATACCAAGAAGGATCTTGATAGTTCTGCCCCCTAGATGGTAGTTGTATTCACAATAATCTCTAGGGTGGTTACCATTACATATGTCACATCTCCCCATTGCGTCTTGTTGAGCAAATGTGGTATTGCTTGGTTCTGGAATCCAGTGATAATTGTTGTGCTGGACAACAGGCCTCAGAAAATCGGACTATTGCTCCCAGATTTGGGGTGTATCTTCTAGTAAAGCACGTGATCTCTCAATCTCCCAATAATGTTCCATTTTTCAATCACCTAAATGCAAAAGAAATAAATAAAATTTACAGATATAAAGAAAGAAAATTAGATACAAGTAAATTAGATAGATTCAAAATTAATAACACAAGAAAAATAAGTCCCCGGCAACGGTGCCAAAAACTTGACCGGCGTAAACACACGCGTATAACGCAAGCGCACGTATCGTTCGATTAGTATAAAAATATTGATCCCACGAGTACTTAATTCCTACTGTTGTTATTAATTATTGAATCTATTTATTTACAGATTTCTAATTGAGGGAGAAGAGAATGATTGCTTGATTGATTTGGTTGATTGTAGATTTGCTAAATAAATAAAAAGACAAAAGAAAATACTAAGGAAAATAACAAAAGACACAAAGATCTAGGGTTGTGAATCATTCTAATATCTTTTAAAAGATGAAGTGATTATATTATGTTTGTGTAATAAATCAGTTTACTAACCTGGAACACGAAATTATGCAAAAGCCTCTGTCGATGGTCAGACGCAAATACCCAGTTTAACCCAATTGAACCATATGTCTATGTCAACCAAATTATCTAGATTCATTACGTTTAAGTTCCAATTATGGCTACCCCCGCCCGACAGGTATATGTCTATCCTGTAAGGAAATCTATTAAAGGGTTATCTATCCTCAAGGAAGATCGTGGGCTATTAAGTCTAAGGCTGAAACCTAAAATCCCTATGTCTAGTTCATTTTAGATTTACCACATCAATCTTATTGGTGATCAGACAACAAGAAGCATTAAGCTTAAGACTTAATAAGTAAACCTTTAAATTACCCAAACTATAATATAACCCCTTATAACCGGTGATATTAGAATTCATCACAACCCCAGATAACTAACACATAACTAGGGCTAGTAAAAACATAAAAGTAAAAGACATAAAGTAAAAATGATGAAAAGTAAAAGACATAAAGTAAAAGCTGAAAAGTAAAATAAAATGCTAAGGTAAAATGATCAACTTTTACTAGTTACTATTTAGATATCTCCCTTAATATAATATATTAACTTGTGATTATTTTACCAACCAGCCATAAAGGCGAAACCAAAATAAACCTACCATATAGGCGGTAAAAAAATTTAATTACCAACCGACCAATCTGGCGGTATCCTTGATTAGTCAGGTTTAAACCAGATTAAAATGAATTACCAAACGACCAATCTGGCGGTATCCTTTTTAAGTCAATATTTTAAATAGTGAATATATTATTTTTAAGGGAGATTAATCTAAATAGTAACAATAAAAGAATTACCTTTCACCCTAGCTGGGGAAGTTACCTCCTCATGGTGAATAGTAAAAACTGTAAAAAGTGAAAAAGTAAATTACTGTGCGTAAAAGTAAATTACGGAAAGTAAAAACTGAAAAGTAAAGAAAAGAAAGTGCGAAAGCGGAAATTAATTACTAAAAGCTGTAAATAAACAAACAAGATACAATCTTCTTAGTATTCTTAAGGAATTCCTTAGAAGAAAGTATGAATTTACAAATGAAATGGCTTGGTATTTATAGGCAAAATTTTGCCTCCATCAAATCATCCACCAATCCATTATTAATCGATCCACTAATTGCTCAACCAAATCCATTATTAATTGCTCCACTAATTGCTTATCATGTTTGGTGGTGATTTGATAATTTTTATTATTTATTTATTAATTTATTTTTTTGCTTTGAAAATGATTGAAAGTGACTTTAATAATTACACACGACACACTTCTGGATGGTTCATCAATTTCGGGCATGAAATCTTCAGAATTCGAAATCATTTTGTTTTTCACAGTTGTAGATCTTTGAGTCTTCTTTAATCTAGAACTTGAATCAGCTCAATCCGATTTCGGAGTAAGAAGTTATGCCTAGAATATGACGGATGCGCAAAACTGGAATTTCCAAAACTGCACTTCGTTAAAAAGCCCTTTCAAGTTTCCAATCTCCAAAATTAATATGTCAAGTCCAATTTTTTTGCCCTTATTTGACCCACATTTCGTCCTAAATGATTTCATTCTGTCCCAATATTATTTTATCTGCAAAATAAACTAAAACACATCAAAACGTTCATCAAACCCGAGAAACTCAACAAAATATTAAGTAATAGGGGCGGTAAATATTGATATATCTTCCGCTCATCACACCCCCAAACCTAACATTTTGCCAGTCCTCGAGCAAAACAGTAAAATAAAATACAAGAAACAATTAAAATTAAACTAAGCCACTTTCGTAGGGATCACGGTTGCATTTAGCATATGCAACAAGCCTTTAAACCCCTAGGTGTCCCTAGTGGACGAGTTATAGTCTCGTGAGGGCTTACAACAACGATACCCACAAATGTTTTATAAAAGTAAAAAGATATAAAACTAATGCACACAAAAGTAAAAAGACAAGAGAAAAGAGAATAAAAAAGTTAGTGACTAATCAGGTGAAACTTCTACTCCAAGTCAATAGTTGTTTTGTTTCATTCTAAATTAATGAATAAGTGAATTCTTCGATTATTCTTACCATTCTCCATATACACAGCCGACAAAATATTAATCAACTCATTTTTGCCCACAACAGTCACAAGTGTAGTTGATAATAGAGTAATATTTTTGTCCAAAAGTTTTATCCGAATTCACACAAAGATCTAGGGTTGTGAATCATTCTAATATCTTTTAAAAGATGAAGTGATTATTTTATGTTGTGTAATAAATCAGTTTACTAACCTGGAACACGAAATTATGAAAAAGCCTCTGTCGATGGTCAGACGCAAATACCCAGTTTAACCCAATTGAACCATATGTCTATGTCAACCAATTATCTAGATTCATTACGTTTAAGTTCCAATTATGGCTACCCCCGCCCGACAGGTATATGTCTATCCTGTAAGGAAATCTATTAAAGGGTTATCTATCCTCAAGGAAGATCGTGGGCTATTAAGTCTAAGGCTGAAACCTAAAATCCCTATGTCTAGTTCATTTTAGATTTACCACATCAATCTTATTGGTGATCAGACAACAAGAAGCATTAAGCTTAAGACTTAATAAGTAAACCTTTAAATTACCCAAACTATAATATAACCCCTTATAAACCGGTGATATTAGAATTCATCACAAACCCAGATAACTAACACATAAGTAGGGCTAGTAAAAACTTAAAAGTAAAAGACATAAAGTAAAAATGCTGAAAAGTAAAAGACATAAAGTAAAAGGATCAACTTTTACTATTTACTATTTAGATATCTCCCTTAATATAATATCTTAACTTGTGATTATTTTACCAACCAGCCATAAAGGCGAAACCAAAATAAACCTGCCATATAGGCGGTAAGAAAATTTAATTACAAACCGACCAATCTGGCGGTATCCTTGATTAGTTAGGTTTAAACCAGATTAAAATGAATTACCAACCGACCAATCTGCGGGGTATCCTTTTTAAGTCAATATTTTAAATAGTGAATATAATATTTTTAAGGGAGATTAATCTAAATAGTAACAATAAAAGAATTACCTTTCACCCTAGCTGGGGAAGTTACCTCCTCATGGTGAATAGTAAAAACTGTAAAAAGTAAGAAAGTAAATTACTGTGCGTAAAAGTAAATTACGGAAAGTAAAAACTGAAAAGTAAAGAAAAGAAAGTGCGAAAGCGGAAATTAATTACTAAAAGCTGTAAATAAACAAACAAGATACAATCTTCTTAGTATTCTTATGGAATTCCTTAGAAGAAAGTATGAATTTACAAATGAAATGGCTTGGTATTTATAGGCAAAATTTTACCTCCATCAAATCATCCACCAAATCCATTATTAATCGATCCCCTAATTGCTCCACCAAATCCATTATTAATTGCTCCTCTAATTGCTTATCATGTTTGGTGGTGATTTGATAATTTTTATTATTTATTTATTAATTTATTTTTTTGCTTTGAAAATGATTGAAAGTGACTTTAATAATTACACACAACACACTTCTGGATGGTTCATCAATTTCGGGCATGAAATCTTCAGAATTCGAAATTATTTTGTCTTTCGAAGTTGTAGATCTTTGAGTCTTCTTTAATCTGGAACTTGAATCAGCTCAATCCGATATCGGAGTAAGAGGTTATGCCTAGAATATGACAGATGCGCAAAACTGAAATTTCCAAAACTGCACTTCGTTAAAACGCCATTTCAAGTTTCCAATCTCCAAAATTAATATGTCAAGTCCAATTTTTTTTCCCTTATTTGACCCACATTTCGTCCTAAATGATTTCATTGTGTCCCAATATTATTTTATCTGCAAAATAAACTAAAACACATCAAAACGTTCATCAAACCCGAGAAACTCAACAAAATATTAAGTAATAGGGGCGATAAATATTGATATATTTTCCGCTCATCATGGATCCGTTCGGACGGAATTCATCCCATACCTATTCTAAAATAGGTAATGAGTCTTGTACGAGCATTGTATGTGTAAGTCAGCCATATATGTGTGTTGTTTGATTATGTGATTTGTGATGTATTGGTTGTTATTTGTGCTTCGTGGTTGGTTGCACGATGGTTGTATGTATGTCTAAGTGTATGTATGTATATGATAGAACTCGTAACGTATATGGATAGTGTATGCTTATGTGAAATGAATGAATGATTTGAACCTGATGTGAATATGAGATGTTTTAAAGCTTGTATGCTACGTTGTGTTGTTATATAAATGTAGGTGTAAGAATCCCAAAATTGCGTTTGCATGAATACAAGAGAAATGTGCTATGATATTTGTAAGTGCATGTGAATCCCGAATGTCAAGCTATTGTAAGGTTATTATGATTAAATAAAGTTAAAAGTAATTTTATTTTGGTATAAAAGATAGATTGTAATTGAATAGAAGAAAGTATAATTGTTTTATCGATTTGATGATACTTTGAGCTTTGAATGTTTGGTTAATAAATCGGCATATATGAGAACTTGTCATGATAAAGTACAAATGATAACAAATATTGACGTGTCGTAACTTAGTAAATTTGAAAATAACTTCTAATGTGATTGATTTAAATATTCTGTCTGTAGTAATAGTATAATTACTTACTGAGTTTTTATAACTCACACCAAACTAGTTTGTTAGTTTTGCAGGTTGGCTTCCATAATGGTCAACCACGACAGCTTAGAAAGTCATGCTCGAGATGTGGATCAACTAAGCGGCAGTCACCCACGCAAGTGTCCTGGGAGAAGTTATATAGGTTTAAGAAGTCTATGATATTTTGGTTATTGTTTTGCTAGTCGTGCTAAGCACGTGGTCTATATATATTAAGTAAATGTTTTGAATGCTTATGATAATGATGATGTTGTGAACACTGAGCCCTTAAGTGTTGATAGATGATATGGGCATGGAGCCCTTAGGCTTGATTTTGATGTGTCGATGTGGACATGAGGTCCATTTCGATATATGATATTCGTTTGGTGCTGGACTGAGATTCAAGTTGTCAATTTTTATAATACATCATGCCGAATATTCCGTAAATTCATAGGCTTATGGAGATGGGTCAATCCTGCTGGTAGCATCCTGCCTCTGGCAGGGTGTGACAGTTTTAGGTGTGAATATATATTTTTATTAATTACAAGAAACACATAATGCATATTTTATCTTATGTTATTAGGTTTATCATAATTTGCTTAAATATTAGGATATCCTAAGTTTAGTATCGAACTATTATTTGACCGTATAATTACATTCTTGTGTTGTTTTTGAATGAATTTCATTTCATCTTTAAAAAAATATAATATTAATTTTATCTAGTAATGTTGGTATCATTTTTTTTCTTTTCTAGTTATCATACACCTCGCACTTTGAATTTCAACTCTTGGATCTCTTAATTTCAAACCAACCAACTATATTATCATTTGATTATATTATATAATATCTACATTATAAAAACAAATCACGTTAAATTAATCATAAATGTAACTTGTAATGGTTAATTAATTGCATACAAGGTTATTTGTTTCATGTGCTCACTTGATAATATTTTAAAAAAAACATTGTTATCAATAAATATTTATCATTAATAACAAGAAAACTGTAACCACGATAAGTATGAAGTGTAATACAAAAAACATGTAGTTGGCTTTTTTTAAATCGTGGACATGTGAACACTGTTTATTTTAATTGACTTTTATATGTCATCACATTTATATTAAGCTCCCACCCACACCATTACAAATTGTTTGGCCAACAGTTATTAATTTCCAGAATAAGCTAATTTAGGTGTGCAATGGATCATTTTGAAGGCCACAGGGTCATTAGACATTTCCGCTCAATTATCGTGAGCTTTTTATGCATTCAACAAATTATTTAATCTATAAACATAATAAGTTTTTTCAACAAAATTTCTTGGATCAAATCTAAAAATATAACTACCTTATAGGGGTGGCAACGAAACGTAGGGATATGGTTTGGAAAAAAGTTTGAGCCCATATTTTATTAATAATTTTTATTCATTTATATAAATTATTTTAAATTCTAAATATTTATAATTAAAATTTTAAAGTCCAATACAAAAAAACACTTAAAACATTAAAATTTTTAAGGTGAGACCTTTCTATTACTAAAGCATGTTCTTATCATCGAAGGCTATGATTTGTGGTCTAATACTGAAGCAATGCATGTTTACCAAATTCTTAGCTTACAATTTATTAATTATATCTCGTAATGTTGGTATCAATTTTTTTTTTTCATTTCTAGTTATCATACACCTCGCACTCACTTTGAATTTAAACTCTTGAACTCTTAATTTCAAACCAACCAACTACATTATCATTTGATTATATTATATAATATCTACATTATAAAAACAAATCATGTTAAATTAATCATACTTGTAACTTGTAATGGTTAATTAATTAATATCTAATTATTGCATACAAGGTTATCTGTTTCATGTGCCCACTTGATAATATTTCACAGAGAATTATTAAAAAATTATTTTCACCATAATTAATTTTTGACAAAATATAAGCTTCTAATGGCTTTATTTTGACCTTATGAAAGTCCTAATTTGAGATAGATTCCTTCATAAAAATTATAGGTATGAATGTTAACTATATGTAATTATGATTTGGAGTTTAGATGAAGGAGTTATGAATATTTGAAAATAGTTTATCAATAACTTATAAATATAAGTGTCATTATTGACTCAGTTTTTTAGTTAAAACATATCAATTATGATACATGAAAGCGTAGAAAAGTGATAAGAATATATACCTTCAAAAGTCTTGGGCTTGATATTTCAGAGTCTAGTTAGAGCTACGCTTCGCTCTATGTTTTATTGAAATCCAATAGTGAAATACTGCACAAATGACCTTCTGATCATTAGAATCATCCTCTACTTAATTATAATTAGTAGTTAAATTTAGGGGAAAATAAAAAAATTACCTTGTGGTTTCGTTCATTTCTGAAATCATAACTGTATTTTTTCGTATCAAAAGATTATTCTGTGAATTCGGCCGTTAGCAAAATCCAGCTAAATTGATAACACCATTAGTGACTGCTGACGTGGCATGGTCATGAATACTGACGTGGTTGTTGGAGTTGGTGTTTGTCGTATTAATTTCTTATGTATTTTCCTTGTAAATACATACACACTTATATGTATATTTTATTATGAATAAAATATAAAGTTTCATCAATATTCTTTATTTTATATATGATAAAGTGTATATGACCGTAGAATGATTAAGTTATAATATAGCTGTAAAAGCGCCACAACTTTCATCATTCCTTGTTAGGTTTACACTTTGGTCAGTAAGTAAACCCAGGAGACCGGTACATGTCGTATTTTGAAATATTAGATTTTGGTGGTTTATTTCAGTGAACCACGAGTTTATGAAGACTTATATAGACATGTAAATGTTCATAGTGGATGAACACTGAATGACTCACCGAAAATTCCTAATAGATGGTGCACCAATGTTAATATTAATCTTCTCGAGTTGAGTAGCATATTGGTCCTTTGACTTGAGATACCATAGTGGATGTATGAGTTATCTTCCATATTTTGATGGCAGTCACGTCACCGATCTTTCAAAGTCAAACCTTCGTCTGTTCGTTGGATGTGTACTGATGCTAGGATATTTGGTGATGTGTCTAGAGAGGATCATCAGTCATGTGTACATGATTTAGGTATCCATTTCATGAGATTATGATATGTTAAATTCATGATCGTTGTACACTACGGAAGTAATTTTCGAGTGTTATTGAGAGATTACAGATTTATACATCGACGAGATTATATCTAAGAAGATTTGACATTTATGTCTCCTGTATAATCCAGACACCTATAACAGAGGAATTATATGTATGCGTTACTAGTGGGTGAATTATGCACACAAAATTGGATTTTGTGACGGATATACCTGAACTTGGAGAGTCAAACATAATGAAAGATACTCGTAGAGTACTAGGGCAACATATTATGAATAATATTGATTATTCATAAATCATTTAAGGGTTAAATGGAAATACACATGCCCATAGTATTTCGGTCATTTATATAATTGATGTGTATATGTATTTGATATATAATTTATTTTAATACACATTATTAATTATTAAATGAGATTTTGACACATGCCATTTATATATGTATTTTGTCATTTAGTGTAAATTAAATATACATAGATACATATGTTAATTAATTTTTAATATGTTAACACTTAATTAATTAATTAATTAATAATAATATCATTATATGTTATAAATGTTATAATATTTGATTACATTTTATTGGAGACATTTAGCATTAATTAAACTAAAGTGAAATTTGATTTTATCTTTTAACATTTAAAATATTCATTTTACCCCCCTTAGAGTCGACTAAGCTTGCCCTAAGTATTTAAATGAATTTTTCTTCATTTTCACCATTCTTTTGGCTTCTAAAACACACTAGAAAAAAAGGATTTGAGAGAAAGCAAATCAAATAGAACAAACTTGAATAATCTTGGAAGATTAAGGTCATTTTTGTTGTTCTTTAATTTTGAAATTGTTTCTATTACTCTAGTTTGTGCCATATGATGTGGTATTTGTTTTCCTCTCTTGAATAATGTGTTAAGAAAGTTGGTTGTCAAAATTAGATGAATACTTGCATGTGTAGAAATCTATTAAGCCTAATTAGTGTAATTTTGACTCAATCTGGTTATTTGATAACTAGTTATCATTCTAGAGTTATATGCTACTCAATAATGACCTATATTTTTTCTTGAGTTATTTCATTATGGTGAGACTTGATTGGTGTTGGAAAGTTTGGATTAAAACTTGGATTTCAATTAATTTTGGTTAATTTCACTTAATTTGATTAATTAAAAAATTAGGATTTATGTCTTATTCCAAAATTGGGGATTTTCATGTCTTGGATGTAAATTTGTGTTGATTTAATTTACAAATAATTTTGGTAGTGTTTTGGAAACACCTAATTATGTATTTGATGAATTATGACCAAAATGATCAAAATGCAAAACTTTGCACCGTAGGCAAATGTCAGTATTAGTGACCTATTTGCAAATCTGATATTTTCGGTTTTGGAGGATTAAAATAAATTATTTTATTTTTAATAATCCAAGAAACATCATTGAAATCGGTAAAATTTATTTTTTCCTGCCTTCCGCTGCACGTCCATGATATTGTAAAAACACCAACAAAATTGGTATCAGAACAAGTATGATCCTTCATCCATGACAAGATTCATGCTTGATATATGATATTCAATCTAAACTTGTGTCTGTTGGGATATATGCCATAGAGCTTCATGTAATATGTAAATGGAATTATTTATTTAAATAAAAATGCATTATCATTTATCAAATTATTTTGAGTTAAATCACATATTATAAATCGTCATGTATACCCTTGATTACTTATGTGCATTCAGGCGTAGTGTATGAGTGTCATACACAAGAGAATTTAAGTCTAAAATTAGTAATTTAAAATAGTCCATAAAAAGCAAAAAATTCGGGTACTTTGCTTGTATTTTATCTATAGCTGCGTCCGTTTTATAAATATATGACAACCTTGATCTGAGATCATTCATGTGTTTGACAATTATGACCCATAGCGTCACTATTTGTAAAAGACATTGTGGTTTTTGTACAAATTAACTATGTGACAATGGAAATTGCATTTTATCATTTTGTAATTAGATTACTTGAATATATATAAAATGATAAAAGTCCTTATGATTAATTCCAGATTATAAGATATGAGACAATATTAATCCACAAAGGTTTAATCATTAAATATCCATAGTCGTAATATTATCGAGACTGGACATCGATAATGCAGAATAGACAAGTATAGCACTTATGCGTGTTATGGAAGCGTAACAGCATAGTTCTCATATATTTAAGTATTGGATACTTATGCAAGTGTGATAGGAGGTTGTTTTTACCGATGGTACGGAAACAGCTTCGCTCTGGATAGACCCCGCGGAATCCCATTGGTAGTATGACTATGTGTCTATGGGAATCCGCTTCAGGGTAGGTGTATTTGGTCTTAACCTGAGATTTGCATCGCTAGTACTTGCGACAATCAATACGCTTTGGTTTTGGTCATCCGGGACTTTAACAGGTTCTGTGTACGCCTCTTCTAGGTTTATTGAGAATCGTAGTGTATTGGATGTGATGTCAAGATGGAAGTATCACTTCAGTCATATGGAGATAATGATCACGCAGGGATACAGAACCGGTTCTCTATTATGTTGCAACTATCAGGATAATATGACAAGGTCATGATTATCCGATTATAGAGACTAGTTGCTTGTGATCCGATATATGCTTCGTATGGGGCAGACACTATTCCAGCCCCAGGCCTTGCATGTTACATCAGATACTGGATCGCAATACGCAATACTACATATACTACGCCTGACATAGATTATATATTCATTTAATAATATTTCTGGAGAATTGGGTAGGCACGATGCTTTGCTAGAAGCCAACCATGTCTCGTAAATCGGTAAGAACATAGTACGAGGTACGCATGTGTTCAGATAGTCCGACGGCCGGATTTACTGCCAACATATCCAGGGATCTCATGGGTCACTTCCCGAAGATTCACTGATGACGTATGATTCGAATTAAATTAATCTAGGATTAATTGCGGAGAGATTTTATATGGGATAAAATACTATTAGTATAGAGAGATTAATTTGGAATTAATCGATAAAATAATATATTTGATATATTAAATGAATTAGATTTCATAACGGAATTAAAATTAGATTTGAATTCGGGCAAACGAATTAATTTAGAATTAATTCGCGAGCGACGTGAATAGTAATTTTGCTAGGCATAATTATTTAATTAAATTTCATTTAATTAAGTCGCAACAGAAAATTCATTAATTCGAAATTATCGAACCCGAGCCCGGGATGTGTTTACGGGCCTACTCTGATTTTAAATCAAGTGGGGCCCACATGTCACATCACAAGTCACATCACTTGTCATTTAACTTACCTTTTTGGTGATGGGATTTGGTGAGTTGGTGGTGGCTTACAAATCACTCAACTTTGAAAAGGTGATTGACTTTTTACCAAATCATGTTTTTGGTATATGTTTATGGATTTTGGAAATTCAAATAACAATTCATATTTTACAAATTGAAACACTTCTCTCTCTCCATTCTGTCAAATTACCTGACATACAAAGTAAATAGGGAATTTCGTTTCAATTTTTCCCAAAGCTAGCACTTGAAGAATCATTCTAAGGTGATAGGAAACCATTCCCCAAAGCTTGGAAAATCTCAAAGCTTGGAGTTTGGACTGTTAGTGTTCCTAGAACATTCATAGGATCTAATAAGCATGAAAAACATTTCATATGATCATTATAAGGTGCAGAATAAACTTACAATGAGTGGATAGAGCTTTAAAATTTTGAGAGGATGATCTCCAAGATCCAACCTTTTGATGATTCCAAGCTTTTGAGATGTTTCCCTATCACCTTTGTTGACTTGCTTAAGTGCTAGCTTGTTGATTTGATGAACAAAATCCAAGTGAAGAGAAGCCCAATGCTCACGCCCAAGTGCCTCCAAGAACTAGGGTTTTCATTTTTCAACTTGTGAATAATGTGTTGTGTAACAAGTGTAGAGATTTTTCCTTTTTGTTATTCACCTTTAGGTAAAACTATTTCACCCTTTTTACCCAAAACTTGGTAGGTTTGGTAAATGGTTTACAAAAAGTAAAACAAGGTGGTTGAGTGGTTGGTGGCTTGGCATAAATGCCAACTACCACCACCTACCACACATGTGAAGTGGGCCCCACATATTTGAATTCAAAATTCAAATATCTTTACGAACATTTGCCGCGGTTCGGTTCCGTTTAATCCGATTAAACGAATTTCCGTCGTTAAATAATTAAATCTAATTTAATTAAATATCGATGCCTCGCAAATATATTACGATCGTCGTTTACGAATTAATTGTAAATTAACTCGTTCGTTCGTATTAAAGTCCGACTTTAATTTTGTAACGAAATCCAATTCGTATTAATATATCCGATATATTAATTTTAGCCCATTTAAATAAATTAAATAGAAAAATCAAATTTAACTATTAAATATATTTTACCGATTAATTCCAAATTAATCGCGTTCTCTCTCTCTACTGAACACATTTAATCCCAGATTAAATAAAGCCCCAATTAATCCCAGATTAATTTTCTCTCTCTAAATTAATCCCAGATTAATTATATTTTAAGTCAACTGTCATCGGTGAATCTTTGGGAAGCGACCCAAGAGATCTCTGGATATGTTGGCAGTAAATCCGGTTATCGGACTATCCGATAAAGTGAGTACCTCGTACCACGTGCTAATCGATTTACAAGACATGGTTGGCTTCTAGCAAAGCACCATGCCTACCCAATTCTCCAGAAATATTCTTACTGGAATATATAATCTATGTCAGGCGTAGTATACGTAGTATTGCGTATAGCGATCCAGTATCTGATGTCACGTGCAAGGCCTAGGGCTGGAAAGTGTCTGCCCCGTACGAAGCACATATCGGATATCAAGCAACTAGTCTCTTTGAATCGGATAATCATGACCTTGTCATATTATCACGATGGTTGCAACACTATAGAGAACTAGTTCTGAATCCCTGCGTGATCATCATCTCCATATGTCTGAAGTGATACTCCTCATCTTGACATCACATCCAATACACTACGATTCTCAATAAACCTAGAAGAGGCGCACACAGAACCTGTTAAAGCCCTGGACGACCAAAACGAAAGTTTACCGATTGTCGCAAGTACTAGCGATGCAAGTCTCAGGTTAAGACCAAATACACCTACCCTGAAGCGGACTCCCATAGACACATATACATACTACCAATGGGATTCCGCGGGGTCTATCCAGAGCGAAGCTGTTTTCCGTACCATCGGTAAAACACAACCTCCTATCGCACTTGCATAAGTATCCAATACTTAAACATATGAGAACTGTGCCGTTATGCCCTCACAACGCGCACAAGTGCAATACTAGTCTATTCCGCATTATCGATGTCCAGTCTCGATAATACTACGACTAGGGATATTTATGATTAAACCTTTATGGATTGATACTGTCTCATATCATCTCAATCCGGAACTAATCATAAGGACTTCTACCATTTCTATATCAAAGTAAATTAATTACAAAATGGTAAAAGGCAATTTCATTACTACATAGTTAATTTAGTACAAAAACACAATGTCTTTTACAAACAGTGACGCTATGGGTCATAACTGTCCAACAATCTCCCACTTGGCCTATAGCCAGTCACTCAAGCATCTAATACCTGAACTATGTATATGTCGCTCAAACTTTTGCTGAGGAATAGCTTTCGTCAGCGGATCTGCAATGTTGTCATCTGATGCGACCTTCTCGATCTTCACATCGCCACGATGTATGATCTCACGTATCAGATGGAAACGTCGAAGAACATGCTTGGATCGTTGATGAGACCGCGGTTCCTTAGCCTGCGCTATAGCCCCGTTATTGTCACAATACAATGGAACGGGGTCAGCTGCTAACGAAACTACTCCTAATCCAATTAGGAATTTTCGGATCCAAACTGCTTCCTTTGCTGCTTCGGCTGCAGCAATGTACTCCGCTTCTGTTGTTGAATCGGCAACAGTATCTTGCTTGGAAGATTTCCAGCTCACTGCTCCGTTATTCAAACAAAATATGTACCCGGATTGCGACTTGTAGTCGTCTTTATCGGTTTGGAAACTTGCATCATCGGTATACCCAGTTACCTCAAGTTCTCCATCTCCATAGATTAAGAAAGCATCCTTAGTTCGTCTAAGATACTTAAGGATTTTCTTAACTGCCATCCAGTGACCATCACCTGGATCGGCCTGATAACGACTACACATGCTCAAAGCATACGAGACATCAGGTCGCGTACATATCATGGCATACATGATCGATCCGACTGCCGAGGCGAACGGTATCCGACTCATGTTGTCTCTCTCATCTTGAGTTTTAGGACACATGTCCTTAGATAGATAGACACCATGTGACACAGGCAACAGTCCCCTCTTGGACTGGTCCATGTTGAATCTCTTCAACACTTTGTCAATGTACGTGCTCTGGGAGAGTCCAAGCAGCTTTCTAGATCTATCTCGGTAGATCTTTATTCCTAGAATAAAGGCTGCTTCTCCCAGATCTTTCATGGAGAATTTTAATGAAAGCCAAGCTTTCACCGATGTTAACATGGGAATGTCATTGCCTATAAGCAATACATCGTCAACATAAAGGACAATAAAAGTCAGTGCGCTCCCACTAACCTTCTTGTATACACAAGGATCATCTTCGTTTTGAATGAAATCATATTCTTTTATGATCTCATCAAAACGTTGGTTCCATGACCTCGATGCTTGCTTCAGTCCATAAATGGACCGATTTAACTTACAAACCTTGTTTGCAAGTTTAGGCACGATAAAACCGTCAGGCTGTTGCATATAAACATCCTCCAAAAGGTTTCCGTTAAGGAAAGCGGTTTTAACGTCCATCTGCCATATCTCGTAATCGAAATATGCAGCAATAGCAAGCATTATCCGAATGGATTTAATCATGGCAACGGGTGAGAAAGTTTCGTCGTAATCGACACCATGTCGTTGACGATACCCCTTCGCTACAAGCCTAGCTTTGTACGTTTGTACGTTGCCATCCATGTCGGTCTTCTTCTTGAAGACCCATTTGCATCCAATAGGCTTTACGCCTTCTGGTGCGTCAACCAGTGTCCAAACTTGGTTGGTGTACATGGAATCCATTTCGGACTTCATGGCTTCTTGCCATAAAGTGGAATCGATATCTTGTATCGCTTCCTCATACGTAGCCGGTTCTGTATCCTCAATGAGATTAATATCTACATGAGGTGAGATCAGGAACCCATACCTCTCAGGTTGTATCCTGACTCTCTCCGACCTACGCGGTCCTTGTGTAATAGAAGATTGTGGTACAGTTTCATCCCTGATGGACTGTTCTTGTTCCGTTGAGGATTCTATGCCAGGAACAGTATCACTCCGATTTTCATCGAGTTCTACTTTCCTCCCCCCACTAACCACTGCATTCAGGAATTCCTTCTCAAGGAAAACCGCATGTAGAGCAACAAATACTTTGTTCTCTCGTGGGTGATAGAAGTAATATCCTTTGGTTTCCCTAGGATATCCTACGAATAGGCATTTATCCGACTTGGGCTCAAGTTTGGTACCTTCCAAACGTTTGACGTATGCCCAGCATCCCCAAATCTTCAGGAATGAGAAACCCGGTTTCTTTCCTGTCCATATCTCATATGGTGTCTGTTGTACAGACTTTGACGGAACCTTATTCAAAATAAGAATTGCACTATTTAATGCATATCCCCAGAAGGAAATAGGTAGCTCAGTGCGACTCATCATAGACCTTACCATGTCCAACAGAGTTCGGTTTCTCCGTTCAGATACACCGTTTAATTGCGGTGTTCCAGGAGGAGTCCACTGTGAAAGAATACCATACTCTTTCAAGTAATCTAGAAACTCATTGCTAAGTATTCGCCACCACGGTCCGACCGTAATATCTTTATACTCTTGCCAGTCTGTTTTTCAACTTCGTGTCGAAACTCTTTGAATTTCTCAAAAGTTTTCGACTTGTGTCTCATAAGATACACATAACCATAACGCGATGCATCATCCGTAAAGGTTACGAAGTATTCGTATCCACCTCTAGCCTGGCTAGACATGGGCCCACAAACGTCACTATGAACGAGGGCTAACAGTTCGGTGGCGCGTACACCTTTACCGCTAAAAGGTGATTTAGGCATTTTGCCTAATAAGCAAGATTCGCAGACGTCATATGAATTTGGATCAAATCCGTCCAAGTACCCACTCTTCGAAAGTGTGGATATACGAGTCTTGTTTATGTGTCCCAGACGACAGTGCCACATATAAGTTTCATCTTTATTACTTAGTTTGAGCCTTTTGTTTGTTACATTATATGTTTGAGATTGATTTATATTCAAAATATAAAGACCATTATTAGCATCAGCAGAACATATCTCAAATCATCTTTATAGACAAAACAACACCAGTGTTTCGGAATACAATAGTGTACCCGCATTGGGTCAAACAAGATACAGAGATAATATCCTAGTCAAACTAGGTACATAATAACAATCATTAAGTTCAAGTACATGCCCCGAGGGCAGCTCTAAAACAAAAGTGCCAACGGCCAAAACGGCGACTGGTGCCCCCATTTCCAACGCGTAGATCAATCTCCCCTGAGGTCAGTCTCCTGCTAATTTGCAGATCCTGCACATCAGTACATATATGAGTACCACAACCTGAATCAAAAATCCAATTTTTAAAACTAGAAGTAGTCATGTTTATCTCTATAACAAACATACCTGAAGCCGGTGCCTTGCCCGCTTTAATCTCCTTCTGGAGCGCCTTGTACTCGCGGCAGTCACGCTTCCAGTGACCCCGCTTGCCACACTGTAGGCATACATCCTGAGACTTGTCCTTTGGCTTCCCAGAAGCCTTTGACGCCTTGGCCTTGCCCTTTCCCTTATACTTCTTCTTCTTAACACCACCAGTTGCCTTAGGCCAAGCCTTGGCAGATAGTGATGTTTGAGCAAAATGCGCCTCGCGCTTGTTGCCCTTGAGAAGCTCCTTCTCAGCCTCCTTGAGAATTGATAATAACTCTCCAAGAGTATCATCAGTGTTCATCAAGTTATAGTTTATGATGAACTGTCTCCAGGTATCGGGGAGCGATTGTAGGACCATGTCCACAGTAATCTCAGCCTCCAAGACTATCCCCAGTTTGGCTAACTCATCAATGTCAGCAATAATCTGAACCACATGGGATTCAACAGACATGCCTTCTGACATGCGTGAGCGGAAGAGCTTCTTCACCAACTCATATCTCTCCATCCTCTTGTTAGAGCGGTGGAGATCGTGCAATCTTGCCATCATGTTATAAGGATCCAAGTCCCTATTTTGACGACGAAAATGCTGAGTCATAGAAGCAAGCATAATGGACTGAGCCGTGTCACAGTCATTGCTGTGAGTCTTCCAAAGCTCCAGCTCAAGTGGCTCAGTGGGCTTAGGCCCGAGAGGTGTCTGTATCGTATACAGTATCCTCTCTGCCCCAAGGACTATCCTTAGGTTCATTTCCCAATCCGAAAAGTTCGTGCCCTTAAAGACATTCTCTCCCCATGATAATGTCACGGACATTCCATTTTCCTGTCATCTTAACTACAATAGTCCAACTATTTAGTTAACGATAGATGGGTACAGTCAAACTGTTACAAAAAAATAACATTATATTAGTCCAACTAATCATTTTTAATTTTGACGAAATAAATTTGAAAGCGCGTAAAGCTAAGTATCTGAATGAAATTGCAAATTCAATACTAGCCTCCCACTATTTTTCGGCGAGCCTCTAACCCTCTGTCGAGTACTCGGGAAACATAGTTTCCTAGTGGGCTAGGATCCCGTTAAATAACACACAACCTTGACTTTGGCCAACAAGCTGTATGAAACTTAACTAGGTAGATCTCGAAGATCAATTGGATCTCATCCAATTCCTAGATCCGGTAGGTGGACATCCAAGTCCGAAACATATACATGTATATATGCCAATATATCTAATATATTTTCCTAACCTTTTTCCTCTGAATCAACTAAGCCTGGCTTTGGCACAACAAGCTTAATGATTCCAGTTAAGCGGGACCCATTGACATGGAAAGCTTCGTAATCAATGTCGATGGACAAGAAGTGATCTTGACTTTGGCCAACAAATCACAACTTGGACAAGACACCGATATGGAACAAAACTCTCATGATTCAAACACATCCGCAATTGACAAAGGTCTTGACTTTGGCCAACAAACCAATGCCAACTTTGGATCTTGAGTAAGAATCACTCAACGGAAGGAAAAACGCTTAATATGTTTTTGAGGGTTTTTCGCGTAATTGGCAACCAATTAATTATCTTTGATTAGGTCTCATCATACACCCTTAAGCATGCTTCTAAAACATCATAAGCGCGTAAAGTAAATTAATAGCGATATGCGGATGGATATATAACAAATTGTTCCTAGAACAAATCACTCCTTTCTCTCTCCCTCCCCGGCTAGAACTATTCTATTCCTACCCAATTACAAAATACAATAAAGAAACCTCATATACATTGAGGGGAATAGGTGAGAAGAGAATTACAAGGAGTAAAGAGATAAAAGGCTGGACACGCAGGCCCAATTTAATAAATTCTAAATTTATTATTACAATTTCCAAAATTGCCCTCACCCTTCTAATATCCATCCGATATACACTATTCATTCATCACATTCATGTAATCATACAAAGCATATATTACAACCAATCTAATCCAATTAATTAGTCTTTAATTATGTGACCAAACAATGTTCAAACAATGATTTGATTTGCAAGAGTCAAACTCATTTAAGAATAAATACTTTTAAGTAAGTATTCTTGAATTATATTGAACTACAACTTTAAATCCAATTTATTTGTATTCAATACTAATTCCAAATTAAATACATACACTTATTTATTTGCCTTAAAGACTTGGATTCCAAATCCAATCTTAATGGGTCTCAAAGGCCCAATAACATCCAATGTCCTTTTAATTAAAGTCCAATGGGCTTTTAATTGATTCTTAAGGCATGGGCTTTGGCCATAATGGATCAAACCCAAAATGCCAAGGCCCAATAGGAATCACCATATTGCCAACAAATCAATTTAGGCCCATTAGGCCCAATTAAAATCTTTAAAGGGTCAAGTGATGTATTTGGACTTAATGGAATTGGTTTTGGGCCCAAATGGATCAAATCCAAAAGTCCAAAATCAAACTTGGTCAAACCAAGCCCATTAGGCCCAAATACACACTTTTAGCCCAACTCATTTTAAAGGCATATATTAACATAATTATAATATTCCAAATATCACAATTATTTTAATTAAAGTGTATTAGCCATAATTAATTAATTAAACTCAATATTTCCAAAATATCAATTAACTTAATTAATCATGCTTAGTCCAATAATTCATGCTTAACACAAAATCAAGCCAAAACACATCATTGCATGCTTGACACAAATGAAACCTAAAATCATCATTTCATGCTCAACATGCACTTTGATTTTAACATGAACATTATTGACATTGATTCTAATCATATTAAACCAACTATCATCATTTAAACATGCATCTAAACATATTATTTCATGTTACAAAAAATGAAAAACTGCAGTGCATATTACAGTGAGTTTCGGCCTCCATAAGCATTTTTTTTATTTTTTGATTCTTTTGATTTATTTCAAATCTAATCATGCATAACTCTAAGTTATCATGTTGTAAACATACTCAAAGCATCAATTTTAAAGAATCATGCTCAAATCATAAAAGCCCCAAATTTTAGGTCCAAGAACCCTAGAAATTTTCATGCTTAAATTAGGCTCTGATACCATTGTTAGTGTTCCTAGAACATTAATAGGATCTAATAAGCATGAAAAGCATTTCATATGATCATTATAAGGTGCGGAATAAACTTACAATGAGTGGATAGAGCTTTAAAATTTTGAGAGGATGATCTCCAAGATCCAACCTTTTGATGATTCCAAGCTTTTGAGATGTTTCCCTATCACCTTTGTTGACTTGCTTAAGTGCTAGCTTGTTGATTTGATGAACAAAATCCAAGTGAAGAGAAGCCCATGCTCACGCCCAAGTGCCTCCAAGAACTAGGGTTTTCATTTTTCAACTTGTGAATAATTGTTGTGTAACAAGTGTAGAGATTTTTCTTTTTGTTATTCACCTTTAGGTAAAACTATTTCACCCTTTTTACCCTAAACTTGGTAGGTTTGGTAAATGGTTTACAAAAAGTAAAACAAGGTGGTTGAGTGGTTGGTGGCTTGGCATAAATGCCAACTACCACCACCACCTACACAAATGTGAAGTGGGCCCCACATATTTGAATTCAAAATTCAAATATCTTTACGAACATTTGCCGCGGTTCGGTTCCGTTTAATCCGATTAAACGAATTCCGTCGTTAAATAATTAAATCTAATTTAATTAATATCGATGCCTCGCAAATATATTACGATCGTCGTTTACGAATTAATGTAAATTAACTCGTTCGTTCGTATTAAAGTCCGACTTTAATTTTGTAACGAAATCCAATTCGTATTAATATAATCCGATATATTAATTTTAGCCCATTTAAATAAATTAAATAGAAAAATCAAATTTAACTATTAAATTATTTTACCGATTAATTCCAAATTAATCGCGTTCTCTCTCTCTACTGAACACATTTATCCCAGATTAAATAAAGCCCCAATTAATCCCAGATTAATTTTCTCTCTCTAAATTAATCCCAGATTAATTATATTTTAAGTCAACTGTCATCGGTGAATCTTTGGGAAGCGACCCAAGAGATCTCTGGATATGTTGCAGTAAATCCGGTTATCGGACTATCCGATAAAGTGAGTACCTCGTACCACGTGCTAATCGATTTACAAGACATGGTTGGCTTCTAGCAAAGCACCATGCCTACCCAATTCTCCAGAAATATTCTTACTGGAATATATAATCTATGTCAGGCGTAGTATACGTAGTATTGCGTATAGCGATCCAGTATCTGATGTCACGTGCAAGGCCTAGGGCTGGAAAGTGTCTGCCCCGTACGAAGCACATATCGGATATCAAGCAACTAGTCTCTTTGAATCGGATAATCATGACCTTGTCATATTATCACGATGGTTGTCAACACTATAGAGAACTAGTTCTGAATCCCTGCGTGATCATCATCTCCATATGTCTGAAGTGATACTCCCATCTTGACATCACATCCAATACACTACGATTCTCAATAAACCTAGAAGAGGCGCACACAGAACTGTTAAAGCCCTGGACGACCAAAACGAAAGTTTACCGATTGTCGCAAGTACTAGCGATGCAAGTCTCAGGTTAAGACCAAATACACCTACCCTGAAGCGGACTCCCATAGACACATATACATACTACCAATGGGATTCCGCGGGGTCTATCCAGAGCGAAGCTGTTTTCCGTACCATCGGTAAAACACAACCTCCTATCGCACTTGCATAAGTATCCAATACTTAAACATATGAAACTGTGCCGTTATGCCCTCACAACGCGCACAAGTGCAATACTAGTCTATTCCGCATTATCGATGTCAGTCTCGATAATACTACGACTAGGGATATTTAATGATTAAACCTTTATGGATTGATACTGTCTCATATCATCTCAATCCGGAACTAATCATAAGGACTTCTACCATTTCTATATCAAAGTAAATTAATTACAAAATGGTAAAAGGCAATTTCATTACTACATAGTTAATTTAGTACAAAAACACAATGTCTTTTACAAACAGTGACGCCATGGGTCATAACTGTCCAACATGGACATCAACTTCAAAGAGGAGATCTTGGAGCACTTCTCAAAGGAAAATTCTTGTTCTACACACATCTTACAAACCGATCAAAGTGAGTATATTTCCGCTATTCTCATTTACGCACTATTTCATGCTTGGATTGATCTTGGGATGACCTTAGAAACCCAACAATGGTATCATGAGCCTATTTTGAGCATGAAATTTGATTAGGGTTTATATACTAAAATTTGGGTAAATTCGATTTGAGCATGATTTGATCAAATTGTTTGTTTAAGTATGCTTGTATATTGATATCTTAGAGTTATATATGATCAATTTGATGAAAAATTAATTGGATTAATTTTCCCCAATTTTGTTGGCATGGCCGAATATGATGATGAACCCTAGGTCATGGTGATTTTTGTTTTAAGACCATTGGATGTGTTTAAAGACATTATAAATATTGATTTGTGATTTAATTGGATTGAAATCAAAATCGAATATAAAATCACTCCATTGTCGTGACCAATAAAGCATGAAAATGACTTGATTTTGTTTCAATAATGTTGGACATGAATTGAAAATATTAATGCATGATTAATTAATTAAATTGATGTTTTGGAAATGTTAATTTAAATAATTAATTAGTGCAATACACTTTAATTAATTAAATTGTGAATTTGGAATTTTCGAATTTAATTAATTGGGCTTAATTTGGAATTGGGCTAAAGTTGTTGTATTTGGGCCTAATGGGCTTGGTTGGGCCAAGTTGGTTTAGGACAATTGGATTGGATCCAAATTTGGCCTAAAGCATTCCATTAAGTCCAAATATAATATATGGGCCTTTTAAAATTTAATTGGGCCTAATGGGCCAAAATTAATTTTATGGCATATAGGGTGATTCCTTTATTGGGCCTTGGCATTTGGGTTTGACCCATATTGGCCAAAACCCATGCCTTAAGAAATTAATTGAAAGCCCATTGGACTTTAATTAAATAGACATTGGATGTTAATTGGGCTTTGAGACCCATTAAGATTAGATTTAGAATCTAAGTCGTAAAGGCGCATTAAAATTGTAATTATTTAATTTGGAATTAAATATAGAATTAGTATTGAATACAAATTAAATTGGATTTAAAATTGTAGTTCGATATAATTCAAGAATACAGACTTGGAGTACTTATTCTTAAACGAGTTGGACTCGCGCAAATCAAATCGTTGTTTGAACATTGGATGATCACTTTATTCAAAGATTAATTAATTGGATTAGATTGATTGAATAACATTCTTTGTGTGAATACATGGATGTGTTGTATGAATAATGTATATCGGATGGATATTAGATGGGTGAGGGCAATTTTGGAATTGTTGTAATAAATTTAGAATTTATTAAATTGGACCTGCGTGTCCAGCCTTATCTCTCGATTCTTTGTAATTATCTTCTCACCTAATTCCCCTCAATGTTAATGAGGTTTCTTTATTGTATTATGTAATTTGGGTATAAGTTAGAATAGTGCTAGCCGGGGAGAGGAAATGGAGTGATTTGTTCTAGGAACAATTTGTGAGATATTCATCGACATATCATTATTAATTTATTTATCGCGCCTTATTATGCTTTTAGAATGCATGCTTAAGGGTGTATGATGAGACCTAATCAAAGATAATTAATTGGTTACCAATTACGCGAAAAACCCCCAATAAATATTAAGTGTTTTCCTTCCATTGAATGATTCATTCTCAAGATCCAAGATTGGCACTGGTTTGTTGGCCAAAGTCAAGACCTTTGTCCTTCGCGGATGTGTTTGAATAATGAAGGCTTTGTTCCATATCGTATGTCTTGCCCAAGTTTTGATTTGTTGGCTAAAGTCAAGATCACTTCTTGTTCATCGACATCGATTACGAAGCTTTCCAAGGTCAATAGGTTCCGCTTAACTGGAATCATTAAGCTTGTTGAGCCAAAGCCAAGGCTTAGTTGATTCAGATGAAAAAGGTTAGGAAAATATATTGGATATATTGGCATATATATTGTATATATGTTTCGGACTTGGAAGTCCACCTACCGGATCTAGAAATTGGATGAGATCCAATTGATCTTAGAGATCTACCTAGTTTAATATCATACAGTTTGTTGGCCAAAGTCAAGGTTGTGTGTTATTTAACGGGATCCTAGCCCACTAGGAAACTAGGTTTCCCGAGTACTCAACAGATGGTTAGAGGCTCACCGAAAAATAGTGGGAGGCCAGTATTGAATTTGCAATTTTGTTCAAATATTCGGCCTTACGCGCTTTCAAATTATTTCGTCATAATATATATTATTTAGTTGGACTAATATTTTGTTATTTTTCTTGTAACAGTTAGACTGTACCCAAATATCGTTAATTGAATAGTTTGACTATTGCAATTAAGATGGCTGGAAAGATCGGAGTTAGAGACATTATCACGGGCGAAAATGTCTTTAATGGCACGAACTTTCCTTATTGGGATATGAACCTCAGGATTGTCCTGGGGGCTGAGAGGATGCTCTATACGCTAGAGAGACCCCTCGGCCTAAGCCCGGAAATGAGCAGCCGCTTGAGCTTGAGCTTTGGAAGACTCATAGCGATGACAACTCAATTGCTCAGTCCGTCATGCTCGCGCGATGACCCCTCAATTTCATCGCCAAAACAATGGATTGGATCCCTGTACTATAATGGAAAAATTGAAGGACCTTCACCGATATAACCTTAGATCGAAAATGTATGAATTGTAGAAAAAGCTCTTCTGCTCTCGAATGTCGAAGGGTACATCTGTTGAGCACCATGTGTCACAGATGATTGCCGACATTGAACAGCTAGGTCAGCTAGGCAAAACCTTTGAGGCTGAGACTTCTATAGATTTGATCTTGTAGTCTCTTCCTGACAACTGGAGCGGGTTCATCATTAACTACAACATGATGAACCAAGACCATACTCTTGGAGAGCTGATGGCAATGCTGTGTGAAGCAGAAAAAGAGCTAATGAAGGGTAAAAAGATCGAGGTGCACTTCGCTTTAACATCTCAGTCTCCGAGGGCTTGGCCCAAGGCGACTGGAGGTGTAAAGAAGATGAAGAAAAAGAAGGGCAAGGCCAAATCGTCAAAACCTTCTGGGAAGGGTAAGGATAAATCCCAAGATGTATGTATGCAATGCGGCAAGCGGAGTCGCTGGAAGCGTGATTTCCGCGAGTACAAGACACACATGAAGGAAATCAAAGCGGGCAAGGCACCGGCTTCAGGTATGTTTGTTATAGAAATAAACATGTCTACTTCTAGTTTGAAAAATTGGATTTTTGATTCTGGTTGTGGTACTCATATATGTACTGATGTGCAGGATCTGTGGATTAGCAGGAGACTGGCCTCAGGAGAGATTGACATCTGCGTTGAAAATGGGACTAGAGTCACTGTTTTGGCCGTTGGGACTTATATTTTGGAACTGCCCTCGGGGCATGTACTTAATCTTTCAGACTGTTATAATGTACCTAGTTTGACTAGGAATATTTTATCTGTATCTTTATTGGCCCAATGTGGCTATGCTTTTGTTTTTAGAAACACTGGGTGTTTTATATATAAAAATGATATGGAGATATGCAGTGCTGATGTAGATAATGGTCTTTATATTTTGAATATAAATATATCTCAAACATATAATGTAAAAAACAAAAGGCTTAAACTAAGTAACAAAGATGAAACTTATATGTGACATTATCATCTAGGAAACATCAACAAGACTCGAATATCCACACTTCGGAAGAGTGGGTACTTGGACGGATTTGATCCAAATTCATATGATGTCTGCGAATCTTGTTTATTAGGCAAAATGCTTAAAACACCTTTTAGCGGTAAATATGTACATGCTACCGAACTGTTAGCCCTCGTTCATAATGACGTATATGGGCCAATGTCTAGCCAGGTTGGAGGTGGATATGAATACTTCGTAACCTTTACACATAATGCATCGCGTTATGGTTATGTGTATCTTATGAGACACAAGTCGGAAACCTTTGAGAAATTCAAAGAGTTTCGACACGAAGTTGAAAAACAGACCGGCAAAAGTATTAAGATATTACGGTTGGACCGTTGTGGCGAATACTTAAGCAATGAGTTTCTTGATTACTTGAAAGAGTATGGTATTCTTTCACAGTGGACTCCTCTCGGAACACCGCAATTAAACGGTGTGTCCGAACGGAGAAACTGAACTTTGTTGGACATGGTAAGGTCGATGATGAGTCGCACAAAGCTACCTATTTCCTTCTGGGGATATACATTTAACAGTCCAATACTTATTTTCAATAAGGTTCCGTCAAAGTCTGTTCAACAGATACCATATGAGATATGGACAGGAAAGAAACCTGGTTTCTCATTCTTGAAGATTTGAGGTTGCTGGGCATACGTCAAACGTTTGGAAGGTACCAAACTTGAACCCAAATCGGATAAATGCCTATTTGTAAGATATCCTAGGGAAACCAAAGGATATTACTTCTATCACCCACAAGAGAACAAAATATTTGTTACTATATATGCGGTTTTCCTTGAGAAGGAATTCCTAAATGTATTGGTAAGTGGGAAAAAAGTATAACTCGATGAAAATCGGAGTGATACTGTTTCTGGCACATAATCCTTAACGAAACATGAACAGTCCATCAGAGATAGATTGTACGAAAATCTTCGAATACACAAGAACAGCGTAGGTCGGAGAGAGTCAGAAAACAACCTAAGAGGTATGGGTTTCTGATCTCACCTCATGTGGATATTAATCTTATTGAGGAAGACGAGCCGGCTACGTATGAGGAAGCGATACAAGGTATCGACTCCGGTTTATGGCAAGATGCCATGAAGTCTGAAATGGATTCCATGTACACCAACCAAGTTTGGACACTGGTTGATGCACCAGGAGGTGTAAAGCCTATTGGTTGCAAATGGGTCTTCAAGAAGAAGACTGGCATGGATGGCAACATACAGACGTACAAAGCTAGGCTTGTAGCGAAAGGGTATCGTCAACGACATGGTGTCGATTACGATGGAACTTTTTCACATGTTGCCATGATTAAATCCATTCGGATTATGCTTGCTATTGCTGCATATTTCGATTACGAGATATGGCAGATGGACGTCAAAACCGCTTTCCTTAATGGAAACCTTTTGGAGGATGTTTATATGCAACAGACTGACAGTTTTGTCGTACCAAAACATGTGAACAAGGTTTGCAAGTTAAATCGATCCATTTATAGATTGAAGCAATCATCGCATTCTTGGAACCAACGTTTTGATGAGATCATAAAAGAATATGATTTCGTTCAAAATGAGGATGATCATTGTGTATATAAGAAGGTTAGTGGGAGCGCACTGACATTCATTGTCCTCTATGTCGATGATGTATTGCTTATAGGAAATGACATTCCCATGCTACAATTGGTGAAAACTTGGCTTTCATTAAAATTCTCCATGAAGGATCTGGGAGAATCAGCCTTTATTCTGGGAATAAAGATCTACCGAGATAGATCTAGAAAGCTGCTTGGACTCTCCCAGAGCACGTACATTGATAAAGTGTTGAAGAGATTCAACATGGAACAGTATAAGAGGGGATTGTTGCCAGTGTCACATGGCGTCACTCTATCTAAGGACATGTGTCTTAAAACTCAAGATGAGAGAGACAACATGAGTCAGATCCCGTTCACCTCGGCAGTCGGATCGATCATGTATGCCATGATATGTACGCGACCTGATGTCTCATATGCTTTGAGCATGTGAATTCGCTATCAGGTAGATCCAGGTGATGGTCAGTGGATGGCGGTTAAGAATATCCGTAAGTATCTTAGACGAACTAAGGATGCTTTCTTAATCTATGGAGATGGAGAACTTGAGGTAACTGGGTATACCGATGCAAGTTTCCAAACTGATAAAGACGACTGTAAGTCACAATCCAGGTACATATTTTGTTTGAACAATAGAGCAGTAAGCTGGAAATCTTCCAAGTAAGAGACTGTTGCCGATTCAACAATAAAAGCGGAGTATATTGCTGCAGCTGAAGCAGCAAAAGAGGCAGTTTGGATCCGTAAATTCCTAATTGGATTAGGAGTAGTTCTGTTAACAGTTGAGCATGTTCCATTGTATTGTGACGATAACGAGGCTATAGCGCAGGCTAAGGAACCACGGTCTCATCAACGATCCAAACATGTTCTTCGATGTTTCCATCAGATTTGTGAGATCAAACATCGTGGCGATGTAAAGATCGAGAAGGTCGCATCAGAGGACAACATTGCAGATCCACTGACGAAAGTTATTCCTCAGTAAACGTTTGAGCGATATGTACATAGTTCATGTGTTAGATGCTTGAGTGACTGGCTATAGGCCAAGTGGGAGTTTCTTGGACAATTATGACCCATAGCGTCACTATTTGTAAAAGACATTGTGGTTTTTGTACAAATTAACTATGTGACAATGGAAATTACATTTTATCATTTTGTAATTAGATTACTTGAATATATATAAAATGATAAAAGTCCTTCTGATTAGTTCCGGATTATAAGATATGAGACAATATTAATCCATAAAGGTTTAATCAATAAATATCTGTAGTCATAGTATTATCGAGATTGGACATCGATAATGCAGAATAGACTAGTATTGCACTTATTCGTGTTATGGAAGCGTAACAGCATAGTTCTCATATATTTAAGTATTGGATACTTATGCAAGTGTGATATGAGGTTGTGTTTACCGATGGTACGGAAACAGCTTCGCTCTGGATATACCCCGCGGAATCTCATTAGTAGTATGACTATGTGTCTATAGGAATCAGCTTCAGGGTAGGTGTATTTGGTCTTAACCTGAGACTTGCATCGCTAGTACTTGCGACAATCAATACGCTTTGGTTTTGGTCGTCCGAGACTTTAACAAGTTCCGTGTACGCCTCTTCTGGGTTTCTTGAGAATCGTAGTATATTGGGTGTGATGTCAAGATGGAAGTATCACTTCAGTCATATGGAGATGATGATCACGCAGGGATACATAATCGGTTCTCTATTATGTTGCAACTATCGGGATAATATGACAAGGTCATGATTATCCGATTATAGAGACTAGTTGATTGTGATCTGATATATGCTTCGTACGGGGCAGACACTATTCCAGCCTCAGGCCTTGCATGTGACATTAGATACTGGATCGCAATACGCAATACTACGTATAATACGCCTGGCATAGATTATATATTCCTTTAAGAATATTTATGGAGAATTGGGTAAGCACGGTGCTTTGCTAGAAGCCAACCATGTCTCGTAAATCGGTAAGAACATAGTACGAGGTACGCACGTGTTCGGTTAGTCCGACGAACGGATTTACTGCCAATATATCCAGGGATCTCATGGGTCGCTCCCGAAGATTCACCGATGACGTATGATTCGAACATAATTAATCTAGGATTAATTGCGGAGAGATTTTATCTAGGATAAAATACTATTAGTAGAGAGAGAGATTAATTTGGAATTAATCGATAAAATAATATATTTGATATATTAATGAAATTAGATTTCATAACGGAATTAAAATTAGATTTTAATTCGGGCAAATGAATTAATTTAGAATTAATTCGCGAGCGACGTGAATAGTAATTTTACAAGGCATAATTATTTAATTAAATTTGATTTAATTACGTCGCAACGGAAAATTCATTAATTCAGAATTAACAAACCCGAGCCCGGGATGTGTTTGCGGGCCCACTCGGATTTTGAATCAAGTGGGGCCCACATGTCACATCACAAGTCACATCACTTGTCATTTAACTTACCTTTTTGGTGATGGGATTTGGTGATTGGTGGTGGCTTACAAATCACTCAACATTGAAAAGGTGATTGACTTTTTACCAAATCATGTTTTGGTATATGTTTATGGATTTTGGAAATTCAAATAACATGTCATCATTTTACAAAATTGAAAACACTTCTCTCTCTCCCTTCTCTCAAATTGTCGTGACATACAAAGGCAAATAGGGGAAATTTTGTTGCAATTTTTCCCAAAGCTAGCACTTGAAGAATCATTCTAAGGTGATAGGGAAACCATTCCAAGAGCTTGGAATCAATCTCAAAGCTTGGACATCAACTTCAAAGAGGAGATCTTGGAGCACTTCTCAAAGGAAAATTTTTGTTCTACAAACCAATCAAAGTGAGTATATTTTCGCTATTTTCATTTATATATTCACATTATTTCATGCTTGGATTGATCTTGGGATGACCTTAGAAACCCAAAATCATGTGCTGACATAAGAATGAAGACATCTTATAAGATTGTGATCATATATGACTGGAACCACACAGAAATCAATTTTTTTTATAATATCCATTAAATAAAGAAATTCATTTTAGTATACTAGATGGTCATATATAGATTGATTTGAATCATGAGTGTACTACGAACTCCTGCATGGCAGGCTATTATATCGAGAGATTATGTCTCGCGAAGATCTTGTCGTAGGTAAGATACCAAACAAGGACAACGTGGCAGACCCATTTACATGCACACGGTTGTGGTTTCAAAACGTAACCGAACAGTTGACCAACAAAAACCTTCAACAAAAAGGACCACAAACTGCAACTTAAGTGGATGGATCCGGCTCGGTTGCAGTCGGTGCATTTCCAACCGATGGTTTAATTGAATTTACTGTTCAACCGTAAAAAATTCGGTTCAACATTAAAAAAATCCGGTTCAATCAGATTTTTTTTTACGGTTTAATTGGATTTTTTAATAATTTTTTAAATTATTTATAACATTTATTTTTTAAAAATTAAATAAAAATACGGTTCAACCATAACATAATCGTAACCGCACGGTTCAGTTCGATTACGGTTAAGGTTTACGATTTTGACTTTGGCCTAATCGTAAACTGTAATGTTCAGTTATGGTTGAAAATTGTAACCTAACTGTGTGTATGTCTAGACCAAGAACATTCCTCCTAGGTTATTTGATAAGCATGTGGAGGCAATGGGTATGAGATACAACCGAAATTTGCACTAGAGCAAGTGAGAAAAATTATTGTAGTTGGTGCTCGTCGCGCCAATTTCTTATGTATATTTTATTATGAAAAAAATTTAAAATTTCGTCAATATTCTTTCTTTTATATACGGTAAAGGCGTAAATAATCATAGAATGATTAAGTTATAATATAGTTGCAAAAACACTGTAAATTATATTGAGAGATATTACAACATTTTCATTCTTAAATTGTTCCTGGTCAAGGTTTATATTCTTGTTCAGTAAGTAAACCTGAGAGAATGGTACACATCGTATATCAGAATATTAGATTTTGATGGTTTATCTCAGTGAACCACGAGTCTATGGAGAGTAATATTGACATGTAGGTGTTCATAGTGGATGAATATTGAATGACTCACCGAAGATTCCTAATAGATGGTACACCAACGTCAGTAGGAATCTTCTCGAGTCCTGTAACATAATGGTCCTTTGACTTGAAATACCACGGTAGATAGATGGCTTATCCTCCACACTTTAATGGCAGTCGTGTCACCATCAATCAACACTTCAGGGCTCCGTGCCCATAACATCATAAGCAATCAAAACTCTTACTTAATAAATACAAACAGTGTGCTCAGCACGACGAATATCACAACAACCACAGATCATAAAATTCCAAGACTTTTCCCAGGACACTTGCGAGGGTGACTGTAACTTGGGTGATCCGCATCCAAAGCTGAAATGGTTGACCCATATGGTAGCCAACCTACAAAATTAGCAAACTGGTTTGGTGTGAGTTATAAAACTCAGTAAGTAACCACGCTCATACTACAAATAAAAATATAAGTCAAAATATCATAGGTTTTTTTTTTCAGGATTACTAAGTTATTACGATTTTAGATTTATCAACTTTCTATTATCCTTTATTATTACACATGCTAAGTCCTCATATTTACATAGTTATATATGTGCCAATCTAATAGCCAAACATCCAAAGCAAACAAGGCAAGAATTCAAATATTACAGAGTACATCATTTAACATTGAATCAATTTCAATCACGTGAAACATGTAGTCTCATATTTATACTTTATCACGAATAAAAATCTTTGAAATATCATCAAATCGGTAAGTCCGTCAAATTTTCTTCAATTCGAATCAATCTTTCTTCAATTCCAAATCAACAAATGGTGAAATACCGTCAGAATCGTAACTTTACAGAATTCTCGACTTAACTTTGATAAAATTCCGGATCTTTCTGGGTTAACCAATTCAAGTCTGATTTCAATATTTTCAGTTCCAATAATCTTAAAACCTCATTACAAACTAATTCAAGTCACCAGTTAACTTAAATCCTCAGTTTATTTGTTTTTGGAAAATCTTCAGAAAAAAATTTCGCAAACGCTACGGAATTGTCCTGAACCCTCTGAACCTACCCGGATTTATCTAAATATTTTCGCATCATCATATATAACTCATAACTATCATTATAATAAAAAAGCACATCAATATACGCAAAACCTACTTTTACCGGAAACTAGCATAATCTAACGGATCGATCCAATTCGTTCCATTTTCACTTGGATTCTGCTATATACACATATTTAATATATTTATACTCAAACAATTCAATTTATATCATTACGCTACTCTACGAAGCTATTGGATACATCCGAACATTTAACAATAAAGTTGAAATTTATGGAATTTTACCGGGAAGTCTTATCGAGATTTCGAGGGCATATACGGACTCCAAACGATCCCACAAACGCGCTGGAATCGATGGAATTTCGATTGAAGATATTGTTCATTCGTGGGTCACAATTCACCCCCGCTTTCTTCATCATTTTATGTGTAATCGTGCACGGAATGAGAAAACTATCACTGGCAACTTGAGGGCTTTGATTTGGCAGATAGCTCGAGCTATGAAATGAAACGACGAGACGTGATCGGGACACCTATGCTCGCACGTGTTTCCTCTCTTTCTCGCTGTTCGTCGATGTCCGAGCGCTGCCGCCGGCCACCATAAGATGAAGGGATTGCCGGCGCAACCCTCTGGGTAGTCATGCCGGCCGGCGATGGCTGGCAGGCCACTGGCGCGGCCAGGGGTTCCAAGATTGAAATTTGGGGACAGGGGGGTCGAGTGTTGAGGTTTGGATAGTTATACATTTTCTGCAATTATAAGAAATTATGGGGTATTTATAGAAAAATTTCTGAAAATTATATTTTTGACCCCCGGAAAATTGGTCTTAGGTCTTTGCCATGGGGCTTTCTCATAAATTCATATTTTGGAAGCCCTTTTGAAGCAAATTTCGATAAGTGATCAACACGAAAGTTTTTTGTCTAAAAAAAAGTCTAAAAGTTCAAGAATCAGCTCAATCAGAGTTCTTTTGTTATTTTATAGCCGAAATAATAAACTTTTATGCGTAGAACGATAAAAACAAGAATCGTGTAACCGATTCTCGGAACTACGCGTTTCCCAACACGACGAAGCTCCACTTTTTTTAATATTCTGACCTATTTTCCAATACATAATCCCTTATTTTTAAACATCATCTAATCCCAAAACCCAAAATTTAATTCGGAAACCTTATAGAATCTTTCTGAAAAAATTCAGAATATTACAAATATGGAATGACAAAAATGCCCATGCCACATTATAACACGCTAATAGTTTTTAAAAAAAATATCAAGTATGAGTTGTTCGATCCGAGATTCATAATAATTTTTCATCTAAGCTCGATCCGTCCCGACCGATTTTCATCTTTAATAAAAATTTGTAAGTTTCTTTCATGGGTCATACTAATTCTTACACAAACATTTTGAATTTTTACTTGAATTCGCTCATTATATACAGTAATATATATATAATACTACAAAATATTTATAATTTGAAACAACAACATTCATCAACAACCATCCTTAAGGGCATAATTGAAAGGTTTTCAAATAATTTTATTTAACTTGTTATTTGGATTTGAATCAAAAAGAGGTAAGAGAATAGAGAATAATTTAAACTTAATCTGCCTCTTACATTTTAAGAAGAAAAAAACATTGTTATGTATAAATATTTATCTTTAATAACGAGAAAACTGTAACCACGGTAAGTAGGAAATGTAATACATAAAACGCACCTTGTAACACACCTAAAGTTGTTTATTCTATTAAAACAAATCTGGAATCATCCGATCGATATTTAGTATGTAACTGCCTTTTTTAAATCGTGGACATGTGTAACACTGTTTATTTTAAGTGATTTTTACACGTCATCACACTTATATTACACTCCCACCCACACCATTATAAATTTTTTAGCCAACAGTTAGCCTTTGGAAAAATCCTTAATAAGGAAGACAATAGATCATTTTGAACGAGTACCGTGGGCTTTTTATGCCTGAAACCAATTATTTATTATATGAAAATAATAAGTTTTTTCAACAAAATTCCTTAGATCAAACCTAAAAACATAACTAGTATGTAGGGGTGGCAAAGAAACCAGGCTTGGGGATATGGCTTGGAAAAAAATATGAGCCTTATTTTAACAATTGAGCGCCAAGATATGGCGTCAAAACAGACGTTTTACCGACTAAATAAGTTGTCTGGTAAATTAACTATATAGAAACAAACTTTTTTTCCCCTACCTCATTGCTCATTGTCTTCTTCATTTATGAAATTCATATATTTTACGACTGATTATTTCCCATTTTTCGTCGGTAATATTTACCGACAATAAATTTATTTGGTCGGTAATCGGTAGGTAAATCACCGACGAAAATATATTCAGTCAGTATTTTGGTACCGACGAGACATTTACCAATATAATATTGTGGTCGGTAATCGGTCGGTAAGATATCATTTCGACCGAAATCTATTATTTACCAACCGAATTATCGGTTAATAAATAGTTATTTTCTCGTAGTGAATCTACTTAACTTAACTAAATTTTTGGGCATGAGAGATATTGATTAATCTAAAATTAATTGAAAATAAATAAAGAGCAAATAATAATTTTGGAGATAAACTTTATATTGGAGAAGAATCTAACTTGTAACTTCACCTAAGCATGCACTCAATAGGTTTAGGCACAATTCATTCAATAAGGTTGTTATGGATTATTAACCTAGAACACTAAACTATTTACAAGACTCTTTCGATGGTCAGATAGAAATATTCAATTTAAACCAATAAATTATATGTTTATATTAATTAATTTAAGCTAGATTCATTAATTTCAAGTTCTAATATTGGCTACGCATGCCCAACATGTATATTTCTATTCTGCAAGAAAATCTATTCAAAAAAACTAGATCATGCACTATTATTTCCACGGCTAAACCAAATTCCCTCCGTTAAGTTCCTAAGAATTTACCAAGACTATTCTATTGTTGGCCAGACAAATAAAATATGTGTTCAATACGTAAAATAATAAATAATCTAATAAAACACCCAAAAGAATAAGAATATGCAAATCAGTTAAACATTATGCTCAGGATCCATTACAACTCTAGATTAATGATTTAGCTACTCATAATATTCAATAAAAATATGTTAATCATTATTGATACAAAACATGGACTCATAAAAGATAAATTAGAGAGAATGAAAGAAAGAACTCTCGTTGCAGTCTTCACCTTTAAACTCCAGCACCGGTTGAATCACTCGACCTTGTCTTGCTCTAGGCATTCTTGTATGCTCTGAGACTACAAAATTATGTTATGAGACTTTCTTTTAGGTTTTGGGATGAACTTATGCTTATATAGGAGGTTCGTGGGTATTTCTTACTTAAAAATCAGATTTAGGACGAAATATGGGCGATTTCCGCATTGCGACGAAACCTGCCCATTTTTTTTCTTCATATGAATTTGTCTTGATGCGCGTCCAGCATCGAGAGGTGCATTTTGACTCTGAAATATAGCCCAATTTGCTTCGTATTTTGCCATTTTCACCACTCATTGAATCCGTTTGAGTCATGATATCATTTTAACTTGTAAAACACACCTGAAACATATCAAAACTTTTATAAAACTCGAAATACACACAAAGCATTAAGATAAAAGGGACGAAAATTTATATATATATATATATATATATATATATATATATATATATTGACCGCTCATCACACCCCAAAACTTAACATTTTACTAATGCTCGAGCAAAATAAAAAGAAATAAACTAAAATAATAAACTAAAACTAAAAATAAAACTAAATAAAAATAAGCCACTTTCGTAAGGATCACGATTGCATTTAACATATGCATCAAGCCTTAAAAATATCTAGGCGGCTTTAGTGGACGCGTTATAGTTTCGTGAGGGCTTACAGTGACGACACCCACAAACGTCATTCAACCTGCACATACAATCATGCAAAAATAATAAAACACGTAAAAATAGTCATGATAGTTACACATAGTATTGTCCTCAAAGAATGTCTACCAATGAAATCAAAGAACCTTCAAAGCACCCAATGCAACTCAAATCCAAACTCTTGTATAACTCATCTAAGTTAAACTCACAGTGTGTGTATGTAAAGGTTCGGTCACAGCTCGATTCCTAAGTAAGTCAACTCAGTGATTTTGTCCCAAAAAATAGGATCCATGGGTCAAACCAACCTAAATATCTCAAAAGTGCCTTTTATTTGCCTATTAAGCTCGATTTTGTATGGCTTTTTTTTTCCCTTATTTTTTTGACTCACCTACCCTTTAAAGTAGCATTTCTCTTCATGGTGGTCCTAACACTTGCCCATGGGTAGCTTCATGATTATCGGTTATATGTGGTTTATCTTTTTTTCATAGTATTTTTTTCCTACTCTTTTCATCATTTTTTCAAAAAGATTTTTCTTTCTTTTTCTGCTCTAGCCATACCATAAATCATAAATAATTAAAAACATAGACATATATCTAATCAAACGGTCATTCATCGTCTAACAACTTTCTCAACTAATCACTTTGTCAATTACCTCGGTTCTTACTGCTAATGTTGGAGTTGGTACTAGGAGCGTCAATCCGAATAATGCATTATTTATTATATTTTATTAGTAAATAATAAAATAACTACATTTTCATTTCAAACCTTATTAATGGTAATGTCATTATGCATATTAGATTGATATATAAATATGCTAAGAATAACATCGATTTTAGAATAGTTATGTAGTAATACCGATCACTAGGTGATCCAACATTGAGATAGTATTACTATTATAAACTATTCTTAAAGTAAAATAATCGTAGTCATTGGTTTTGGAATACAGTGGAATTCTTATAACATAGAAGAATAGCACATATCGTATATTGAAATTGGAGTTCCAATGGTTTAACCCGATGTACCATGAGCAAGGGAAGCTCGTATAGATATATGGCTATTCGTTGGAGCGAATACTGAATGACTCACAGATGATTCCTAATAGTTGGAAGTACACACCACCGTCGATTTAAATCTCCCCGAGTCGAGTAGCACATCTGATCCTTTGACTATAGGATAACATTGATTTTTTTTGTGATCCAACACACTTTGATGCCATATTTAACAGAGACATTTCATGGTCTAACCGCTAGATGTTTGTTGAGTGTGGACCGATGCACTCGTTAATTAAGTGCGTATGAAGATAGGATCCGTCGGCCCGTATGTGAACCATAAGAGGTTTAGGTATCCATGTGAGTAAGTCACGATTCTCAAGACTTTAACCAAAGTCGATCACCTATGGTATATCACATATATCAGAAATGGTGTTCTGATTAGTTGTAGAAAATCGTGGACATGTCGACATGAGATGTACGCCTTAAAGACTTGACGGTGTAATCTATATTTCCTAAGCATAACTCGGATAGCCTATGACGGAGGGATTATTAAACATACATGGTTACCTCGACTTGTATAGTTAAGAAACATCGTTCATGTTCTTCGTGAATTCGGAGGTGGCCGAATTGCATACATATAAGATAGGCTTATTTGACGAACGTGTCAAGACTTAGAGATTCCCACAATATGAAGTTTACTCATTGAGCACTTGGGTAGCTGATAATTTTTTATAATAAATAATATTTGATATTATAATTATCAACTAAAATAATTCAGTGTTGTTGGATAACATTAATTATTTACTTTGACCCAATTAGATTAATTGGCTTAATCCAAAATCACACACGTGCTTTGGTATAATTTCATAAATATCTCTACCATTGGAGGATATTTTGGTAAATATAAATATTTAATAATATGTGTATTTGGCTTGATTTAATTGGATAAAATCAAAGTGGTAGACAAATGTGATTAGTCACATGTAATTATACATATTTGAAAAAATTAGATTAATCCCACATAAAGTTGATTAGAGATTTTATTAATTAAAAATTGAATAAGTTTTGCTATAAAAGGAAAGCTTGAGAAAGTTTTTAATCAAGACAAAACAAGCTAAAACAAGCATTAAGCAAAAGAAATAAATATTAGCCTAAGTAAAGTTTTTTGTGGGAGAAACTTTGGAAGTTCTCTACAACAACAAGGAGAATAAGATTGGATCTTCGAGTCAAGTTTGCTATCTTTCGAAGTTCTCTACAACAACAAGGAGAAGAAAATTGGATCTTCGTATCAAGCTTGCTAGCTTTGGAAGTTCTCTACAACATTTCAACAATGAGAAGAAGATTGGATCTTGGAATCAAGCTTGTTAGGTAATTTTGATCTTCTCTAAAACTATGTTTTCATTAGTGAGTTGTTATCATTAATGAAACATATAGTGATGTATTATGTATTGGATACATTATGACATAGCTTGATGTTGAATTGAGCTAATGAATTGTGTATTGATGCTTTGGAAGCATAAACACAATATGCTTCTGATTTGTTCAAAATGTTTATGTTGGACATAAACATAAAATTAGAGTTTAGAACTCTAGATAATATCTTGGAGTTATGGCTACCATTCTAGAATCACTTGACAACCTTTAAGTAACCTAGAATTGTTCATGAGTCACTTCATTGTGGGATTTTAATTTGGTTTGTGTTTTGATTCATACTAATATATATGTGTATTTAGAATACATGTATGTTTGTTATTTAACATGTGTTGATGTTGGTTTTGATGTTAAAATTGGATTTTAGGTGTATTGAAGTGTTTGGAGAAATTGGAAGTGTTTTGAATTGGATTCAAGGTAAATTTGCGCTGTGCCAATATTTTACACAGGGCAGCGTCTCAACTTTGAACTCCAGCATTGCGACACTCAACTTTTAGAGCTTTGGGTGTTGCGACGCTCACCCTTGCATGTCGTGACTCTAAGCATTCACAGATTGAGCGTTGTGACTCCCAAGCCTGCGCGTGGTGACACGTCTAGAGCTGCTACCCATGAGCATTGAAACTTTATTTTCTCCGTTCCGGAGTTTCCAAACTTCGATTCGGCCCTGAATTTTCCTACGGACTCGTAACGAAATATAATATTCCATAAAATAATTAAAAAATACACTCATGCTTGATATCCATGGATTAGACCCACTTTCACTGTACAGAGCATTGATCTGATCCTACGGGTCCCGCACCGCCCTAACAGAATAGTATCAGAGCAAGTCTTAAGCACACAACACATATATTTGAATCTATGCCTATGTAATTTAATTTAATTATGCATAAGTCATATTGGATATGCATTGGATTTTTTAAATTAAAATTTTTATTTTGACCCAAACAATTTTTATTTTGACCCAAACATATTAATGACTTGATTGTCATAAATCTCTCGTGATTAGGTGATTAATTTACTTTAAGTAATAATATTAATAATGTTTGAAATTATTGGATGGTCCGTCTTGTCAATACGGAGATGAATGAGTTCTTATTACTTATGCCCATTGCCGTCATTATTGTGAGGGTAAGTGGTCAGAACTTAGTTGTAGCGTGATGAGTTGACATAGTCACCCAATACCGTCATTATTGTGAGG
Organism: Zanthoxylum bungeanum; assembly: GCA_019454045.1. Taxonomy (NCBI): domain Eukaryota; kingdom Viridiplantae; phylum Streptophyta; class Magnoliopsida; order Sapindales; family Rutaceae; genus Zanthoxylum; species Zanthoxylum bungeanum. The sequence goes on from SKCR01014368.1 coordinate 157,548, forward strand.
GTATACTTTTGAAGCTCATTAGTGCACATTGACAAGTATACACATGTAACACGTCTTAATATAATACCGTCATTATTGTGAGGATTCAGGACCAAACTTATGAGTCATATTAATGTGATTGACCTTGGAGGTCTACCTAATAAATTTATGAAGGCCAAGACCGTCAATATTGTGAGGTTAGAGTAAATGTCATGGGATCCACTTCCCGCTATGAAATTTTGATAATCAAATTTCTATTTTTCCGTTAAGGGAGATTACAAAATTACGTAAAGTAGTGGGAGGGCACTAATAAATTTAAAATCCATAATCATATTATTTTTTTTTATATTAAAATGAATATATTCTGCTAGTGTTTAATTGTCGTCTTGTAGATGGCTGCTGCAAATCCATTAGCGCGACTTTTGGATTCAAAATAAATTGAAAGGAGCCGAGAGCTATTTTGAATGGGAAATGAACATTCGTCTTGTCTTGTAATCAGAGAAGTTGAGCTATGTGACATTCATATTGGGTTTCTACTATAGTCCCAAGATCATTCAAGCAATGAAATCAATGTGAATACAATAAAGACGTATGGCGGAATCATACTTACAATGAATGGATTTGCAATGCGTTGAACACAAAATTTTTTGCTCCTCCATGAAGTTCTCGGCCAAGCCTAAATTTGTCCTCCTCCAAGATTCGGTCAACCTCCTCTTTGTGCTCCATGGATGATCTTCAAGCTCCAAGCTTTGAGAATGAATTCCATGCTCATGAATGAGTTTCCCTATCACCTTTGTGTGACTCATTTGGTGTTCTAGCACTTGGAAATTTTGCCACAAAATTCCCTCAAGCTTCTTCTTGTTCTCGGCAATGGAGAAAACAAAAAGGAGAAAGAATGGCCCTTGGCCGAATGTAGAAGGGAGAGAGAGGAAGAGTTGTGTTGGTTGTATTTGGTTTCTAAAATCAAATACATAATTCATTTTCCAAAAATTGTACAAGGCATTTAAGCCTTCCAACCACCACCATCAATCACAAGTGACAAACATCACATCACTCAAAGTGATGTGACTTCCATCACAAGAATGACTAATGATGTGACGCGTGATGTGACTTGTGGGCCCCACTCGATTCGAAATGCGAGTGGCCCCGCAAACCTCCCAGGCTCGGGTTCGCTAATTTTGAATTAACGAATTTTTCGTTGCGACGTAATTAAATCAATTTAATTAATAATTATGCCTAGTAAAATTGCTATTCACGTCGCTAGCAAATTAATTCTAAATTAACTCGTTCGCCCGAATTAAAATCTAATTTTAATTCCGCGTCGAAATCTAATTTCGTATAATATATCGAATATATTATTTTATAGATTAATTCCAAATTAATCGTTCTCTCTCTTCAAATAGTATTTTATCTTAGATAAAATATCTCCGCAATTAATCCTAGATTAATTTTCTCTCTCTATTAATTAATCCCAGATTAATAATGTACGAGTCATACGTCATCGGTGAATCTTCGGGAAAGACCCATGAGATCCCCAAATATAATGGCAATAAATCCGGTCGTCGGACTATCCGAACACGACCGTACCTAGTACTACGTTTTTACCGATTTACAAGACATGGTTGGCTTCTAGCAAAGCACCGTGCCTACCCAATTCTCCAGAAATATTCATAAAGGAATATGTAATCTGTATCAGACGTAGTATATACAGTATTGCGTATTGCGATCCAGTATCTGATGTCACGTGCTAGGCCTGGGGCTGGAATTGTGTCTGCCCCGTACGAAGCACATATCGGATCTCTGGTAACTAGTCTATATAATCGGATAATCATAACCTAGTCATATTATCCCGATGACTGCAGTACATAAGAGTACCAGTTCCGTATCCTACGTGACCATCATCTCCACTATGACTGGAGTGATAATTCCATCTTGACATCACACCCAATACACTACGATTCTCAATATACCCAGAAGAGGCGTACACAGAACCGGTTAAAGCCCTGGATGACCAAAACCAAAGTATATTGATTGTCGCAAGTATTAGCGGTTCAGGTCTTAGGTTAAGACCAAATACACCTACCCTGATTCGGACTTCCATAGACACATAGTCATACTACCAATGGAATTCCGAGGGGTCTATCCAGAGCGAAGCTGTTTCCGTACCATCGGTAAACACAACCTCATATTACACTTGTATGAGTATCCAATACTCAAATATATGAGAACTATGATGTTATGCTCATATAACACGCACAAGTGCAATACTAGTCTATTCCGCATTATCGATGTCCAATCTCGATAATACTCTGACTAGGGATGTTTTAATGATTAAACCTTCATGGATTGATACTATCTCATATCTTATCAATATGGAACTAATCATATGGACTTTTATCATTTATATATCCCGGTAATCTAATCACAAATGATAAGAGAGCAATTTCCTTTGTCACATAGTTAATTTGTACAACAACACCATGTTATGTACAAATAGTGATGCTATGGGTCATAATTGTCTAACAATCTCCCACTTGGCCTATAGCCAATCACTCAAGTGTCCTACACTTGAACTATGTATGGTTCCCTCAAACTTCCGCTAAGAAAAATGCTTTCGTCAGTGGATTTTCAAGATTATCATCTGATGCGATTTATTCGATCATCACATCACCACGATGTATGATCCAAATGAATCAGATGAATAGTTGAAGTATATACTTGGATCATTGATGAGACCATTAATTCTTTAGCCTGTGTTGTAGCCTAGCTCAGCTGCTAACAGAACTACTCCTAATCTGATTAGGATTATTAAGATCCAAAGTGCTTCTATTGCTGCCTCAGCTGCCTCAGCTGCAACAATATTCTGCTTTGTTGTTTATACGGTAACATTATCTACTGGGAAGATTTCCAGCTCACTGTTCCGTTATTCAAACTATATAGTACCTTTATTACGACTTATAGTCGTTATAATCGTTTAGGAAACTTGCAACGGTGAACCCAGTCACTTCAAGTTCTCCTCCTCCATAGCTTAAGAAAGCATCCTTAGATCATCTAAGATACTTAAGGATGTTCTTAACATCAATCCAATAACTATCACTTGGATTGGCCTGATTGTGACTCCATATGCTCAAAACATATGAGACACCAGGTCGCGTAAATATCTTTCAATGTACGGTTCTCGGAGAGTGTCAACAACTTTTAGATCTATCCCAGTAGATCCTTATTCCTAGAATATAAGTTATCTCTCCCAAGAATTCTAGGGAGAATTTTCATGAAAGCCAAGCTTTCACCGATTGATATATGGGAATATCATTTCCAAGAAATGATATATCATCATTATGTAGGACAATCACTGTCAGTGCACTCCCACTAACCTCCTTATATACACAAGAATCATTTTCGTTTTGAATTAAATCATATACCATTATGATTATATCAAAACGCTGGATCCAAGAACGCAATGCTTGCTTCAATCCATAAATGGATCGAATTAACTTGCAAACCTTGTTTGCTCGTTTTGGTACGACAAAACCGTTAGGATGTTGTAAACATCCTCCAAAAGTTTCCATTTAAGGAAAGCGATTTTGACATTCAGCTGCCATATTTCATAAATGAAACATGCAGCATTAGCAAGCATTATCCTAATGGATTTAACCATGACAACAATTAAAAGGTTTCGTCGTAATCGACACAATGTTGATAACAATACCATTTCGCTACAAGCCTAGCTTTGTACGTTGGTATGTTTCCATCCATGTATGTCTTCCTTGAAGACTTATATAGTACCAATAGGCACAATTCCTTTCGGTACTACAACCAGTGTCCAAACTTGGTTGGTATACATGGAATCCATTTCGGACTTCATGGCACTTTGCCATAATAGGGAGTCGATACCTTGTATCACTTCCTCATACGTAGTTGGTTCATGTTCCTCAATAAGATTGACATCTTCATGAGGTGAGATCAGAAACACATACCTCCCAGGTTCTTTTCTGACTCTCTCCGACTTACGCGGTGCTTGTGTATTCGAAGATTGTGGTACAATTTCATCCTTGATGAACTATTTGTGTTCCATTAAGGAATCTGTGCCTGGAACATATTACTCCGATTTTCATTGAGTTTTACTTTCCTCCCACTTACCACTGCATATAGGTATTCCTCTTGTTGGACAGTTATGACCCATAGCGTCACTATTTGTACATATCATGGTGTTGTTGTACAAATTAACTATGTGACAAAGGAAATTGGTCTCTTATCATTTGTGATTAGATCACCAAGATGTATAAATGATAGGAGGTCCTTATGATTAGTTCCTGGATTGAGATGATATGAGACAGTATCAATCCACGAAGGTTTAATCATTAAATATCCCTAGTCGTAGTATTATCGAGATTGGACATCGATAATGCGAAAAAGACTAGTATTACACTTGTGCCCGTTGTGAGGGCATAACGACATAGTTCTCATATATTTGGGTATAGGATACTCATGCAAGTCAGCAAGTGTAGTAGGAGGTTGTGTTTTACCGATGGTACGGAAAACAGCTTCACTCTGGATAGACCCATCGGAATTCCATTGGTAGTATTACTATGTGTCTATGGAAGTTCGAATCAGGGTAGGTGTATTTGGTCTTAACCTAAGACTTGCACCGCTAATACTTGCGACAATCAATGTACTTTGGGTTTGGTCATCCAGGGCTTTAACAAGTTCTGTGTACCCTCTTCTGGGTATATTGAGAATCGTAGTGTATTGGGTGTGATGTCAAGACGGAAGTATCACTTCAGTCATATGGAGATAATGATCACGAAGGATACGGAACTGGTACTCTTATATGCTGCAACTATTGGGATAATATGACAAGGTCATAGTTATCTGATTATAGAGACTAGTTGCCAGAGATCCGATATGTGATTCGTACAGGGCATACACAATTCCAGCCCCAGACCTAGCATGTGACATCCGATACTGGATCGAAATACGCAATACTACGTATACTACGCCTGACAAAGATTATATATTCCTTAAAAGAATATTTCTGGAGAATTGGGCAGGCACGGTGCTTTCCTAGAGCCAACCATGTCTTGTAAATCGGTAATAATGTGGTACCGGGTACGCACGTATTCGGATAGTCCGATGACCGTATTTACTGCCAACATATCCAGGGATCTCATGGGTCGCTTCCCGAAGATTCACCGATGACTTTTAACTCAAACAGAATTAATCTGGGATTAATTAAGAGAGAGAGAAAATTAATCTGGGATTAATTATGGCAAGAATTTATCTGGGATAAAATTCGGATTAATGAGAGAGAGCGATTAATTTGGAATTAATCGATTAAATATAATATTGAATATAATTGACATCGGATTTCAATGCGGAATTAAAATTGGATTTTAATTCGGGCGAACGAATTAATTTAGAATTAATTCGTAAGCGACTTTCGTAATAATTTTGCGAGGCATTATTATTTAATTAAATTGAATTTAATTACGTCGCAACGGAAAATTCGTTTAATCGGATTAAACGAACACGAGCCCGAGGTGTGTTGTTTAACCTAATTTGGATTTTCAAATTGAAGTGGTGGGACCCACCACCTTATATTTAATATCGGTAGTGGAATTTGATGGAAACATATTATATTTCCACTAACATTCCACTAACATTGTTTAATGGTTTGCTTTTTGAAAGCAAAATCCATTAACAATTTAATATATTAGATATATTTGGTATTAGATTAAAAAAATGATATACCAAAATCACACTCTCTCTCCTAATTTTTGTAATTGCCGTGAACTTCATTTTCCTTGGAGGAAAAATCTTCATCTCTCTCCTACTACCATGGCCGAATGCTTCTCTACTCCAAGGGAAGATTTTGCTCCAATTTGTTTTGCAAGCTAGCACTTGAGGAGTCAATCTAGGTGATAGGGAAACTCACCCAAGAGTTTGGAATTCATTCACAAAGCTTGGAGCTTAAACATACAATCAAAGAAAGGAGCTTGGAACAACTTCAAAGGAGGCAAATTTTTGTTGTCAACACATCCACCTATCCGAACAAGTAAGTAATTTCCGCAAATCTACTTGTTTAATTCACACATGTTTTATGTTTCACATGTATGTTTCATTGCTTTATTCTATCCTCGGGACTTAGAGAAACCCAATAATGGTATTAGAGCCGAAATTAAGCATGAAATGAACTTAGGGTTTATATACTTTAATTTGGGATTTTGTGATTTGAGCATGATTTCTTCAAATTGATGGTTTGGTTGAGCTTGGATGATGTTAAATTAGATTTGTGCATCTTAGGAATTGAAAAATGAATTGGATAAATTTTCCCCTAATTCCTCATACTTGGCCGAATCTATAACCCTTTGTAGCTCATGGAAAATTTTGAAATTAGACACTTGGAAGTGTTAAAAGCATGAAATAAATCTTGAATGTTGATTTGATTAAATTGAAATCAAATTGGATGATATTTTCTTGCTAAAACCGTGAGCATGTAAGCATGTTGGGGACTTGATTTTGCTTCAATAATGTTGGACATGTATTGGAAATAATAAAGCATGATTAATTATTTATATTGGTATTTTGGAAATATTAATTTGAATAATTAATTATGGCTATACACATTAATTAAATAAATTGTGATATTTGGAATATTGGAATTTAATTAATTAGGCTTAATTTAGAATTGGGCTATTAATGTTGTATTTGGGCTTAATGGGCTTGGTTGGGCCAAGTTTGGTTTAGGATAATTGGTTGGATCCAATTGGGCCTAAAATCATTTCCATAAAGTCCAAATATGATAAATGGGCCTTTATATATTTAATTGGGCCTAATGGGCCAAAATTGATTTCTTGGCATATAGGGTGATTCCTTAATTGGGCCTTGGTATTTGGGTTTGACCCATATTGACCAAAGCCCATGCTTTAAGAAATTAATTGAATGCCCATTGGACTTTAATTAAATTGACATTGGATGTTAATTGGGCCTTTGGGACCCATTTAGATTGGATTTAGAATCTAAGTCTAAAAGGCACATTAAAAGGTGTAATTATTTAATTTAGAATTAAATATGAATTAATATTGAATACAAATTAAATTGGATTTAAAATATTACAGTTCGATATAATTCAAGAATACTTACTTTGAGTATTTATCCTTAATCGAGTTGGACTCGCGCAAATCAAATCGTTGTTTGAACATTGGATGCTCACTTTATTCAAAGATTAATTAATTGGATTAGTGATTGAATAACATGCTTTGTGTGAATATATGGATGTATTGTATGAATAATGTATATTAGATGGATATTAGATGGGTGAGGGCAATTTTGTAATTATTGTAAATATTGTATTTATTTGAAATTGGACCTGCGTGTCCAGCCTATTACCTCTCATTCTCATTGTAATTCTTTTCTCACCAATTCCCCTCAATGTAAATGAGGTTTCTTTAGAAGTATTATGTAATTGGGTAGAAGTAAGAATAGTGCTAGCGGGAGAGAGGAAATGGAGAGATTTGTTCTAGGAACAAAATATATTAAATATCCATCCGCATATCATTATTATATTTTTTTTATATGCGCCTTATTATGTGTTTAGAATGCATGCTTAAGGTGTATGATGATGAGACCTTAACAAAGATAATAATTGGTTGCCAATTTGCACGCGAAAAACCCTCAAAAAATATTAAGCGTTTTTCCTTCCATTGAGTGATTCTTACTCAAGATCCAAGACTGGCATTGGTTTGTTGGCCAAAGTCAAGGCCTTTGTCCGTCGAGGATGTGTTTGAATCATGAGAGCTTTGTTCCATATTAGTGTCTTGTCCAAGTTGTGATTTGTTGGCCGAAGTCAAGATCACTTATTGTCCATTGACATTGATTACGAAGCTTTCCATGGTCAATGGGTTCCACTTAACTGGGATCACTAAGTTTGTTGTGCCAAGCCAAGGCTTTGTTGATTCAGAGGAAAAAGGTTAGGCAATATATTGGATATATTGGCATATATAAGATATATGTTTCGGACTTGGATGTCCACCTACTGGATCTAGGAATTGGATGAGATCCAATTGATCTTAGAGATCTACCTAGTTAATTATCATACAATTTGTTGGCCAAAGTCAAGATTGTGTGTTATTTAACGGGATCCTAGCCCACTAGGAAACACGGTTTCCCGAGTACTCGACAGAGGGTTAGAGGCTCGCCGAAAAATAGTGGAAGGCAAGTATTAAATTTGCAATATTCGTTTAGTAACTTGCCATACACGCTCATTTCAAATATTACGTCAAATAAATTATTTATTAGTTGGACTAATATTTAATAGTTGTTTTAAATAAACAATTGGACCGTATTCAAACTATTTCAATTAATAGTTGATTTTATAATTGGATTATAGTAATCAGTATAATTGAATTTAACATATTAAATTATAGTTGATTAAATAGTTGGACTATAGTAATCATTATAATAAATAGTACCTAAATCGTTGATTAAATAGTTGGACTATTAGAATCAAGATAAATTGAAAGATTAGTGTTTAAAACATAATCCTGGGGAAAATGTATTTAAACAACTTTAATTTTCAAATTGGGAATAAAATATCAGGATGGTCCTGGAAACTAAAAAGTTACTTTATTTGATAAAATAACATATTAGGCCTAAACCCGGAGTTAAGCAAATAGTAGAGCATGATATTTGGAACATTCATGTGATGATAACTTTAGTGCTTAATCCATTAATGCTTGCCAAATAGACTCATTAATTTATTAATCAGAACTAAGGATTAGATCCTTAAAGTATGATAAAGAAATTGAAGGATCTTCATAGATCTATTTTTAGATCTTTGAAGTACTAAATTGCAATAGGAAACTCTTGGAGAGTTAATGGCTATTCTCAATGAGACAAAGCCAAAGTTTGCAATAAGGCAAGAAGTGCAATGCGCAACTAATTTCGACATTCCGCTTGGCCAATGCTTGGCCAAAGGCTTCTGGAATGTGGAAAAGGTAAAGGCAAAATCATTAGAATCTTCTGGGAAGATAAAGGACATATCCCAAAATGTCTGCCTAAACTGTGGCAAATGGGGACACGGAAGCGTGACTGCCGTTTGGACAAAGGAGACATAAAGGAATTGAAGAACGGGCAAGGTTCTGACTTCAAATATGTATGTCATAAATATGTTCACTGCTAGTTTTAAAATTGGATTTTAGATACTAAATGTGGTACATAAATATATATTGATGTGCATAATCTGTTATGATCAGGATACTGACTTCAGTTGAGATTAATCTGCGAATTGAAAACGGGACAAAAGTCACTGTTTTAAACGTAGAAACCTAATTTTAGGAACTACCCTTCGGGTGTGTACTTAAATTAGGAAACTGTTAAAATGTAGCTAGTTTGACTAGATACATTATCTCTATATCAGGGTTTAACGCGTTGCGAGTATACCTTTATATTCTAGAACACTAAAGTGTTTTATTATATAAAGATGATATTGAGATAAATACATTAGATGTGGATGACATAATTTATATTTTGAATATAATAAATCTCAAACATATAACATGACAAACAAATAGCTCAAACTGATTATATCAGTTGAGACTTATATGTGGCATTGTTGTCTGGGACACAATTAAACAAGACTCGTATATCCAAACTTTTGAAGAGTGGATACTAGGATGGATTTGATTCTATTCAAATAATGTCTACGAATCTAGTTTATTAGGCAAAGTGCCTAGAACACCTTTTACTTGGTAAAAGTGTAAATGCCACCGATCTGTTAGCCCTAGTTTATAGTAAAGCAAGTGGGCCCATGTCTAGCTAGGCTAGAGGTGGATATGAATATTTCGTGACCTTTACGGATGTGGCATCGCGTTATGGTTATGTGTTTCTTTTGAACACAAATCGGAAACTTTTAGAGTTTCGACACGAAATAGACAAACAGATCGGCTAAAGTGTAAAACCATCACGGTTAGACCATGATGAAAATACTTAAGCAATAAGTTTCTCAAATACTTGAAACAGTATAATATTCTTTCAATGAGGACTCCTCCCGGAACACATCAATTTGACGGTGTGTCCGAACAGAGAAATCGAATTTTGTTGGACATGATAAGGTTAATCATGAGTCGCTCTGAGCTACCATTTCCTTCAACGGATACGTACAAACAGTGCAGAACTTATTTAGAATAAGGTTCCATAAAATCTATTTGACAGACTATATATTAGATATAAACAAGAAAGAAACTGGGATTTCTCATTCCTGAATATTTGGGATGCTAGGCATACGTTTGGATGATACCAAACTAGACCCCAAATCGGATAAGTGCCTAAATTGTAGGTTATCCTAGGGAAACCAAAGTATAGTACTTATACAACTCACAAGAGAACAATGTAATTGTTGCTCACCATGCGGTTTTCGTAAGAGGAATACCTATATGCAGTGGTAAGTGGGAGGAAAGTAAAACTCGATGAAAATCGGAGTAATACTGTTCCAGGCACCGATTCCTTAATGGAACACAAATAGTTCATCAAGGATGAAACTATACCAGTAATCTTCGAATACACAAGAACCACGTAAGTCGGAGAGAGTCAGAAAACAACCTGGGAGGTATGGGTTTCCGATCTCACCTCATGAAAATGTCAGTCTTATTGAGGAATACCAACTGACTACGTATGTGGAAGTGATACAATGTATCGACTCCCAATTATGGTAAAGTGCCATAATATCCGAAATGGATTCCATGTATACCAACCAAGTTTGGATACTAGTTGTTTTACCGCAAGGCATTGTGCCTATTGGTACTATATAAGTCTTCAAGGAAGACATACATGGAAGGCAACATACCAACGTATAAAGCTAGGCTTGTAGCGAAAAGGTATCGTTATCAACATTGTGTCGATTACGACGAAACCTTTTACCTGTTGCCACGTAAATCCATTTGGATAATGCTTGCTAATGCTACATGTTTCATTTATGAAAGGTGACAGTTGAATGCCAAAACCGTTTTCCTTAACGGAAACCTTTTGGAGGATGTTTACAACATTCTGACGGTTTTGTCGTACCAAAATGAACAAACAAGGTTTGCAGGTTATTCGATCCATGAATAGATTGAAGCAAGCATTGGTTCTTGGAATTATCATTTTGATGTAATCATAATGGTGTATGATTTAATTCAAAACGAAAATGATTCTTGTGTATATAAGAAGGTTAGTGGGAGCGCACTGAGAGTGAATGTCCTGAATAATGATAATATGTCATTTCTTGGAAATGATTTTCCCATAAATATAATCGGCGAAAGCTTGTCTTTCGAGAAAATTCTCCGTAGAATTCTTGGGAGAAACAACCTTTATTCTAGGAATAAAAATCTATTGGGATAGATTTAAAGTTGTTAATACTCTCTGAGAACTCGTACTTTGAAAAATGTACGCGACCTGGTGTCTCATACGCTTTGAGCATATGGAGTCACAATCGGGGCAATCCAAGTGATAGTCATTGGATTGATGTTAAGAACATCCTTTAGTATCTTAGAGGATCTAAATATGTTGTCTTAAGCTATGGAGAAAGAGAACTTGAAGTGACTGGGATCACTGCTACAAGTTTCCTAACCGATATAACGACTATAAGTCGCAAAAACGGTACTACAAAGTTTGAATAACGGAACAGTAAGCTGGAAATCTTCCAAGCAAGATACTGTTACCGAATAAACAACAAAAGTGGATTATTGCTGCCGATGAGGCAGCAATGGAAGCCTTCTGGATTGATAATAAATCTAATTAGATTAGATATAGTTCTGTTAGCAGCTGAGCTAGGCTACAGCGCAGGCTAAAGAATTAATGGTCTCATCAACTATCCAGATACATACTTCGATTATTCATCTGATCCGTTCGGATCATACATCATGGCGATGTGATGATCGTATAAATCGCATCAGATGATAATCATGCAAATCCGCTGACGAAAGTCTTTTCTCAGTAATTTGAGCGAACCGTACATAGTTCGGGTGTAGGACACTCGAATGACTGGCTATAGGCCAAGTGGGAGATTGTTGGACAGTTATGACCCATAGCATCACTATTTGTATAGATAATGGTGTTGTTGTACAAATTAACTATGTGACAAAGGAAATTGCTCTCTTATCATTTGTGATTAGATCACCAAGATGTATAAATGATAGGAGGTCCTTATGATTAGTTCCTGGATTGAGATGATATGAGACAGTATCAATTCATGAAGGTTTAATCATTAAATATCCCTAGTCGTAGTATTATCGAGATTGGACATCAATAATGCGGAAAAAACTAGTATTACACTTGTGCGCGTTGTGAGGGCATAACGGCATAGTTCTCATATATTTGGGTATAAGATACTCATGCAAGTGTAGTAGGAGGTTGTGTTTTACCGATGGTACGGAAAACAGCTTCGCTCTGGATAGACCCCTCAGAATTCCATTGGTAGTATGACTATGTGTCTATGGAAGTCCGAATCAGGGTAGGTGTATTTGGTTTTAACCTAAGACTTGCATCGCTAATACTTGCAACAATCAATGTACTTTGGTTTTGGTCGTCCAGGGCTTTAACAGGTTCTGTGTACGCCTCTTCTGGGTATATTGAAAATCGTAGTGTATTGGGTGTGATGTCAAGACGGAAGTATCACTTCAGTCATATGGAGATGATGATCACGTAGGATACGGAACTGGTACTCTTATATGCTGCAGCTATTGGGATAATATGACAAGGTCATAGTTATCCGATTATAGAGACTAGTTGCCAGAGATCCGATATGTGCTTCGTACGGGGCAGACACAATTCCAGCCCCAGACCTAGCATGTGACAACCGATACTAGATCGAAATACGCAATACTACGTATACTATGCCTGACAAAGATTTTATATTCCTTAAAAGAATATTTCTGGAGAATTGGCCAGGCACGGTGCTTTGCTAGAAGCCAACAATGTCTTGTAAATCGGTAAGAACGTGGTACCGGGTACGCACGTATTCGGATAGTCCGATGACCGTATTTACTGCCAACATATCCAGGGATCTCATGTGTCGCTTCCCGAAGATTCACCGATGACTTTTAACTCGAACAGAATTAATCTGGGATTAATTAAGAGAGAGAGAAAATTAATCTGGGATTAATTACGGCAAGAATTTATCTGGGATAAAATTCGGATTAAAGAGAGAGAGCGATTAATTTGGAATTAATCAATTAAATATAATATTGAATATAATTGAAATCGGATTTCAATGCGGAATTAAAATTGGATTTTAATTCGGGCGAACGAATTAATTTAAAATTAATTCGTAAGCGACTTTCATAAAAATTTTGCGAATCATTATTATTTAATTAAATTGGATTTAATTACGTCGCAACAGAAAATTCGTTTAATCGGATTAAACGAACACGAGCCCGAGGTGTGTTGTTTTACCTAATTTGGATTTTTAAATTCAAGTGGTGGGACCCACCACCTTATATTTAATATTGGTAGTGGAATTTGATGGAAACATATTATATTCCATTAACATTCCACTAACATTGTTTAATGGTTTGCTTTTTGAAAGCAAATTCCATTAACAATTTAATATATTAGATATATTTGGTATTAGATTAAAAAAATGATATACCAAAATCACTCTCTCTCTCCCAATTTTTATAATTGCCGTGAACTTCATTTTCCTTGGAGGAAAAATCTTCATCTCTCTCCTACTACCATGGCTGAATGCTTCTCTACACAAAGGGAAGATTTTGCTCCAATTTGTTTTGCAAGCTAGCACTTGAGGAGTCAATCTAGGTGATAGGGAAACTCACCCAAGAGTTTGGAATTCATTCACAAAGCTTGGAGCTTAAACATACAATCAAAGAAAGGAGCTTGGAGCAACTTCAAAGGAGGCAAATTTTTGTTTTCAACACATCCACCTATCCGAACAAGTAAGTAATTTCAGCAACTCTACTTGTTTAATTCACACATGTTTTATGTTTCACATGTATGTTTCATTGCTTTATTTGATCCTCGGGACTTAGAGAAACCCAACACCTCTTAGGAAAACCGCATGGCGAGCAATAATTACATTGTTCTCTTGTGAGTTGTATAAGTACTATACTTTGGTTTCCCTAGGATAACCTATAAATTAGGCACTTATCCGATTTGATTTCTAGTTTTGTATCATCCAAACATATGCCCAGCATTCCCAAATCTTCAGAAATCAGAAAACCCTGTTTCTCTCCTGTTCATATCTAATATGAAGTTTGTCAAACAGATTTTCATGGAACCTTATTCAAAATAAGTTTTGCACTGTATTATACGTATCCCTTGAAAGAAAATGGTAGCTCCGAGCGACTCATGATTAACCTTATCATGTCCAACAAAATTTTGTTTCTCTCTGTACGGACACTTCGCTCGATTGAGGTGTTCCGGGAGGAGTCCACTATGAAAGAATACTATACTCTTCCAAGTAATCGAGAAACTTATTGCTTAAGTATTTTCCACCATGGTCTAACCGTGACAGTTTAATACTTTAGCCGATCGTCTGTCTACTTGATGTTGAAACTCTTTGAATTTATCAAAAGTTTTCGATTCGTGTTTCAAAAGAAACACATAACCATAACGCGATGCCACATCCGTAAAGGTTACGAAATATTCATATCCACCTCTAGCCTAGCTAGATATGGGCCCCCTTACGTCACTATGAACGAGGGCTAATAGATCGATGACACTTACATTTTTACCAAGTAAAAGGTGTTTTAGGCACTTTGCCTAATAAACTAAATTCGTATACATCATTTGAATAGAATCAAATCTGTCCTAGTATCCATTCTTCAAAAGTGTGGATATACGAGTCTTGTTAATTGTGTCTCAGACAACAATGCCACAAATAAGTCTCATCTGATTAAATCAGTTTGAGCTATTTGTTTGTCCTGTTATATGTTTGAGATTTATTTATATTCAAAATATAAATACTGTTATTTACATCTAATGTGTTTATCTCAATATCATCTTTATAAAATAAAACACTTTAGTGTTCTAGAATATAAAGGTATACCCGCAACGGGTTAAACCCTGATATAGAGATAATGTTTCTAGTCAAACTAGTTACATTGTAACAGTTTCCTAATTTAAGTACACACCCGAAGGGTAGTTCCTAAACTTAGGTTTCTACAGTTAAAACAGCGACTGTTGTCCCGTTTCCGACTCGCAGATAAATCTCAACTGAAGTCAGTATCCTGCTTATCAGCAAATTCTGCACACCAGTACGTATATTTATGTACCACATCCAGTATCTAAAATCCAATTTTAATACTAGTAGTGAACATGTTGATGAAAAACATATTTGAAGTCGGAGCCTTGCCCGTCTTCAATTCCTTCATGTCTGCCTTGTCCATATGGCAGTCACGCTTCAGTGACCCCGTTTGCCACAGTTTAGACAGACATCTTGGGATATGTCATTTGTCTTCCTAGAAGACTGTGATGATTTTGCCTTTTCCCCTTTTAGAAGCTCTGGTTCTGCCTCCTAGAGTATAGCCATCAACTCTACAAGAGTTTACTCTTGGTTCATAATGAACCTGCCCCAGCTATCGGGGAGAGACTATAAGATCAAATCTTTGGTAGTCTCGGCCACGTAGGTAATGCCTAGCTAACCTAGCTGATCGATGTCAGCAATCATCTTCAACACCTAGTGCTCGAGAGATGTACCCTCTGACATACACGAGCGAAAGAACTTCTTTTCCAATTTGTACTTCTAAGATCTAAGAATAGATCTATGAAGATCTAAGAATAGATCTATGAAGATCTTTAATTTCATCATCATGGTACAAGGATGTAATCCTTAACTTTGACGACTGAATTAAAGTGTTATTGCGGTAAGCATAATGGATTGAGCACTAAAGTTATCATTACATAAATCTTCCAAAGATTATGTTCTACTTATTTGTTCAACTCCGGGCTTAGGCCCAAGATGTTTCTTTATCAAATAAAGTAACTCCTAAGTTCCCAGGACTATCCTGAGGTTCTATTCCCAATTTGAAAATTAAAGTCGTTTAAAGTCATTTTTACCCAGGTTTATGTTTTAAACGCTCATCTTTCAATTATCTTGATTGCTATAGTCCAACTATCCAATCAACGATTTCGGGTACTATTGAATATAATGATTACTATAGTCTAACTATATAATCAACTATAATTTAATTATTTTGGTTAATTCAAATATATTGATTAATATAATCCATTATATAATCAACTATAATTTGAAGTAGTTTGAATACAGTCCAACTGTTTAATTTAAAACAATAATTAAATATTAGTCCAATTAATATATATATTTAATTAATGACGAAAAATGAAATGAGCGCGTATTGACAAGTATCTAAACGAATTTGAAAATTTAATACTTGCCTCCCATTATTTTTCGGCGAGCCTCTAACCCTCTGTTGAGTACTCGGGAAACCTTGTTTCCTAGTGGGCTAGGATCCCGTTAAATAACACACAACCTTGACTTTGGCCAACAAGCTGTATGATATTTAACTAGGTAGATCTCTAAGATCAATTGGATACCATCCAATTCCTAGATCCATTAGGTGGACATCCAAGTCCGAAACATATATACAATATATATGCCAATATATCCAATATATTTTCCTAACCTTTTTCCTCTGAATCAACTAAACCTTGACTTTGGCACAACAAACTTAATGATTCCAGTTAAGCGTGACCCATTGACCTTGGAAAGCTTCGTAATCGATGTCGATGGACAAGAAGTGATCTTGACTTTGGCCAAAAAATCACAACTTGGACAAGACACCGATATGGAACAAAGCCTTTATGATTCAAACACATCCGCGATGGACAAAGGTCTTTACTTTGGCCAACAAACCAGTGCCAATCTTGGATCTTGAGAATGAATCATTCAAAGGAAGGAAACACGCTTAATATATGTTGAGGGTTTTTCGCGTAATTGGCAACCAATTAATTATCTTTGTTAATGTCTCATCATACACCCTTAAACATGCATTCTAGAAACATAATAAGGCGTGTAAATAAATTAATAATGATATGCGAATGGATATTTATTACAACTTGTTCCTAGAACAAATCTCTCCATTTCCCCTCTCCCGCTAGCACAAATCTTACTTCTACCCAGTTACATAACACTTCTAAAGAAACCTCATTTACATTGAGGGGAATAGGTGAGAAGAGAAATACAAAGAATCAAGAGGTAATAGGTTGGACACGTAGGTCCAATTTAAATAAATTCTAAATTTATTACAACAATTTCCAAAATTGCCCTCACCCATCTAATATCCATCTGATATACATTATTCATACATCACATCCATATATTCACACAAAGCATGTTATCAATCAATCTAATCCAATTAATTAATCTGAAATTAATGACCATCCAATGTTCAAACAACGATTTGATTTGCGCGAGTCCAACTCGTGTTAAGAATAACTATTCAAAATACGAATTCTTGAATTATATCAAACTACAATATTAAATCCAATTTAATTTGTATTTAATACTAATTCTTTATTTAATTCTAAATTAAATCATTACACTTTATTTAATGTGCCTTTACGACTTAGATTCTAAATCTAATCTTAACGGGTCTCAAAGCCCAATTAACATCCAATGTCAATTTAATTAAAGTCCAATGGGCTTTCAATTAATTTATAAGGCATGGACTTTGGCAACCAAAGCCCAATAAGGAATCACCCTTTTGCCAAAAGCAATTTAGGCCCAATTAAAATATTAAAGGTCCATTTAATTATATTTGGACTTTATGGAAATAGTTTTGGGCCTAATTAGATCCAACCAATTAACCTAAACCATACTTGGCCCAACCAAGCCCATTAAGCCCAAATACAACTTTACAAGCCCAATTCCAAATTTAGCCCGACTAATTAAATTCTAAAATTCCAAATTTCACAATTTAATTAACTAAAGTGTATAGCCATAATTAATTAGTCAAATTAAAATTTCCAAAATACTAATTACACTAATTAATCATGCTAATCATCATCAACACATGTCCAACATTATTGAATCAAAAATCATATCATTTCATGCTTAATGGTCATGACAATTAGGGGTTTTTCTAAATCAATTTCGATTTCAATCCAATTAAATCATAAATCAATATATCCCAAGTCTTTTAAACTCATCCAATGATTCAAAAAACAAAATTATCATGACATTAGGGCAACTCCAACTTTCGGCCAAGCCAATAATTTGGGAAAAATTTGATCCAATTCAATTTTCATCAAATTGATCATGCATAAATCAATGTTACCCAATTTTTACCGTAATTCAAATTTCATGCTTAATCAATGCTCTTGATACCATTATTGGGTTTATACTATAGTCCCAAGATCATTCAAGCAATGAAATCAATGTGAATACAATAAAGAAGTATGGCAGAATCATACTTACAATGAACGGATTTGCGATACGTTGAACACAAAAAATTTTGTGCCTCCATGAAGCTCTCGGCCAAGCCCAAATTTGTGCTCCTCTAAGATTCGGTCAACCTCCTCTTTGTGCTCCATGGATGATCTTCAAGCTCCAAGCTTTGAGAATGAATTCCATGCTCATGAATGGGTTTCCCTATCACCTTTGTGTGACTCCTTTGGTGTGCTAGCACTTAGAAATTTTGCCACAAAATTCCCTCAAGCTTCTTCTTGTTCTCGGCAATGGAGAAAACAAAAAGGAGAAAGAATGGCCCTTGGCCGAATCTAGAAGGGAGAGAGAGGAAGAGTTGTATTAGTTGTATTTGGTTTCTAAAATCAAATACATAATTCATTTTCCAAAAATTGTACAAGGCATTTAAGCCTTCCAACCACCACCATCAATCACAAGTGACAACCATCACATCACTCAAAGTGATGTGACTTCCATCACAAGAATGACTAATGATGTGACGCGTGATGTGACTTGTGGGCCCCACTCGATTCGAAATGCGAGTGGCCTCGTAAACACTCTCGGGCTCAAGTTCGCTAATTCTGAATTAACGAATTTTCCGTTGCGACGTAATTAAATCAAATTTAATTGAATAATTATGCCTAGTAAAATTACTATTCACGTTGCTAGCGAATTAATTCTAAATTAACTCGTTCGCCCGAATTAAAATCTAATTTTAATTCCGCGTCGAAATCTAATTTCGTATAATATATCAAATAAATTATTTTATCGATTAATTCCAAATTAATCGTTCTCTCTCTTCAAATAGTATTTTATCCCAGATAAAATATCTCCGCAATTAATCCTAGATTAATTTTCTCTCTCTATTAATTAATCCTATATTAATAATGTGCGAGTCATACGTCATCGGTGAATCATCGGGAAGCGACCCATGAGATCCCCGGATATGTTGGTAGTAAATTCGGTCGTTGGACTATCCAAACACGTACGTACCTAGTATTACATTTTTACCGATTTACAAGACATGGTTGGCTTCTAGCAAAACACCGTGCCTACCCAATTCTCCAGAAATATTCTTAAATGAATATGTAATCTGTATCAGGCGTAGTATATACAGTATTGCGTATTGCGATCCAGTATCTGATGTCACGTGCTAGGCCTGGGGCTGGAATTGTGTCTGCCCCGTACGAAGGACATATCGGATCTCTGGTAACTAGTTTCTATAATCGGATAATCATGACCTAGTCATATTATCCCGATGACTGCAGTACATAGGAGTACCAGTTCCGTATCCTACGTGACCATCATCTCCACTATGACTGGAGTGATACTTCCATCTTGACATCACACCCAATACACTACGATTCTTAATATACCCAGAAGAGGCGTACACAGAACCGGTTAAAGCCTTGGACGACCAAAACCAAAGTATATTGATTGTCGCAAGTATTAGCGGTGCAAGTCTCAGGTTAAGACCAAATACACCTACCCTGATTCGGACTTCGATAGACACATAGTCATACTACCAATGGAATTTCGAGGGGTCTATCCAGAGGGAAGCTGTTTCCGTACCATCGGTAAACACAACCTCCTATTACACTTGCATGAGTATCCAATACTCAAATATATGAGAACTATGCCGTTATGCTCCCATAACACGCACAAGTGCAATACTAGTCTATTCCGGATTATCGATGTCCAATCTCGATAATACTCTGACTAGGGATGTTTTAATGATTAAACCTTCATGGATTGATACTGTCTCATATCTTATCAATCCGGAACTAATCATATGGACTTTTAACATTTATATATCCCGATAATGTAATTACATATGATAAAAGAGCAATTTCCTTTGTCACATAGTTAATTTGTACAACAACACCATGTTCTGTACAAATAGTGATGCTATGGGTTGTCCAACAATTCAATCCATTGCATGTTGAAATCGATCGTGATTCCACTCCCCGAAGAGCGAGAGACTTTTAAAAAATGGAAGGATGATAACCTAATGGTGAAATCCTATATTTTAGGATCGATGGTTCCAGATTTGGTCAGACAGTACATAGAGGTACCTGATGCTTGGAACATTATGAGAACACTCAAGGAGTTGTTAGAAGCAAATCAAGAATTGAAATATATTAGAGGTCTAAGGAATTTTTTTGTGCAATGCTCAAGGATGGAGGAGCAGTCAGTATTCATATTTTGAATATGATAGACAATATTCGATATTTGAAACAATAGGGTATTATGATCGATTTACAGCTAGGCCGAAATTTGATTCTATCTTCTTTGCATAATACTTACGTTGGCTTTGTGTTAGACTTTCAGGCAAAGTTGGGAATGGCGAGACATTGGATGTCAAAGCCATAGAAACCGTTGTTCTAGATCTCCATAATGAATGTAAATTAATTTTATGTGACTGTTATTATGTACCCTATCTTATGAAGCAGATAATATTGTTGCCGATTTTAGATAAGGAGATATATAAAATAAACATTAAAGATGGTGCTTTTATATTTATATAATAAAGAAACCTATTTGATATGTGAATGTTCTTTATCTAACAGTCATTATGTTTTAGAAATATATAGAGATGTCTTTAATGTAGAGGAAAATACAAGTAAAAGATATGATTTAAATAATATTGAATTATGGCAGAGACGTCTATCAAAATTGGTTAAGAATGGTTTGATTGAAGATCTTATCTTAGATCCTTATCCGATTTATGAGTCATGTATCCAAGGAAAATGGCAAAGGCCTCATTTCTTGATGTTTGACACTGTGTTGAAGATTTATTAGAACTAGTACACAGTGATGTGTGTGGTCCATTAAATCATGTCGCTCATGATAGTTTAATATACTTCGTGACTTTCATGGATGATAAGTCAAGATATGTATATGTCTATTTGATGAGATATAAATCAAAAATATTTGAAAAGTTTAAAATATTCCAAAATGAAGTAGACAAATAAATTGGAAAATTCATCAAGTGTCTTCGATTAGATCGAGGCGGTGAATTCGTGTGGGATGAATTCATAAGTTATTTAAATGAGAATGGGATTCTCGCTCAAAATAGCCCACCAGTAACTCTTCAACACAATGGTGTGTCTGAGCGGAGAAATCATACTTTATTGGATATGATGCTATCTATGATGAACTATACATATCTTCCATATTACCTTTGGGGTTATGCTTTATTTATGCTGCCCATATACTTAATAGAGTTATATCAAAATTTATTTTTATGACCCCATATCAGATATGGTTCGTTAGAAATCCAAGTCTTATATATTTAAATATTTGGGGTTGTCCTGCATACGTTAAAGTTGTGTAGCGGGATAAACTACCACCTAGGGGGTATTAATACAGGTTCGTTGGATATTTTAAAAATTCTTTAGGATATCAATTCTATGATTTTGAGCAACGAAATGTATTTGTTGCTCGTTTTGCCACTTTTCTTGAAAATGAATTTTTGAGAGAAAGTGAGAATTGTAGAAAGATTGAACTCGATGAGTTTGATCCCAATATTGAGGAACCTGAGATAGAACCAGAGATTTGACTGGGTGAATGATCTATAACATAGGTTCTACATAAGTGGAATAGAATATCAAGGCCTCATGAGAGACTACTCTTAACGTCTGATGCGAGCCTTGATGTTCTCCTTCTGGAGGAAATAGATTCGACTACATCTAAAGAGGCGTTATTGGATATCGATTCAGAAAATGGAAGGGAGCCATGAAGTCCGAGATGGATTTTATACATGACAATTATGTCTAGGATTTGGTTGAACTTCCTGAAGAAGTTAAACATGTTGGTTGTAAATGGGTTTATAAAAGGAAGCGAGGGCCCGATGGAAAGGTGGAAACCT
Organism: Zanthoxylum bungeanum; assembly: GCA_019454045.1. NCBI lineage: Eukaryota > Viridiplantae > Streptophyta > Magnoliopsida > Sapindales > Rutaceae > Zanthoxylum > Zanthoxylum bungeanum. The sequence continues at coordinate 179,816 of SKCR01014368.1, forward strand.
TTAAGGCCCAAATGGTAGTGAAAGGCTACACTCAACGTCATGGGATTGACTATGAGGAAACATTTTCACCAGTAGCCATGCTAAAATATATTAGGATTATTTTATCCATTGATGTATATCACGATTATAAGATATTACAATGGATGTGAAAATCACGTTCCTAAATGGATTCCTCAAGGAGGATATCTATATGGAACAACCAAAAGTTTCGTATGTAGTGAGACTTCAAACTTGGTTTAAAAGCTCAAGAAGTTCATTTATGGACTTAAACAGGAATTCCGAAGTTGGAATTATCATTTTTATGAGATAATTAGATTATCTGAATTCATCAAGAATGAGGAAGAATCGTTTGTTTATAAGAAAGTTAGTGGGAGTATGATAGTATTCCTTGTATTGTATGTAGACGATATCCTTATCATTGGGAATAATATAGGATTGATGCAAAATGTGAAAGCCTACATTTGCAAGAACTTATCCATGCAAGACATGGGTGAAGCCTCCTATATACTGGGTAAAGGCTCTATCGGGATCGAGTTAGGAAGCTTATAGGGTTATCACAATCCACGTACATAGATAAAATATTAGAATGGTATAGTTTTACCAATTGCAAGGCAGTAAATGTACCTTTTCGATATGGCATACATCTTTCTAAGAAAATGGTGCCTCATACTGAGGAAGAGAGAGTTAGAATGTCTAACTTGCCATATACTTCTTGTATTGGAAGCATTATGTATGTTATACTATGTACAAGACCTGACATCAGTTTCAACATCAGTGTAACTATCTGATATCAATCTTATCCGGGTAATGATCATTGGACAACCATGGAGATTAGCTACAAGTTAAGGGTTATACAGACTCCAATTTCCAGGGAGATCCGGATGATAGAAAGTTTACATCTGGATACATATTTACCCTTAATGGCGGTGCGGTTAGTTGGCGATGTTCAAAGCAAGGCTCAACAGCTGATTCCACCACTGAGGCGGAATTTATAGCGGCTTCCGAAGCTGCTAAGGAAGCTGTTTGGATTAGAAATTTTATCACAGAACTTGAAATTGTGCATAATATTAAGGATCTGATCTTATTATATTGTGATAATAGTGGAGCCATTGCACAGGCTAAAGAGCCGAGGGTGTATTCCAATTCTAAAACATGGAAAGGAAATATAATGTGATTAGAGACATCATTGAACGAAAAGATATAGTAGTCATGAAGGTTCAAGGACAAGGCAACATAGCAGACTCGTTTACTAAGGACTTACCTCCAAAGTTTTTCGATAAAAATATGGAGGATATGGGACTTCGGCACCATCTGAATTGGTATTAAACAAGTAGGAGTTTATTGGAGTTGGTGCTTAGAGCTCCAATCTGAATAATATATTATACATTATATTTTATTATTTGCTAATAAAATAACTACATTTTCATTTCAAACTTTATTAATGGTAATGTCATTATGCATATTAGATTGATATATAAATATGCAAAAAATGACATCGGCCTTACAATAGTCATGTAGTAATAGTGGACACTGGGTGGTCAGACATTGGGATAGTATTACTATTATAAACTATTTTTAAAGTAAAATATTCCTAGTCGTTGGTTTTCGAATACGGTCAAGTTCTTATAACCTAGAAGACTAGCATATGTTGTATATTGGAATTGGAGTTCCAATAGTTTAACTCGATGTACCATGAGCAAGGGAAGCTCGTATAGACATGTGGGTATTCGTTGGAGTGAATTGAATGACTGATGAGTGGTAAATGTATCGATATTTCCCACTCATTTGACCTAATATTTTGTATAGTTTATTGAGCGTTGTGAATATTTTGATGTGTTTTGTGTTATTTTATAGATAAATAAGGTTTCAGGACTCTCTGGAGGTGATTCGGGACCAAAACAATGAAAAACAGACAAAAGGGTAAAATAGTCATTTGGAGCGTCGCGACGTGCATCCTGCGTCACGACCGCTAATGTGCGCTGGGAGCCTGCTAAAATACACCGGGACACGTGTCAAAATCTGAGAAGTTTTATTTGCTAACATGCGCCGGATCTTGCTAACGTGCGCCGATCTTGCTAACGTGCGCCAATCTTGCTAACGTACGCCTGCCACGTGTCACCATCATATGCTGCCGACAATCGCCATCGCCATATGTCATCTACATGTCGTCCACGTGGCATCCACCTCAGTCACATGCCGAGTCAGCGTGCCACGTGTCAGCCACATCATCATCAGCCAATCATGTCATGACACGTTTCATAATCACACGGTACCGACAATCAACATCGCCACGTGTCGCCACATCATCGCCAAGTCAGCATAATTATTGAGTTAATCATCCAAAATGCCACGTCAGTAGATAAGGGAATCAAAGCAGCCAATCAATGTCAGCCACTTCATCGCATCGCGACACAAGAGCAATGCCACGCGTCGCGACACGAGAGGCTTACTGATGCCTATAAATTCAGCTCGAAATTTCAGTTTCAGATGTACTTTCCTCTCTGAATTCTCTGATAATAATAAGGAGTTTGTATCTAGTTTCTTTAAATTTCAGTTCTGTAATTAATTTTATTTACTTTTTGTAATAGTAATTTACTTTCTTTACTTTTTTAGTTTTTACTTTTCAGCAATTAGGAGGTAACTTCCCCTGCTATGGTGAAATGTAAAGCTTTTATTATTGCTATTTAGATTAATCTCCATTAATTATAATATAATAACTATTTAAAACTTGACTTAATGAGAATACCGCTATATTGGCCGGTTGGTAATTGATATTAAATTGGTTTTAACCTGACTTAATAAGGATACCGCCTGGTTGGTCGGTTGGTAATTAATTATTAATTTGACTTAATCAGGTTACCGCCTATATGGCTGGTTGGTAATATCACACAAGTTAATATATTATATTAAGGGAGATATCTAAAATAGTAGTAATAAAAGTGGATCCTTTAACCCTAGCATTCTCTTTTATTGTACTTTCTAGCATTTACTTTTCAGCATTTTACTTTATGTCTTTAATTTTTAAGTTTTTACTAGTTGTAAATATGAGTCGTAGCTAAGCCTGTTATCTGAGGTTGTGATGAATTCCAATATCATCGGTTTATAAATGGGTTATTTTATAGTTTGAGTAATATAAAGGTTTACTTATTAAGTCTTAAGCTTAATATGTCTTGTTAAATGGCCATTAATAAGATTGATCAGGGAAACTTAAAATAAACTTGACAAACGAATTTTAGGTTTTACCCTTAGACTTAATAGCCCACGATCTTCCTTGAGGATAGATAACCCTTTAATATATTTCCTTACATGATAGACATATACCTCTCGGGCGGGGTAACCACAATTAGAACTTAGTCTTAAAATTCAGATAATTTGATTGACATAGACATATGATTTAATTGGGTGACACTAGGTATTTGCATCCTACCATCGACAAAGGCTTTTTCAGAATTTCGTGTTCCAGGTTAGTAAACCAATATATTACACAAATATGAAATAACCACTTCATCTTTAAAAAGATATTGGAAGAAATCACAACCCTGGATAGTTTTATAAATTTGAATTTTCCTCAATCTACTTCGCGCAAATTTTACCCAATCAATCCATTAGATACTCGAAAAAATCTGGCCTCCAAAACTAATAGCTTAGGTATTGAGTTCTCGTGGGATCGATACTTTTTAACTACTTGAACGATACGTGTGCTTGCGTTATATGCGTGTGACAACACCGGTCTCAATGACTCACACGTGATTCCTCATAGTTGGAAGTACACAACAACCGTCAATAGGAATCTCCTCGAGTCGAATATGTAATCCTTTGACAATAGGATAACATTGATTTTATGTGTTGTGATGCTCCACACTTTAATGCCATATATGTCAGAGAACTTCATGGTTTGACCACTAGATGTTCGGTGTGGACCGTGCACATCGATACTCGTTGATCAAGTGTGTATAAGATTGGATCTGTCAGCCTGTATGCTGAACCATAAGAGGTTTAGGTATCCATATGAGTAACTCTGTTTGGACAATTATGACCATAGCGTCACTATTTGTACAGATCATGGTGTTGTTGTACAAATTAACTATGTGACAAAGGAGATTGCGCTCTTATCATTTGTGATTAGATCACCTAGATGTATAATATGAGAAGGTCCCTGTGATTTGTTCCTGGATGGAGAATGATATGAGAAAGTATCAGTCCACGAAGGATAAATCATTAAAGATCCCTAGTCAGAGTATTATCGAGATTGGACATCGATAAATACGTAAAAGACTAGTATTACACTTATGCGCGTTGTGAGGGCATAACGGCATAGTTCTCATATATTTGGGTATAGGATATAGGATATCATGCAAGTGTAGTAGGAGGTTGTGTTTCACCGATGGTACGGGAAACAGCTTCTCCTTTGATGACCCCCTCGGAATTCCATTGGTAGTATGACTAGTGTCTCTGGGAAGTCCGAAATCAGGGTAGGTGTATTTAGTCTTAACCTAAGACTTGCACCGCTAATACTTACGATAATCAATAACTTTGTTGCGGTCGTCCAGGGCTTTTAACAGGTTCTGTGTACGCCAATGTTGGGTATATGAGAATCGTAGTGTGTTGGGTGTGATGTCAAGACGGAAGTATCACTCCAGTCATAGTGGAGATGATGGTCACGTAGGATACGGTATTAGTACTCTTAAATGCTTGCAGTTATCGGGATAAAATGACAAGGTCATGTTTTTATCCGATTATAGAGACTAGTTACTAGACATCCGACATGTTCTCGTACGGGGCAGACATAATTCCAGCCCCATGCCTAGCACGTGATCATCCGATACTGGACAGAAATACGCAATACTACATATACTACGCCTGATACAGATCCTTTATTCCTGTAAGGATATTTCGAAGAATTGGGTAGGCATGGCGCTTTGCTAAAGGCCAAACTTGTCTTGTAAATCGGTAAAACGTAGTACGAGGTACGTACGTGTTCGGATAGTCCGACGACCGAATTTACTGCCAACATATCCAGGGATCTCATGGGTCGCTTCCCAAAGATTCACCGATGACGTATGACTCGCACTTTAATTAATCTGGGATTAATTAGAAGAAAGAGAAAAATTAATCTCGGATTAATTTCGGAGATATTTATCTAGGATAAAATATCAATAAAAGAGAGATAGCGATTAATTTGGAATTATATCGGTAAATTAATATATTCGATATATTAATCGAAATTGGATTTCGACGCGGAATTAAAATTAGATTTTAATTCGGTCAAACGAGTTAATAGAATTAATTCGTTAGCGACGTGAATAGTAATTATGCTTGGCATGATTATTTAATTTAAATTAGATTTAATTACGACGCAACGAAAAAATCGTTAATATGAATTAGCGAACCCGAGCCCGAGAGTGATTGCCGAGCGGCATTCGCATTTCGAATTCGAGTGCGGCACGGCAAGTCAAATCAAGCGTCAATCATTAGTCGCATCAAGCGTCAAATCGCTAGTCACTTCAAGCGTCAAATCACTTGTCCCTTTGAGTGATGTGACTTGACACTGATAGACTTGATAAACTATGACTGATGATTGATGGACATGATGTTGGCGTGTGGAACACTCAAGGTTATTACATTTAATATTTTGACTTTTTGAAAGGAAAATTAAATGGTAAAACATTTATATATATTTGGAAAAATATATAAAGTAAATGTTTTACACTTTGTAACTAACCTAACACTTTCTCTCCATCTTATTTCTTCTCTTTCTCTCCCAAAAGTGACGCCAATGGGCTGCTCACTGTCAAAATGGCGTGAGTCCATACAAATTGGTGTGGCAAAATCCAATAGGACTTCCAAGGCTCAGTTATAGGAGAGTAGGTGGGAAAAAACCGCCCACGAGCGGGAATCAAGGACGGATTATACAGGAATGTTGGAAATAATAAATCTGAATTTTGTGGAGCAAATGTCCACTGCTTAGTTTAGCGAGGGTGAGATTATAGAATCTTGATTATTCACCGAATCGTTGTAGTAATTTGAGCATGCAGTGCGCTTTTATGAGCCAGCTGTTAATGCTATATTTGCAATCTTGGTTGGATTCTAATAAGGTATTCAATAGGAATTGAGCTAGGTATAGGATGGAAAGGAATGATATTGGATTAAACTAAATTCAGTGAACTTTTATTGAGATGCTGAGCATGGTTTTGAAATTGCTTACACCATATAAGTCTAACGGCGAATTACGAATGGAGCTTCAAATGTTGGATCCAATCTGCGGTGCAGAAAACTGCTGACGTTGAGGGAATTCAGTTTTGTTCTTCACAAATTAACCGTATGTGAGTATTCCGAATGTTGATGTATTCCATCTGAGCTTATATGATCTTGGACCTAATTAGAAACCTACAATGCATCAGAGCCTAGGTTTGAGCTGAACATTTTAGGGCTTAAAATTGGGTAAATGAATTTGAGCATGATTTATGAAATGGATGATTAAGTATGCTTAAATTGTTGAATTGAAGATTGATTGGATCAATTTCATGAAAATTAGTTTGGAACAATTTTCCCCAATTTACTTATGGTGGCGAATGGTAGATGCCCTATTAGTCTTGGATTTTTATTTTTTGACATTGGATATGTTGGAAATCATTCGGGATGGATTTAATATCGATTGTGAAATTAATTGGATTGAATTCGAATCGGATAAAAAGTCCCTCCTTGGCCGAGACTGAGAAGAAGCATGTATATGGGTTTGATTTGATCAAAATATGTGTTGGACACTAATTGATGTAAATGAGCATGATTAATTATGAATATGATGTTTTAGAAATGATTGATTTGGTTAATTAATCATGTTATACACTTTAGGTTAATTAAATGTGAAATTGGATTTTATGAATTTAATTAATTGGGCCTTAAATTGGAATGGGCTTTTAAAGTTGTTATTGGGCTTATTGGGCTTTGTTGTACAAAGTTGGATTTAGGCAAATTGGATTGGATCCAATTGGGCCCAAAACCGCATCCATAAAGCCCAAATGCGACTTATGAACCTTTAAAGTTTAATTGGGCCTAATGGGCCGAAATTGATTTCTAGGCTTATGAGGGGTAACTCTTTGATTGGGCTTTGGTTGCCGAATCCCAATGCCTTCAAGAAATTAATTGAAAGCCCATTGGACTTGAATTAAATTGACGTTGGACGTTAATCGGCTTTGAGACCCGTAGCGATTAAATTTGGAATTTAAATCGTAAAAGGTTTATAATAAAGTGTAATATTTAATTTGGAATTAAATAGCGAATTAGTATTAAATACATATTAAATTGGATTTAATGTTGTAGTTTAATTTAATTCGAGAATTCGTACTTTGAGTACTTATTCGCAAAACGAGTTTGACTCGCGCAAAATCAAATCGTTGTTTGAATATTGGATAATCACTAATTATCAGATTAATTAATTTTGATTAGATTGATTGATAAATGCTTGTGTGAATACGTGGTTGCGATGAATGAATAATGTATATCGGATGGATATTAGTCGGTGGGGGGCAATTTTGGAAATTGTTGTAATAAATTTTGATTTATTAATTGGACCTGCGAGTCCAGCCTTATTACCTCTTTATCTTTGTATTCTCTTCTCACCTATTCCCCTCAATGTAAATGAGGTTTCTTTAGAAGTGTAGTGTAACGGGTAGAAGTAAATACAAGTGCTAGCTTGAGAGAGAAATGGAGAGAGATTTGATCTAGGATCAATGTGTTAAGTATCCATCCGCATATCATTATTATTTATTCATATGCACTTTATTATGTGTTTAGAATGCATGTTTAAGGGTGTATGATGATGAGACCTTAACAAAGATAATAAATTGGTTGCCAATTTGCACGCGAAAAACCCTCAAACAATATTAAGCGTCTTTCATTCCATTGAGTGATTCTTACTCAAGATCTAAGACGAATTGGTTTGTTGGCCAAAGTCAAGACCTTTGTCTGTCGAGGATGTGTTTGAATCATGAAGGCTTTGTTCCATATTGATGTCTTGTCCAAGTTGTGGTTTGTTGGCCAAAGTCAAGACCACTTCTTGTCCATCGACATTGATTACGAACCTTTCCATGGTCAATGGGTCGCGCTTAATTGGATCACTAAGTTTGTTGTGCCAAAGCCAAGGCTTAGTTGATTCAGAGGAAAAAGGTTAAGTAATACATTGGATGTATTGGCATATATAAGATATATGTTTCAGACTTGGATGTCTTCCTAACGGATCTAGGAATTGGATTGGATCCAATTGATCTTAGAGATCTACCGAGTTAATTATCATACAATTTGTTGGACAAAGTCAAGATTGTGTGATATTAACGGGATCCTAGCCCACTAGGAAACACGGTTTCCCGAGTACTCGACAGAGGGTTAGAGGCTCGTCGAAAAATAGTGGGAGGCAAGTATTGAATTTGCAATACTCGTTTAATTACTTTCATCATACGCGCTCAAACAAATATCATTCGTCGTTACAAAATTAAATTAGTTGGACTAATATTTAAATCATTGTTTTCATAAATAGTTGGACTATATTCAAACTATTCATTTACAGTTGATTTTATAATTGGATTATAGTAATCAATATAATTGAAATTAATCTATTAAATTATAGTTTATTAAATAGTTGGACTATTGTAATCATTATATTAAATAGTACCTAAATCGTTGATTAAATAGTTGGACTATTAAAATCAAGATGTAATTGAAAGATTGACATTTAAAACATAATCCTAGGGAAAATGTATTTAAATGGTTTAATTTTCAAATTGGGAATAAAATTTCAGGATGGTCCTGGAATATAATAAGTTATTTTATTTGATAAAATAATATATTAAGCCTAAGCTCGGAGTTAAGCAAATATTCGAGCATAATCTTTGGAAGATTTATGTAATGATAACTTTAGTGCTTAATCCATTAAGCTTGTCGCAGTAGACTCCTTAATTTCTGAATCAGAACTAGGATTAGATCCTTAAAGTATGATAATGAAATTGAAGGATCTTCAAAGAATCTATCCTTAGAATCTTAGAAGTACTAAATTGCAATTAATAACTCTGGAGAGTTAATGACTATTCTCAAGGAGATAAAGTCAAACTTTGCAATTAGGCAAGTTGCGCAAGGCACACCTTACTTCGATATTCTACAAGGCCAAGGCTTGGCCAAAGGCTAATAGAATGTTGAAAGGGCAAAGGCAAAATCATTATAATCTTCTGGGAAGATAAAGGACATATCCTAAAATGTCTACTTAAATTGTGGCAAACGGATCGCGTTAGCATGACTGCCGTTTGAAAAAGCAGACATGAAGGAATTAAAGAAAGGGCAAGGCTCTGACTTTAAATATGTTTGTCAAATTATGTTCAATACTAGTATATTAAATTAGATTTTAAATACTTAGTGTGGTACATAAATATGTACTGATATGCAGTATCTGCTGTGAGCAGGATACTGACTTCAGTTGAGATTAATCTGCGAATGGGAAACGGACGTAAGTCGTTGTTTTAACCATAGATACCTAAGTTTAGAAACTACTTCGGGTATGTACTTAATTAGGAACTGTTATAATGTAACTAGTTTGACTAGATATATTATCTCTATATCAGTGTTTTAACCCGTTGCCGGTGAACCTTTATGTTCTAAGACACTAAAGTGTTTTATTATATAAAGATGATATTAAGATAAACACATTAGATTTGAATAACAATATTTATATTTTGAATATAAATAATATCTCAAACATATAACATGACAAACAAATAGCTCAAACTGATTTGATCAGATGAAACTAATTGTGGCGTTGTTGTCTGGGACACAATCAAACAAGAATCGTATATCCGCACTTTTGAAGAGTGGGTACTGGACTAATTTGATTCCCATCAAATAAAGTCTACGAATCTAGTTTATTGGGCAAAGTGCCCTAAACACACTATTTACTTGGTAAAAGTGTAAATGCCACAGATGTGTTAGCCCTAGTTCATAATGAAGCAAGTGGGCCCATGTCTAGCTAGTCTAGATGTGGATATGAATATTTCATGACCTATACGGATGAGGCATCGCGTTATGGTTATGTGTTTCTTTTGAAGAACACAAATCAGAAACTTTTAAAGTTTTCGACACGTAATAGACAAACAGATCAGCTAAAGTATTAAAACGTCACGGTAAGACCGTAATGGAAAATACTTAAGCAATAAGTTTCTAATATACTTGAAAAAGTATAGTATTCTTTCAAATGAGGACTCCTCCCGGAACACGTAAATTTGACGATGTGTCCGAAAAGGATAAACTGAATTTTGTTGGACATGATAAGGTTAATCATGAGTCGCTCTGAGCTACTTTTCCTTCAACGGACAAGCATTAACAGTGCAGAACTTATTTAGAATAAGGTTCCATTAAAATCTGTTTGACAGATTTCATATTAGATATGAACGGGAAGAAACAGGGTTTCACATTCCTGAAAATTGGGTATGCTGGGCATATGTTTGGATGATACCAAACTAGAACCCAAATTAGATAAGTGTCAATTAAAGGATATCCTAGGGATACCATAAGTATTGTACTTATAAATCTCACCAGAGAACAAATTAGATTGTTGCTCGCCATGCGATTTTCCTAAGAGGAATACCGATATGCAGTGGTATGTGGGGAGGATAGTAAAACTCGATGAAAATCGGAGAGTAATACTGTTCAAGGCACCGAAACTTAATGGAACATAAATAGTTCATCAAGGATGAAACTGTACCAGTAATCTTCGAATAAACAAGAACCACGTAGATCGGAGAGAGTCAGAAAACAACCTGGGGTATGAGTTTCTAATCTCATGTAATAAAGATGTTTATCTTATTGAGGTATACCAACTGACTACGTACAAGGTAGTGATACATGGTATCGACTCCTTATTATGGCAAAGTGCCATAGAGTCCAAAATGGATTCCATGTATATCAACTATGTTTGGATACTAGTTGATGTACCGCAAGGCATTGTGCCTATTGGTACTGTTTAAGTCTTCAAGGAAGACATACATGGAAGGCAACATACCAACGTATAAAGCTAGGCTTTTAACGGAAAGGTATCGTTATCAACATTATGTTGATTTCGATACAACCTTTTAACTGTTGCCACGGTAAATCCATTTGGATAATGCTTCCTAAAGCTGCATGTTTCATTTATGAAATATGACAGTAGAACGGGAAAATCGCTTTCCTGAAAAGGAAACCTTTGGAAGATGTTTATAACATCCTGACGGTTTTGTCGTATTATAACTAGCAAACAAGGTTTGCAAGTTATTTGATCAATGGTTGGATCGAAGCAAGCATAGGTTCTTGGAATTATCGTTTTGATGTAATCATAATGGTGTATAATTTGATTCAAAACGAAAATGATTCTTGTGTATATAAGAGGGTTAGTGGGAGCGCACTGACAGTGGTTGTCCTATAAATAATGATATTCCTATAAAATACAATCGGTGAAAGCTTGGCTTTCGAGAAAACTCTCCGAGAAACTCGTACATTGAAAAATGTACATGACCTGGTGTCTCATACGCTTTGAGCATATGGATTCACAATCAGGCCAATCCAAGTGATAGTCACTGGATTAATGTTAAAACATCTGTTACTATCTTAGAGAACTAAAGATGCTATCTTAATCTGTGGAGAAGGAGAACTTGAAGTGACTGGGATCACTACTGCAAGTTTCCTAAACCGATAAAATGACTAAAAGTCGCAAACAGTACTATACAGTTTGAATAATGGAACAGTGAGCTGGAAATCTTCCAAGCAAGATACTGTTATTGAATAAATAACAAATGCGGGTTACTGCTGCGGCTGAGGCAGCAATAGAAGCCATCTGGGTCAATAATAAATCTAATTAGATTAGATATGATTCTGTTAGCAGCTGAGCTAGGCTTCAACACAGGCTAAATAATTAATGGTCTCATCAACGATCCAGATATATACTTCGATATTCATCTGATTCGTTCGGATCATACATCGTGGTGATGTGATGATCGTATAAATCGCATCAGACGATAATCATGCAAATCCGCTGATGAAAGCGTTTCCTCAGCAATTTGAGCCAACCGTACATAGTTCGGGTGTCAAGCACTCAAGTGACTGGCTATAGGCCAAGTGGGAGATTGTTGGACAATTATGACCCATAGCGTCACTATTTGTACAGATCATGGTGTTGTTGTACAAATTAACTATGTGACAAAGGAGATTGTGTTCTTATCATTTGTGATTAGATCACCTAGATTTATAAATGATGAGAGGTCCCTATGATTTGTTCCTGGACGGAGAATGATATGAGACAATATCAGTCCACGAAGGATAAATCATTAAATATCCCTAGTCAGAGTATTATCGAGATTGGACATCGATAAATACGTAAAAGACTAGTATTACACTTGCGCGCGTTGTGAGGGCATAACGGCATAGTTCTCATATATTTGGGTAGAGGATACTCATGCAAGTGTAGTAGGAGGTTGTGTTTCACCGATGGTACGGGAAACAGCTTCGCTCTGGTTAGACCCCCTCGGAATTCCATTAGTAGTATGACTATGTGTCTATGGAAGTCCGAAATCAGGGTAGGTGTATTTAGTCTTAACTTGAGACTTGCACCGCTAATACTTGCGAAAATCAATACACTTTGGTTGTGTCGTCCAGGGCTTTAACAGGTTCTGTGTACGCCAATGTTGGGTATATTGAGAATCGTAGTGTGTTGGGTGTGATGTCAAGATGGAAGTACCACTCCAGTCATAGTGGAGATGATGGTCACGTAGGATACGGTATTAGTACTCTTAAATACTGCAGCTATCGGGATAAAATGACAAGGTCAGGTTTATCCGATTATAGAGACTAGTTACCAGACATCCGACATGTGCTTCGTACGAGACAGACACAATTCCAGCCACAGGCCTAGCACGTGATCATCCGATACTGGACAGAAATACGCAATACTATGTATACTACGCCTGATACAGATCCTTTATTCCTGTAAGGATATTTCCGAAGAATTGGGTAGGCATGGCGCTTTGCTAGAGGCCAACCTTGTCTTGTAAATCGGTAAAACGTAGTACGAGATACTTACGTGTTCGGATAGTCCGACGACCGAATATATCCGGGGATCTCATGGGTCGCTTCCCAAAGATTCACCGATGACGTATGACTCGCACTTTAATTAATCTGGGATTAATTAGAAGAAAGAGAAAAATTAATCTGGGATTAATTCGGAGATATTTTATCTAGGATAAAATATCAATAAAAGAGAGATAACGATTAATTTGGAATTAATCTGTAAATTAATATATTCGATATATTAATCGAAATTTGATTTCGACGTGGAATTAAAATTAGATTTTAATTCGGGCAAACGAGTTAATTTAGAATTAATTCGTTAGCGACGTGAATAGTAATTATGCTTGGCATGATTATTTAATTAAATTAGATTTAATTACGACGCAACGGAAAAATCGTTAATTAGGAATTAACGAACCCGAGCCTGAGAGTGATTGCGAGCGCATTCGCATTTCGAATTCGAGTGCGGCACGCAAGTCACATCAAGCGTCAAATCATTAGTCGCATCAAGCGTCAAATCGCTAGTCACTTCAAGTGTCAAATCACTGTCACTTTGAGTGATGTGACTTGACAACTTGATAGACTTGGTATGACTTGATGGACATTGATGTTGGAGTGTGGAACACTCAAGGTTATTACATTTAATTTATTTTGACTTTTTGAAAGAAAAAATTAAATAAAACATTTATATATTTTTGGAAAATATATAAAGTACATGTTTTACACTTTTGTAACTAACCTAACACTTTCTCTCCATCTTATTTTTCTTCTCTTTCTCTCCCAAAAGTGACACCCAAGGGGCTGCTCACTGTCCAAAATGGCGTGAGCCATAGGAGGAAAATTCATGGGGTTTGTGGCAAAATCCAAGTTCTAGCACACTTCCAAGAGTTATACGAAGGTGATAGGGAAACCCACCAACGAGCCGGGAATCAAACGACGAAGCTTGGAGCTTCAAATGTTGGATCAAAATCTGATTTTTGGAGGTAGAAAATCTGCACTGCAGTGGCGTTTTTGGAGGGCAGAATTTCAGTTTTGTTCTTCACCAAATCATCTCAACCGATCGATGTGAGTATTATGTTACTCCGTTGATGTATTCACATATGTTTTTCATGCTTATATTGATCTTGGGACCTAATTAGAAACCTACAACTCCCAATTCTTAAGACTTTGGCCAAAGCCAATCACCTATGATGGATTGCATATATCAGAAATGATGTTCTGATTAGTTGTAAATAATCATAGACATGTCGACATGAGGTGTGCGCCTCGAAAACTTGACGGTGTAATCTATGTTTCATAAGAACAATTCAGATAGCCTACGATGAAACGATTGTTAAACATATGTGATGACTTCGACTTGTTTAGTTCAAAAAGGTCATTCGTGTTCTTCGCAAATTCGGAGGTGGCCAAATTACGTATATATAAGCAAGGCTTATATAACGAACGTGTCTGAAGTTAAAGAGTCCCACATATGAAGTGTACTTGTTGACCACTTAGGCAGCCGATAATTTTTATAATAAATAATATTGATATTATAATTATCAACTAAAATAATTATGTGTCATGGATAAAATTTATTATTTACTTTGACCTAATTGGATTAATCCAAAATCACACAAGGTTTTGTTATAATTTCATAAATATCTCTGCCATTTGAGGATATTTTGGTAATTATAAATATGTAATAATTGGTGTATTTAGCTTGATTAATTTGATTACATCAGAGTGGTTGACATTTCATAAGTGCACGAAAGTGTACTTTGAACACCGCTAACTCGGTTTGATTATCATATATTTTAATCTTAATTAGAGTTCATTTTGTGCTTTGTTATTAGAAAGCAATGGAACATGAAGATTGGAGCAATTACACATGTTTCGGGACCATACAGATGCATTGGAAGCCCGCGAGAACATTAGAAACATGGCGTGCAGAACCAGTGAAGAAACTCACTAGCGCCGCGGCGCCCAACTTCTTGGAGCCGCGGTGTCTGCCCACTCTCCATACAATATGGCCGCAGCTTTGGCGCCCCAGTGCCCAATGACTAGCGTCGCAGCACCCTGGAAGCCCCAAAACCCTGATTTTTGACGTCTTTGATGCGTACTATGATTCTGAGGCCTCCATATATAAAGCCAACTTCATCCAACCCCTAAAGAAAAGAGAAATGCATATAGAAATAGAGGAGAAAAACACAAAATGAGCCACAAACACAAGATTGAGAGAGAATAACGAAGAACTTCAAAGACAAACATGTCGTCTCTCTGATCCATTCAGACTATCTCTCTATTCCGCATGGAGAACTAATCTCCTAGGCAAAGCTAATGATGAACTCATGTATTTGAAATTCTATGTTTATGTTTTTGAGTCTTAAAGTACTTTTTAACGTTTAATACAATTGATGGTTGTTGTTCTTTATTATCTTAAGATTTCTGAACCGAGAGATTGTGTTTGTCAACTCCCATATAGATCCAGTCATGCTTCTTCTATGTGTGATTTGCGAATTCAGTTATGACTGGTAAAGTTATTTTATATGTTGGTCTTCTGCTGCAGTATTGCCTGAGGTATATTGTCGACGTTAGATAGCTCATAATGATGACTTTTGTGTGCTGTTAACATAGAGAAAATAATCAATGATTACCTTAGAATTTGATATGTGTAGAATTGAATATCCTCTGACTGTTGGTTTGGGATGTGAAACTTTCAGTTGAGTAATAACAAGAATCAATAACTGAATATAGGAGTTTGATATAAAAGGGATTCCCGATGCTTTGTCATATCTCTCTACTGATTTTCCTAAATATTTATCGATAGTTCTTACTTTACTTTATCAAATCAATCTATCTCTTTCTATTGAGTTACTGCGAATGTTTTTATTTGAGTAAATTAATTCATGTAACCATCTCTCTGAGGAATCGACACCCCAACTGTACTGCGATAATCGCAAGTAACCGCAAGTACTTTTTGGGCGTAATCAAAATTTGGCGCCTTGCCGGAGAGACGGTTTACAACTTAAAAGAACAGGTTTGCTCAGTCAAACACAAAGCAAAGGTAACTTCATTCATTCTTTTATTCTTTTGTTTATTTATTTTATTTTATTTTTGTTTTTGTTTTAGTTTAGATTTTAATTTCAATTCTATCCCTTATTTATTTTATTTTTTTATTCTTATTTCCCATATTACTTGAGCTTGAATTGCATACATAGACATAGGGATAGATTTGGTAGATTCATTAGGATTGAACATGAAAGTTCAGACTAAAACTCTGACAACATATTTGAAAACCTTTTTGCCATACCATCCGCGTCTAGCGCACATAATATGAGTGAATACGAGAGATCACCCATGAGGACTCTTGAAGAGTACCTCCACCCAACTCGCACAGCTACACCTTCGTACATAATGTTTCCTCCTAATGCACCATACATAGATTTTAAACCTGAGATGATACAGTATCTCCCAACTTTTCACGGTTTAGAGAGCGAAAATCCTTATGTGCACATTAGAGAGTTTGAAGAGCTAAGAACTGGTTGTATTCTTTAAACTTAGGTCAATAGGATCATCGGTGAGATGACACAGGCATTTTTCAACAAATACTTCCCACACCATATGACAAATGCCTTGAAAAGATAAATCTCTACCTTCTCCCAGAGAGACAGTAAAACCCTTTTATCAAACGTGGGAGAGGTATAAGTAGATGTTAGCTAGTTGCCCTCACCATTGCTATGAGAGTTGGCACTTAGTAAGTTATTTTTATGATGGTCTAACCCCTAGAGAGCGCCAGTTTGTTGAGACTATGTGTAATGGTGAGTTTATACGGAAGGACCATGATGAGGCATTTGAGTATTTAGATGACCTAGCTGAAAAATCTCATACTTGGACTGGACCTAATGTCATAGATAGTACTAATAGGACCTACCCTACTCCTTCTGGCAGAGGCATACACCACTTCAGGGAAGAAGATATTCTTATGGCATATATTGAGCTATTGACTAGAGAGTTATGAGCCTTAAAAGCTAGAGATAGCAAGACGATACATGCAGTCGCCCACTTGGAACCCCAAGAGTGTCATGTATATGGTGAGATGAGGGGGACATATGAGGAACAATTTAATAACATAGGGATGTACAAGAAGCCATACACACCTTATTCAGATACATATAATCCTAGTTGGCGGAACCATCCTAATCTTAGTTGGAAACAATAGTCCTCTCAGCCTAATAAGATACCACAACCTAGGAGTTACAATGCTCCATAGTATCACACATCTGCCGTTCCTAGGAATTCTTTAGAGGATACTGTGCAAGAATTTGGGAAGGCCTAGAAAACAATTGTGGAAGCCCAGAATAAAACCAATCAAAGGTTTGAGTCGTTGATAGCTCAGGTAGCTGAAGATAATAGAGAGATTAAAAGTCAGATCTCTAAGTTAACTAATGTCCTGAGTGTGCAAGAATAAGGAAAATTTCCATATCAAACTCAACCAAATCCACAAGGCCAACACATGGCACAGGCTGATCTCGAAGCAGCCAAAGATGGTAGTATAGGTACCCCTCATGAAGAACAAGAGACACCCTTCCAAGTTAGAGTACATTTCCCTCAGGCACTTACGCCCACAATGAGAGCTGCCGATCCAAATGGTGAGATCCTAGAACATCTAAAGCAAGTAAAGATCAACCTTCTGCTGTTACATGTGATAGTTGTTATTTATTTATTTAGTTCTCATTTTATTTTACGCTTGAATTGCTAGGGACTAGCATTAAGCTGGTTGGGGTTGTGATAACTGCAAGAAAGTGTACTTTAAACACCACTAACTCGATTTGATTATCATATATTTAATCTTAATTAGAGTTTATTTTGTGCTTTTGTTATTAGGAAGCAATGGAACATGAAGAGTGGAGTAGTAGTACACATATTTAGGGACCATACGGATGCATTGGAAGACCCACGGGAGCATCGAAAACATGACGCACAGAACCAGTGAAGAAAGTCAATGGCGCCGTAGTGACCAACTTCTTGGAGCCGCGGCACCTGCGCACTCTCCATACAACATGGCCTCAGCTTTGGCGCCCCAGAGCCCAAAGACTAGCGTTGGCAGCGCCCCGGACGCCCCAAAACCCTGATTTTTGACGTCTTTGATGTGTATTATGATTTCGAGGCCCCCTATATAAAGCCAACTTCGTCCAAACCCTAAAGAGAAGAGAAATTCAGAGAGAAACAGAGGAGAGAAAACACAAAAAAAGAGCCACAAACACAAGATTGAGAGAGAAGAACGAAGAACTTCAAAGACAAACATGCCGTCTCTCTGATCCATTTAGGTATCTCTCTATTCCGCATGGAGAAATAATCTCCTAGGAAAAGCTAAGGATGAACTCTTGTATTTGAATTTATATGTTTATGTTTTTTATTCTTAAAGTACTTTTTAACGTTTAATACAATTAATGGCTGTTGTTCTTTATTATCTTACGATTTCTGAGCCTAGAAATTATGTTTTGTCAATTCCCATATAGATCCAGTCATGCTTCTCTATGTGTGATTTGCGAACTCAGTTGTGACTGGTAAAGTTGTTTTAAGTGTTGGTCTTCTGCTGCAGTATTGCCTGAGGGTATATTGTCAACGTTAGATAGCTCGTAATGATGACTTTTGTGTGCTGTTAACATATAGAAAATAATCATTGATTACCTTAGAATTTGATATGTATAGAATTGAATATCCTCCGACTGTTGGTTTGGGATGTGAAACTTTCAGTGAGTAGTAATAACAAGAATCAATAACTGAATATAGGAGTTTGATACAAGGGGATTCCCGATGCTTTGCCATATCTCTCTACTGATTTTCCTAAGTATTTATCCATAGTTTTTACTTTACTTTATCAAATCAATCTATCTCTTTCTATTTAGTTACTGCTAATGTTTTTGTTTGAGTAAATTAGTTCATGTAACCATCTCTCTGAGGAATCGACACCCCAACTATACTTGATGAGTGGTAAAACTATCACTATTTCCCACTCATTTAACTTAATATTTTGTATAGTTTCTTGAGTTTTGTGAATATTTTGATGTGTTTGTGTTATTTTGTAGATAAATAAAGTTTCAGGACATTCTGGAGGTGATTTAGAGCAAAGCTGTGAAATTTGGCAAAAAAGGGTATTTTGGTAATTTTGGGCGTCCCGACCTCTAACGTGCACCATGCCACGTGTCATCATCACAAGCAATCTGCTAACGTGCACCGCATGCCACGTGTCAAAAATTCAACGAGCCGTTTTTTTTTAGCCACCATGCCACGTGTCGAAAATTCAGCGATCCAAAAAAAATAAAAAAAAAATAAAAATCAGAAAAATAATAATAAATATTAGATTTTTTTGCCTATAAATTGAGTTCAAATTTCTTATTTCAATGTACCAAAATCCTATGAAATACTTATATAAAAGAGAGTTCTTCTTTTCTTTTTATATTCAGTTTTATTTACGCTTTGTAATAGTAATTCTATCCATCCATGAGGGGTAACTTCTCTATGCTGAGGTAATAAGGTAATTCTTTTACTTTTGCTTTTTAGATTAATCTCCCTTAAAATATAATATATAAACTATTTAAAACCTGAATTAATAAAAAGATACCGCCATCTAGGTCGGTTGGTTATTCATTTAAACTGGTTAAACCTGACTTAATGAGGATACCGCCATTCTAGGTCGGTTGATTTAATTACTTCCGCCTTATGGCTGGTTTATATTTCTGTTCCGCCTTATGGCTGGTTATATTTGAATTTGACTTAATCAGGATACCGCCATTCCGGACGGTTGGTTTAAAATATCACAAGTATATATATTATTATTTTATGGGAGAATGTGTAAATAGTATATAGTAGAAGTTATTTCCTTTTACCTTAGCATTTCATTTCTTTTTATTGTAATTCATTATTCTACAATTACTTTTCAGCAATTTCATTTTATGTCTTTTAAGTTTTTTTCAGCTTTAGCTATGTATTGTAACTAAGTTAAATATCTAGGGTTGTGATAAAATCTAATATCACAGGTTTTAAACAGGGTTAGATTATAGTTTGGGTAATTAAAGAATTATTTGTTGAGTCATAATCTTAAAGCCTTTTTATTAACTGGCCATTAATAAAATTGATTAGTTAAACTTAAAATGAACTAGACATATGGACTTTAAGTTTTAAAGACCTTATACTCAACAACCCACGATCTTCTTTAAGAATAGATAAACCTTTATAGATTTCCTTACAGGATAGGAATATCCTGTTGGGCGATGGTAATCATAATTGAATTCAAACTTAAAGAATCTAGGTAATTTGGTTGACATAGACATATGATTCAATTGAATTAAACTAGGTATTTGTAAATGACCATCGGAAGAGGCTTTTACATAATTAATATTCCAGATAATAAATCATATTTACCCAACTATGATTTAACTACTTCATCTTTTAATTAATATTGGAAGAATTCACAACCCTAGATAGTTTTTAATTCTCATTAATCTACTCTCAATTTCTTTTACTGTTTTAAATTTAGAATCATCGTCATTTCAAAATAATAAATTTGTTAGATATTAGTAATAACTTGACCTCATAAAATTAATAGAATAGGTAATAAGTCCTCGTGGGATCGATACTTTTTATACTACTTGAACCATACGTGCGCTTGCGTTATACGCGTGTGATTACACCGGTCAATACTGCGATAACCGCAAGTACTTTTTGGGCGTAATCAACATTGAACTAATCCATTAATTAAATTGTGTCTTGATTTAATTGGATTAAATAAAAATAATAGACAAAGGTGATTAGTCACACCTAATTATAGTATTTGGAAAAATTGGATTAAGCCACATAAAAGTTGATTAGAACTTTTATTAATTAAAAATTGAATAAGTTTTACGATAAAAGGCAAGCTTGAGCAAGTTTTTAATCAAGTCAAACAAACTAAAACAAGCATTAAGTAAAAGACAGAAATATTAGCCTAAGTTTAGTTTTTGTGGGAGAAGGTTTTGAAGTTCTCTACAACAATGAGAAAAAGATTGGATCTTCGAATCAAATTTCTAGCCTTGGAAGTTCTCCACAATAACAAGGAGAACAATATTTGATTTTTGTATCAAGCTTGCTAGCTTTGGAATTTCTCTACAACATTTCAACAATGAGAAGAAGAATGGATCTTGGAATCAAGCTTGCTAGGTAAGTTTGATATTAAGTTTTCATTAGTGAGTTGTTATCATTAATGAAACATATAGTGATGTATTATGTATTGGATACATAATAACATAGCTTGATGTTGAAATTGGGCTAATGAATTGTGTATGAATGCTTTGGAAGCAAAACACATTATACTTGGGATTGGGTCAAAACGTTTTTGTTGGAGATAAACATAAAATTAGAGTTTGAAACTCTAGATAATAGCTTGGAGCTATGGCTATCATTCTAGAATAATTTTACCACCTCTGAGTGACCTAAAATTGTTTACTAGTCACTTCATTATGGGATTCTAATTTGATTTGTGTTTTGATTAATACTAATACATATATGTATTTAGAATACATGTATGTTTGTTATTTAAAATGCGTTGATGTTGGTTTTGATGTTAAAATTGAATTTTAAGTGTATTGAATGTTTGGAGAAAATTGAAAGTGTTTTGAATCGAATTCAAGCCAAATTTGCACTCTCCCAATATTTTACACATGGGAGCGTCGTGACACCCAGCTCTCAGAGCTTCGAGCATCACGACGTTAACCCTTGTGCGTCGCGACGTTGATCATTCGTAGATTGGCATTGTGACTTCTAAGCCCGCACGTCGCGACACGCCGAGAGCTGCTTCCCATGAGCGCTGAAACTTCATTTTCTCCGTTCCGAAGTTTTCGGACTCCGATTCAGTCTCGATTTTTCCTACAGACTTGTAACGAAATATAGTATTCCATAAAATAATTTAAAATATTCTCATGTTTCATATCCATGGGTTAGACTCACTTTCGCTGCGAGGGGTATCGATCCGACCCTAGCGGTCCCACAACCGACTAACAGCTAGAAACCTACTTTTAAATACGTATGAGTCTAACCTAGATCACCTACTCAAGAACTCGAATAAAAGTCAATTGGGTACTTATCATTTGTAAGATTTTATCCTAAAGCAAACAAACTCATCATTAGACTTATGCTTTACTACCTAGGACTATAAAAACAATTCTGATTTTTTTAATTAATAATAGAAAAAATAACATGCACATACCCCCAAACTTATAACTTGCATTATCCTCATTGTAAGATAAGCGTAAAGAAAAAAAAGAGTGAATAACAACACTACTATTACATGGAATTGATCAGGCTCTACGAGCTATATGGGTTGTGCTAATACCTGCTTAAATACACATGCAAACTATAAAACACGCAAATAGCTTACAAAATTAAAATAAAATGAAAGTAAAGACAACAAGAATAAACATATGGGTTGCATCCCCACTATAACTATGTTTAACATCTTTAGCCATATGTTCTCTAAAAATCTTCCTTCAATGAGGCTTCAATGTGACTTTGGATGTCCTAGATAGGACAATTCCATGGGCATTACTCTTCAATCTCTTCTTCCAACCATGACATGACAAATAAATATATTCTCTATTCAGTGTCCATGCCATCTTCTTCAAATATTTATCCTTATGGGATCTTGAATGGAAGAATAGATTGTCTTGAGGTCTGGTAGGATGCTTGACTTTGAATGGTTGTGTCATTCTGCCAAGGTTATAGACGGTATCAATGATGCTAACTTCCCCATGGTGCGATGTGTCCCATTTTGTCATGAGATTTTCAATAGGTTCACAGAGCTGCTCTTTCCTAACTCTTTGTTCCACCACTTCCCCATAAATGCACTTTCAAATTTCTTCATCTAGCACCTCATCAGACATATGCATAATGCATGCTTCAAGATTGTCAGTTTGAGAGTGCATATTGAATGTATTCTGAATGGGGTCATTTAATATGTCTATTCTAATGTCGTTATCTTGTTTTATTGGTGTGGAAGCTATAAGTTGATCATCTATATGTGCTTCCTCATGGCAGACTTAAATGACATTACCGAATTATTTCCCTTCTCTCATGGGATTGTCTTCTATGTTACTTGGGAAATTTCCTTGTGGGCTCTAGCTCAAGCTCGGGTTGCCAAATTTCATGTTCAACGGTGTCGTTTGCTTTTGTACCATTACTTCCAATCTAGCAATATTCCTCGCGGTTTCTTTATTTTGATTAGTTATCTGCATGACCAAGTCATCTAATGATTGTTTTGATTCTTGAGAGAATTCTTGAGCTTGGCGGTGGATAAAAAGAATGTAGTGGTTCAGTGGGATGTGCATGACCTTCATTGTTGTGCCATATGAAATGCTAATGGTTTTGCCACCCTAGATTATAGTTGAACGTGCAATGATCATTAGGGTGGTTTCCCCAATATATTTCACATCTTATCATTGTGTTCTGAAAGGCTTGAGCATACATTGTGTTACTTATCTCTGACATCCATTGATAAGTATTGGTTTGGACAACATGCCTTAGAAAATTGAACTGTATCTCACCAACATGAGGTATGGCATAATCCCTTGGAGCTCTTAGTTCTCCCATCGCCTAATGATACTTCATTATTCAACCATCTGAAATCAAAGAAAAAGATAAATAATATTTTAGAAAAATATTCATGTGATGACCGATGAATATGCCGTTCAACCTTCAATATTCCTCAACATTCATTACTTGCTTTAAAAGTTATAGGGACTTATATGTTAGATCTGTCTATTTTGGTGCGTTGGGTCAAGGTCAAGCATTCTAATAAGCAATTATCTTCATATAAAGCTAATTATTTCCTTAGCTACTTCATTAGTTTATTTTTGGAGGAGACTATCTTACTATGACTAGTTTTACTTTATTCCACAATCGCTTTATCTCTTTAATCCATCTTATAATTATCTAAATACATACATCATAAAACAAGTCTTATCTAAAGTTCTCTAAATCACCTTAACGCACTTTCGAAACAAATAGGATCTAATATTGAGTTCTAATGACAACTAAAAGTGTGGCATACCACGAGAAAATTAACTTATGTTTGGGGTTTGTTGGGCTTATTTTATGGAAGAATTAAAAAGAATAGACAAGGTTCTGAATCCTTACGAGACAACTCCTCGATTCCCGCTATATCAACATCTTCATAAGGGAATTATATCTTAAGGGCGAATAACTTTTGTTCCAATGCCTTAACTATGTGTTCCAGAACCTCTTCAACTAAATAGCTTATTGCTTCTAAGGGAGTCAGGGTATGGGGGTGTACTTTTTTTATTCGGAATAAGAAGGCTATCTTTGAAAGAATATGAGTATTGCCTGGTGAGCCATAATGAAATACTACTAGAATGATGATAGCAAAACATGTGATCGGATTTTAGAATAAGACCTTAATCTTACTCCAAATATATTGGAATATTTATGCCACAACATCTACTCAATACTACGACTACCACATAGCTCTCTTATTTTTTACATGTCTGGGATAAACTATCATGCTTCTAAGATATTCTTCCTCAATTCTTGTTCCCGATTATTTTCATCTTACTACCTCATCATTCCTCAACGAATGGTTAATCTAAATTTTAACATAAATCGGCACCATGCTGTATATTCACACATATAGTTCCTATCTCTTTTTGGAACGTCATTTGGGGATGAGGAAAGCTATTCTCACATAAGGTTCCATACTAAAGCAGATCCAGGCTTCTCGAAGACCGAGGATACTGGAGAGTAGCCCCTTATATATAGGTACCTCAGACATACCACATATATAAGACTTTATCACCCTCTTATTGGACCCCAAGACATTATCTGATACCATCTTTGTAACATTTCAGTGTGGAGATGTTACCGACAGGTGATGGATCCTCATCACCACCTTGAGCCTTATACCATTTCTAAACTTTCTTGATTATTCCTTTAACTATATTACTATAACAGACATTTATTAAACTATTTCACGAACTAAATAGTGTTGTAAAAACAAACTTACTTACTTTAAATTAATATTTACACTTTATACAAATAACATTAGATACATTTAGACTTGACTCACACCAACATACATGCATTCTATCTGAATGCGAACAATAAACTTAGCATGACTGACTCATACACTAGTGACTGCGGTAAACTCAATTCCTCGATTCCAGGATCCTATTCATCTTTGGCTCACCAGATAAAGCTACTTCTAAAATAAACTGTGGAGTTGGGGGTCAGATCAATTAAACGCCTGGTGAGTGGATACCAAAAATAACATAATCCAATAAAATCCATTATGTATAACTCATCAGAATATTAAAACTGTTATCAAAATCTCATATCATGCTTTTTCGGAATAGTCTCATCAAAATCAATAGGCGTCCATTACCCGAGTTGCGTGCAAAGACTGGGTAATATCTGAACAAGACCATGTCGACACAGGGTAGTGGGCTAGCCATTTCCTGATGGTTAAGTTCCCATAACAAGCGTCCCGATGGAACCGAAATGAAACATATACAAGCGTCATGGATGGCCAAGAACGTAAAACTACCAAACACCGTGACGAAAACAAGTTTTCATACGTCTCGTTGGAAACAAAGTTTTAAGGTTTAAAACAATAAAAATAAAAAATTTGAGCAGCGCAGACAAATATATAGTCATAAACGTATTCAAAAACATGTATGTGAAATTCTTCCTTTTAAATACTTATAAACATAAATTCAAATATCACATTATCAAATCATAAATCAAAATATAACAAAAATATATATATCCACTCACAGAGCTTGATGATTGTCTAGAAATTTGTTATTGAATCATTAATGATGTGAGCTCCTGTCAGTAACATATGTAACATCCCGCTAGAGGCAGGATGCTACCGGCAGGAGAAAGGATTAACTCATCTCCATAAGCCTCCAAATTTACGAAAAAAACGCATATGATGTATCCTAAAACTAGACAACCTATAATAAAGTACAGCATCAAAATGGAACCTACAATAGACATCAAATATATAAAAGTACCTTAGGTCCTCACAAAAACATCAAGCTCAAAATCAACACTTAAGGGCTCTGTGTCCACAACATCACATGGAATCAGAACTTTTACTTAATAATACAAAGTAGTGTGCTAAGCATGACAAATAACATATTAATCCTAGACTCTAAACTTCTAGGACTCTTACCAAGACACTTGCGAGGGTAACTGTAACTTGGGTGATCCACTTCCCGAGCATGGCTTTCAAAACTGAAGTGGTTGACCCATCTGGTAGCCAACCTGCAAAACTAGCAAACTTATTTGGTGTATCTCATTTGCAATTAGATACAGGATCCAGTGTGAAAACCAAGCAGGTTTTACTCGAACAAATTTAGAAGATAAGAAAAGGGTAGCAAGTAAAAGAAATAGGTTCAGGTGAAAAATCTCTATCTTGAACCAAGTATTTTATTGTAAGGTAAACCTTGACAAAGACACAAGTTAGGAATTAACTATTATTTTACAAAACTACAAATAAAAGTTATAAATAATGCGGCCCAAATTGAAAGTTTACTTTTAAAGATCTAAATATCTACTCATGATAGATTTATGGTGAAGTATATTCCCAACAGGTATTGCTTCATTGAACATAATAGCTAAATGATCCCAATTATTTACATAAAACATATATATAGAGAGAAGCATCCGCACGAGCGGTGGAGGACGAAGCTAAAGCGCAAATGTCAGCCTGAGTTAAAATAAATTTATTTCTTCAACAAAATCTAATAAATCTTTGAAGAAAAGGGAATTAATCATTAACTTCATCTCTAAGGTTCTCAGATAGCTTATAAAAGGAAAAAAATACAAAAAAGAGCTTATTAAACAAAAAAAAAATTATAAGAATGAAAAAGTATATGATACCATCCCCAGAATGATAGTGAGCCAAGAAATGTGAGATAGAAGCTATCATTCCCAGTACATCATTCATAAAAAAAATAATAATAATAATAAATAATAAATAAACAAATGAATTCAATGAAATTTTATAATCGTAAGTAAGAAATATGGTGCTATACATATTTTTCTCAAAAAAAATTCATCAAATCTAAGATACAAGATAAAAACTTAATTTCTACCACATCAAAACATCAAAAAAAAAAAAAAGAAAAAAACTAAGAAAAAGGTTAATAGAATGACTGAATAAGAGAGTAGAGTCTGACGTGTAATTTATTTCAAATTCTATACCAGCATATCAAATATACACAAAATGGTAAATAAATTTTAATATGATGCGAAGACCCAAAACAACATCATTGGAGTGCAAAGCATAAATAATGAGCAAAATGCGGCAAGCCAAGCCAAGCCAAGGCCAAGGGCACTGAATATATATTATGTTTATTAGACTAGTAAAATTATAGAAAAAGGAAGAAATGTTTTGAGCATATACTTCCTTAATAGGAGTTAACAAATCGCAAGCTGATGGATACCACAGAAGAATCTAAAGGAGAGATGAAAGCAATATGGAATTATGGTTTATATCGGGTGCAAATTTCTTCCATGAAAACTCGCACATAAAAATAACTGACTTATTGAAACAACATCATTCTTCATTCGGTCAAGACTCCTAAATTTCCTTATCAAGTTTAGTAAAGCCCAATCTGTAAACTGTTTTAACATCCCAACCGTGAATGTTATGTAACCAAACATTAAAAAAAATCAAAAATCAAAAATCAAAAAATCAAACTCCCCATCCCTCTAGCATTCGAACATCAAATATAACACACCAATCCGGCCATATATAATTTCTATCACACTAACCAATTTTGAATTCAATTTAAAGCATAATCCAACAAAATTGCCTTATAATCTGTTAGGGGATCGTGGGCTGAAGCTGGCACGCAAGTAAAGTGAAATTGAGAATAATTGTTAGTTCATGAGGCATTGCCTACCACATAATAATTAGGAGGTTTAGCTTACCATAAATATTAACAATAAAATAAAGCAATGAGACACAAATTTAACGTGGTAAAACCTTCAATGTGAGGGAAACATCCACAGATAAAAGTAGAAGGATTTTACTATAGTGGAAAGAATTTTACAACCTCTCTCTAAATACAATGAGTGAACAATCTCACCCTCTCTTAGAATAGGATATTACAACTCTCTCACTAACTCTTAAGAAGAAATTATATTTTCTCTCTTAGAATACAAATGATTTGGTTGAGAATGAGATGAAGAAAATAATGAATTTGAAGCCTCTATTTATACGCATGAGATTCACTGTACAAATAGTGAATTCTAATTTTTTTATTTTTTTTAAGCAAGTAGGACCCATCCAAATATTTAATTTATTTATTTTCTTCAATCATGCTTTCGATGCATGTTTTTCTTTGACTTTAACAATTCTCCCACTTGGAAACTTGACTGAGAACTAATAAGTTTCCACACTATCCATTCTACTTTGATGTCTTCAAGCTACTTACGTTTCTGCTAAGCAATAAAAGGATCTTTACCATACAAACTTGTCTTTATTAATAGGCTTGGTTATTACTTCTGCAAGATTCTCATTAGTGGTACCTTCAATAAGTCCACACTGCATTCTTTCACTACTTCACGAACAAAGTGGTATTGTACCCCTATATGCTTCGTTCTTGAATGAATAGTTGGATTCTTTGCAATATACAAAGCACTCTCACTGTCATAAAATAATGGAATCTTCTCTTGTTTGTGTCCGAGCTCCTCCAATAACCTTTGAAACCAAATAGCTTCCTTACAAGCTTGTGTAGCTGTCATGTATTCAGCATGTATTGTAGACAAAGCCACAACATTCTGCAACTTGGATACCCAACTCATTGCCTCTCATGCAAGTACAAACACATAACCTGTAGTGGATTTTATTTTGTCAAGATCTCCTGCAAAATCTGAATCCACGTAGCCTCTGACAATTAATTATGGTCCTCCATAACATAATGCAGCATCTGAGGTTCCTTTGATATATCTAAGGATCCTTTTAACAGCATTCAAATGCTCTCTACTAGGATTCTCCATAAAACGACTAACTGCTCACACTATTTGTGCAATGTCTGGTCTTGTACAAATCATAGCGTACATTAAGCTTCCCATTGCTGATTCATATGGTACTTGAGACATCTCATTCCTCTCAGCTTCATTGCTAGGACACATAAAAGAGGATAACTTGAAATTAACAGGAATTGGGGTAGAAATTGGCTTACAATCTTCCATGTCGAACCGTCGTAAGATTTTCTTCAAGTAATTTTTCAGAGAAAGCCAAATCTTCCTGTTATTTCTATCTCGGTGTATTTACATCCCTAGAATCTTGTTTGATGGTCTCAGATCCTTCATGTCAAACTCCCTAGCTAAATGTGTCTTTTATTCTTGGACTCAATCTTTGTTAGGGCCTGTTACTAACATGTCGTCCATATACAACAGTAAAATAATAAAGTCATTATTTCCAAACCTCTTGTAATATGTAAAATGGTCTGAACTGAGTCTGTTGTACCCAATGCAAATAATGAAGGAATCAAATTTCTTATACCAACATCTCGCGCCTGTTTGAGACCATATAGAGATTTATTCAACCTGCAAACCAAGTTCTCCTTGCCTATTTCAGGAAAACCTTATGGTTTGAGCATATAAATTTCTTCTTCAAGTTCTCCATAAAGAAATGCAGTTTTTACATCCAACTATTCCAGATGTAGGTCAAACGTAGCACACATAGCCAGGACTACTCTGACTGTTGTAAGTCGAACCACTGGAGAAAATATCTTGTTGAAATCAATTCATTCTTTTTTAGCATATCCTTTCACCACCAATCGTTCACGATACCGCTCCACTTGATCATTGTTATCTCGCTTGATCTTGTAGACTCATTTATTATCAATGGCTTTTCTTCCACGTGTTAATGGTACTAGATCTCATGTATTGTTTCTATGCAAAGCTTCTATTTTTTCTTTCATTACTGCCATCCATAAAGATGGATTTATATCTTTTGTAGCTTCATGGAAAGTTGATGACTCTCCATCCTCTGTTAGAAGACAATATGCAGTGTTACTCTCCTTATCATACTCTAAGTGCCAACTTGGAGGTCTTCTCTCTCGATTTGATCGACGAACATTAGAAGCTTTAAACTCAATTGGTTCTGGTACCTCGTGCTCCGGTGCTACTTCAGAAGAATCTGAATTTTCTTATTCGGGATTATTTTCCACCAGTAATGTTGTAATCATTGTACTTTTTTTTAAAGTGCTATCATTTTCTTCTTTCTGCAGTTGATCTTTTGCAAATATCACATCTCTGCTGATGATGATTTTGTGGATTGTTGGAGATTTTGGATCTAGCTTTGTTCTTTCTTGAGCGTTATATATCACGTACCCAGGACAACCAAAAATATGAAGAGATGAGTAATCAGCTGGCTTTCCCCTCCACATCTCCATCGGTCTCTCTAAATCATTGGCAGTTGATGGAGATCTATTTACAACATAACATGTTGTATGAATTGTTTCTGCCCAAAAGTATTTTGGTAGACTAGTTGTTTTGAGCATAGCTCTTATTCTTTCCAGCAGCGTTCTATTCATCATTTCCGCCAAACCATTTTTTTTAGGAGTGTATGGTGTAGTAGTCTGCCTTTTGATGCCTTCTTGCTAACAATATGCATCAAAATATTTGCTGTAATATTCTCCTCCATTATCTGTCATTAAACACTTGATTTATTTTTCCAATTTATACTTCAATATGTGCTTTGAAGTTTCTGAAAATTAGCATCATATCTGACTTATTTTTGATCGGGTACACCCAATATCTTCTAGAAAAGTCGGCAATAAATTATACAAAATATTTTGCTTTCCCCAGAGATTGAACGATGCTTCCCAAACATCAAAGTGAATAACTCTAAAATGATTTTACTCCAAGCACTTGACTTGCTGAATTTTAATTTGTTTTGCTTACTTGTAACACAATGCTCACAAAACAGTAGACTAACTGCTTTCAAGATTATGAGTAGCTTTTGATTGACGAGAATCTTCATTCCCTATTCTGACATATGACATAGTTTCTAGTGCCACAACATAGAAGCTTCCTCTCCAGAATCCAATGATGCTACTGATGCAGTTGCTTCCTGAATCGAGTCTCCCAATAGTATATACAAGTTTGCTGAGATCTTCTCAGCTTTCAAGACAGTAAGTGCTCCTTTAACCATTTTTAATACCTCATTTTCAACAACGGTCTTGTATCCGAGGTCATCTTACTGTCCAATTGACAGAAGATTTTTCTTCATTCCCACAACATGTCGAACATCTTGTACAGTACAAATAGTATCATCGTACATCTTTATTTTGATAGCTCTAATCCCAATAATTTTCAAGGCATGATCATTGCCTAGAAAAACCGATCCTCCATAGACATGCTCATAATGACAGAACCATTCTCTCCTAGAGCTCATGTGCCATGTTGCTGCAGAATCAACCAACCATGCATCACTTAGCTATTTTCTGGTATCATTGGACACCATTACTACTTCACTATAAAGTGCGCCACCTTCTTCAGAAGTACTTGCAACACATCCATGAGATTTTGTTGTAACATGAGCTTTTTCTCCACCATTCTTCATATTCCAATAATCTTTCTTGACGTGCCCTTTCTTGCCACAGTTGTAGCATTTAATATTCTTCTTACTTTTTGATTTCGATCTGACATGGTTTTGACTCCCACTTGAGCCACTTTTCGTTGATCTCCCTCTTGTCACCAATGCTTCTACTTGTTGCGAACTAGATGATTTGTCTTTCTCATTTTTGCACCTAGACTCTTCTACCAGAACAGCAGCTGCAACTTCGTTAAAGACTATATTACCAGTGATAACATTACTTGTCAAGTTGATGATAAGTTGATCATACGAATCAAACAGACTTTTAAGTAGAATCTCCTCATATTTGTTGATATATTATAATCCAACACAGTAAGTTGGGAAAATAGTGTATTCAAGTTGTTGATGTGATCCATCATGGATGTGGACTCACTCATTCGAAGAGTGTAAAGTCTATTCTTCAAGAAGATCTTGTTGTGTAGTGACTTGACGTCGTATAATTTGGTAAGTGCATCTCAAATCTCTTTTGTAGTCCTCTTCTCTGCAACACTGGATAACACAGAATCTGCTAAGGCTAGATGCAAGTTACCTATAGCGTTATCATCCATATCCTTCTATTTTTCATCAGTCATTTCATCTGGTCTCTCTCCAATTGCCGCCAAGCAATTGTATTTTCTCAAGATTTCTTTTATTTTAAGTTTCCATAGGGAAACGTTGCTCCATTTGAACTTCTCAATTTCAAACTTTTCTGTCATGTTTCTGATGACGATCAGCTTCTCACTTGAACCGACTTTTTACTATTTCACTGTGAATAATACCATATACGTGAATAGTACTGAATACGTGAACCGTATACGTAAATAGTATTATACTGTATATGTGAATAGTCTCCGTGAACAGTAACTCTGAACTTGAAGCACTAATACCACTGTTAGGGGATCGTGGGCTGAAGCTGGCACGGAAGTAAAGTGAAATTGAGAATAATTGTTAGTTCAGGAGGTGTTGCCTACCATATAACAATACAATAGTAATTATGAGACTTAGCCTACCATAAATATTAACAATAAAATGAAGCAACGAGACACGGATTTAACATGGTAAAACCCTCAATGTCAGGGAAACATCCACAGGTAAAAGTAAAAGGATTTCATTATAGTGAAAAGAATTTTACAACCTCTCTCTAAACACAAGGAGTGAATAATCTTGCACTCTCTTAGAATATGAGAATTACAACACTCTCACTAACTCTTAATAAGAAACTATATTTTCTCTCTTAGAATACAAATGATTTGGTTGAGAATGAGATGAAGAAAATAATGAAATGAAACCCTATTTATAAGCATGAGATTCACTATGTAAATAGTGAATTCTATTTTTTTTTCTTTTTAATCATGTGGGACCCACCCACATATTTAATTTATTTATTTTCTTCTATCATGCTTTAGGTGCATGTTTTTCTTTGACTTTAACACAACCCATATCTTATTACCTCTAAATTTTTCCCTTGTACTACATTTGGATTCGGCCAAGAACCCAACCATAGCCAAATTGAGAAACCTTTAAATCCAACAAACAAACCTTAATGTAACAATGCATAAAGGGATTATAATACTTCAAATCACAAAATCATGTCTCTCAATCTCACAGCCATGATGTCCGATGAATTAAATTTTTGAGTTCTTGCCAAGATTAAGGTTATTTCAGGTGAATAATGATTGGATGAATTTCAAAATAACAGAAGAGATAAGAGAGGGAGCTTACTTGAATAGTAATGAGCATGAAAATTCCTTTTTTTTTTTTATTCAACTTGCGTGAGAAGAAGAAGAAAAAATATAGGAAACCATGTGTTGTTCTAGAGAAAACGTGAAGAACTTTCTAAATAAGATAATGAATAGTAGCTTCTATTTAAAATATGGGCAGCTTTTTCTTTCTTTTTTTTTTTTTTGCAGGATTAAATATTATTATTTCTTTAAGTCACATGAAATTTCTAGAGTATTCCCGAGATGCTACAGTAATAGCAGAACAACTCGCATTTTTGACTAGGTTCTATTCCGATTTGGAAAACTGTTCAACATGAAGATTGTAGATCTTCATCTTAGCTTTCCGACGATATAAAGTTGACTGAAATCTGACATCTTATGAAAACATTAAGGCTGAAATACCGAATGTTGTCCGGATCGCGTTAAGAAATTAAATGCACAGCGAAACTGAAAAATTTTTCCTTCGTGTTTCCAAAATAATTTATGTAAGTAATAACATGCTAATGATGATTGTTTGAATGCTTAAAGCTGTCACGCAATAAACGAATAAATTTCGTAATTGTACCACGAAAACCGGACTGTTACAAAATCGAACTCATTAGACTAGGCATGACAAAAATAATTCTTAAACATTAATTGGGCTATATAACGCATGAGATCCTAAATTCAATAATAAAAAAAAAAAAAAAAAGTCAGGGTACTCAGGTTATCTAAGAATTTTACGGACTTAGATTCGAAGTTACGAAAGTGCGATAGCGAAATTTCAAATTTTGCCTAATCATTAAAATCCCATGCTCAATAATTAATTTCAAAAATTCACTACAATTAATTGGGATGGAATCAATGGCTGAATTTTTAATATAATGGACCTTAGTGTGTCTAGTTTAGAATTTGGTGATTCATCAATCGAACATCAAAATCTCGACTTAAAAGTGCACAATATGTCCAAGCAAACTCTACAAACTAGCATCACCCAAAACACATACCACTACATATTGCCTTCAAACACAAAATCAAAAACTAGCCCTTCTCCACTCAACTCACTGTTTTCGGTCAGCCCATCATGCAATGCTTCAAGCATATTCAACACAATTCTACGGCATTCACCTCCAAAACTCAAACAATATTCAATAAAACTAATAAAACAAAAGAGCCCCCTACTCGGTCATAAAGAGGGAGAAATTCAAATTTTCTAATTTCCATACATTGAAATCAAGTGCATCATAATAGGCCCACAGATGCATATATAAACATTTAATTCAAAGCTTACAAGAAAATGAGGATGGGAACTTGCTCATGAGTGCTAATCCTTGAAGATATGGATGATTTCCTTCTAAAATGGTGGAGAAAATTTGCTAAGGTGAGAAAGAGATAAGAATGACGTGAGAGAAGTAAAAAAAAAACGTGGCTGTTTTCTATTTATTATTTTTTTTAAGGTGATGAACAGTGGTTCCAATTTATGCCAGTGGCAGACTTTTTTGTAATAAAAATAATTTTTTTAATAAGTGGTGAATTTTCTAGAGAAATCCTGAGCTGCTACAGTACATGTAATAATACTAGTATTTTTGTCCTATTTCTGGTCGGAATTTGAGAAAATGATCGGCATTAAAGTTGTAGATGTTCGCCTTAGCATCGCAAATTCACCAAGATCACTAGAATTGGACATTAGTAGCCAAAGTTATGGCTAAAATACTAAAGGTTATCCGGTACAAAATAGAAAAAATAATTTAATACTGGAACTGCAAATGATTTATCGATTGTCCGAAAAATAATTCTGCAAGTACATACACACTCAAGCATGATTTATATCATGTATTACGTCATCGACAATGAAGTGGTTGTCGGAATTTATGCTAGAATTTTCAAGGCGTTACAGATCTAGTTTGTCTTCCTTATGTGGGTTTACTGTTTTGATCTGGCAGAGAGCCTTATTTTGATAAATTGATGTGTAAATCATGGATGATTCTTTTGAGATGGATCATGAAGATCCTACGTAAATATAATAATGATGATGTTATAGATCATGTTTAGCACTGTATTCAGGGTAGTGGAGAAATTCTGTCAGTTTCACAACTTCGTGTCACCTCAACCCTACTTAAGAGGACAAAAGGCTAGGTAGTTGGGTGATATTTTGTTCTACAAAAATGTTTGCAGGTTCTTGTCGCTTGGATCATACTCTCAAAACGAAGCTCCGTGCTACATCTGTGCTTTTAGTTCTCTTTTACCTTTTATCTGCATTTGTTGATTTTGCACGTGTTCGGCTAGGGTTTCTAGATTGTCGATCAACTTTTGTTCAATTTCATTCGTTCATTTTTAATGCCTTAATGATTACTCTTTGTTTGGAAATATTAAGCAATTTTTATGCATTACATCAGACGTTCCAATTTTAAAAGAATAATTTGTTTCCTCTGATTTCATAATACAAAATAACTTAAATTGAGTGAATTTGGCTTTGAGGTTCTAACTTCTCCAAGTATTGAATTGGAAAATAAAATTGAAGGAATGACATGCAAGGTATATTGTGTTTACTTATTGTGTTTCTTATTGCAGCCACTGATCCTGGTAACTTCAATTAATAGTGTTGCAGGACAGTAGGCCTTCAATTGCTTGTCGCAAAATTTTTTGACAATTGTGCAACAAATGATGTCATTTTACGTGTAATTTGTGGTGGCAATGACTAGTAGTAAAGAGTATAGAGTATGAGATATAGATGAAAATTCGCGATTAGCCTAAGGTTCTGACCCTATGCGGAATTTAACGCAATAAACAAGACAAGTTCTGATTACTGTTACTAAGGATAAATTAACAGGCAAGCACAATATCCAACAATTAATTATGCTGCAAATATAAAAACAATAACAATAAATTAAATCAATCACATAAAATCAATACAATAATTTTGGTGACGAAGTGAAAAACTCTTGCAAGTAAAAAACCACTGCGGGTATAGACTACCACATGAATCCACTATATAGAGAAAAACTTACAGCGATGGTCAAGACCTATGGTGGAAACTCCACCGACTCAAGTACCTCAATACAGCAAGAACTCAAGGCAACTCTTCAAGCCCGCAACCCACGGTTTTCTTCAGAACCTCTGAAGTCTCTGAGTAGATTGTATCACCAATGACGCCGGAAACTCCGACTACCAAACTTCCTCCTAAATAACTCTAAAGGATTAGGAATTTTGGTTTAAGTTGTGTTGAAGGTTTATCAAAGAGAGATTCACACTATCAATGAAGAAGACAAGGAGATAAGAAGTCTTCAATGGTGGAATCAAAGAGAGTTGAAAGCTTTGAGAGATTTTGGCTCAAGGGAAATATGCTTCAACTCTTGGGGATGGCGGCTACATGTTATATTTATAGATAGGGTGTAAAACTAGGATTTTTCAAAGTGAAAATGCACAAAAACGCGTTCAGATGCGACTGGCGTTCGAACGCTTACTCAAACGATGTACGAACGCGTGCCTACTGGAAAGACTCGTTCGAACGTCACTCGAACGCACAACGAACGGATGCTCTCTGGTAGGGGTGTTCACGGGTCGGTTTTTTGATTTTTTTTTTGACCCGATTGGGTCGGGTCCTTCGACCCGCAACCCAAAATTTGAGCAATTGACCCCCGCGGGTCGGGTCAAAAAGCTGCGGGGTGGGTCGGGTCAATAAATATGAAGTAAATATAATATATATATATATATATTATATATATATATATATATATATTTTTTTTTTTTTTGATACAAATATATCACATGGCAGTGAGTAGCAGAATCGG
Source organism: Zanthoxylum bungeanum (assembly GCA_019454045.1). Taxonomy (NCBI): domain Eukaryota; kingdom Viridiplantae; phylum Streptophyta; class Magnoliopsida; order Sapindales; family Rutaceae; genus Zanthoxylum; species Zanthoxylum bungeanum. The sequence continues at coordinate 217,015 of SKCR01014368.1, forward strand.
CAAAGTGTCTGATTTAACATCAACCTAATCCAGAGTTTGAGTCCCACTGTAAGCATTTTATTCAAAAATAAAATTTTACTACAATTATATCTTGTTAAAATTGTATCATTAAAACTATATATATTATAATTATAAAATCATTACTTCGGATCGGGTCGGGTCAGACCCGATTTTTCGGCTCAAAACCCGTGACTCGATCCGAAATATCGGGTCGGGTCGAAGTTGACCCGAAAATGAATTTTATAATTGATAAACCCGAACGGGTCTGGTCGTGTCGTTGCGGTCTGATCGGGTCGGGGTCAACCCAACCCTATGAACACCCATACTCTGGAATGATCCCGTTCGAACCCAACAAGAACGTGCCTTAAACGTTTGCTCTCTGAAATGATCTTGTTCGAACCCAATGAGAACGTGCCACTAACGCCACACGTTCGAACCCAACAGGGGCTGCAGCCCCTGCTGTTCCCAAAAACATTTCCACATTAATTATAAAAAAATATATATATATCAAATCCCTAAATTTTTTTTCCCACTTTTTCTCCCTTCGGAAACTTGTTAATTTAAAAAGGGTCATACAATTTGCAGTCACCATTTTCACAAACTACATCTTACCACACTAATATAGAACCGCCACTGCCCAAAAATCATCATAGAACCGCCAGTTAATGTTTCTGCACAAAACTTGTTTGATAAAAGTCCTGATAGACAGAAGATCACCATCCAAAAGGACCAGCCGGTTGATGGTGATGATTTTCAATTTCACTAATATGATGATTTTTTCTTGAATGAATTTAACATGAATTATGTTTGAAATTGAAAATGAACCATGGCCTTGTGTGAGTCTGTCAATGTGTTTGTGTGTGCCCACTACTGCCCAGTGCGGCAGTGCCCTCTTGACTGTTTAAGGCTTGTTTACTTGTGCTTGCATATTTGTATATGCATGGTTTTAGTGAAATAGCTAGTGCTGATGTACTGTAATTACTATTTGTGTGGGATTTTTTTTTTAAATCTATTTATTTATTTTTATTTTCTATCTAACTAATCTTACAATTGATTCGATACAAGCACATCATTTGTTATCCTGTCTATTAGTGAATGTTAGTTGATTATCACATCAATTTAGATAGAAGAAATTTAGTATAAGGAGAATTAATAATGTCACTATGGTACAGAGGAATAGTTTACTTAAATGAGTCTGTACAGCACCCACCCATATATGATATATTGAGCATTTATTAGTTTTCTTTTGTTTATTTGATATAGTTATGGAGAAATATTTTAAAAGAAAATCAGCATTACAACCTTCTTCAAAGAAAACTAAGTATTGTTCAAGCGAAGATGTAGAAGTTAATTTACAAGATCTTCCTACAGATCCTGGATTAAGAGCTCGAATCTCTTATTATAGTCATAATATCTTAGATGAAGTCCGAAGAGCGTATTTACAAAAGGGTCCAGTTCAACCTAAAAATCACAATTTTAAATTATCAAATTTTGGAAATAAAAACGACGGTTTGTTTCAACTTGGTTTGAAAATTTTGGATCTTGGTTGGAATATAGCATAGAAAAAGATGCTGCATTTTGTCTTTTTTTTATCTTTTTAAAGAAGAGAATGGTAAACAAAGTGGTGGTGATATATTTGTTGGTCAAGGATTTAAGAATTGGAAGAAGAAAGAAAAATTTATTGAACATGAGGGAGATTTCAATAGCGCTCACAACAAAGCTAGACAGGACTGTGAACAGTGGTGGTTCTACCCCTGCTGGGCCCAAAAACATTTCCACATTAATTATAAAATATATATATATATATATATATATATATATATCAAATCCCTAGATTTTTTTTCCCACTTTTCTCTCCATTCGGAAACTTGTTAATTTAAAAAGGGTCATACAATTTGCAGTAACCATTTTCACAAACTACATCTTACCACACTAATATAGAACCGCCACTGCCCAAAAATCATCATAGAACCGAGTTATTGTTTCTGCATAGAACCTGTTTGATAAAAGTCCTGATAGACAGAAGATCATTATCTAGAAGGACCTGAAGGATTTTTCAATTTAACTAATATGATGATTTTTTCTTGAATGCATTTAACATGAATTATGTTTGAAATTGAAAATGAACCATGGCCTTGTGTGAGTGTGTCAATGTGTCTGTGTGTGCCCACTGCCCAGTGCGGCAGTGCCCACTTAACTATGTAAAGCACTACAAGAATTATGTCTTTTAGCGTCCAATAATTTATCGTCGAAATAATTTTCGACGCTAAAAATCACTTTTAGCGTCGTAAATAAATTTGACGCCAAATATCAAGATTTTAGCGACGAAACCAAAATCCGACGCCAAATATTCAACATTTT
>SKCR01014369.1:0-100043 GCA_019454045.1 Zanthoxylum bungeanum
GAAAGGTGGATCCCGTGAATATATTTCAGCTCACAACAGAGGCACGGTCTCGCCTACGTATATTCATCAGGTAGACAACTCATTTGTCAATCACTCAATAGTGATTCCTAAGTATCCGGTCCTGGCCGTTTCTCGTTGTCGCTGCGAAGGCAGGCCCACAAGGAGACGTACCAAGGTAATACTCGTCAATGATAAACTCAAGTTACTTACGTAATCCTGACAGCTAGGGCACGTTCAGAATTCCGCTTTTACTTGAATTTATCTAGTATCAGATATACATCCGGTATAAATAAATCTTTATCGGCTACACCCTCACAGCAGAGGCACGGTCTCGGATGTAGTCACAAAGAAGTATTCATAAACCGTATTGACAAGACGGACCATATAACATGCATCAAATACATAATTACATTTAACCTTATTATTAGGGATTTTCCGCTAAGTGTCATACACCCTAAATCTAACCAGTGTAGATCCTAATAAGCATGCACAAAGTCAAGAAAACATGATTAAACATTGATTCAATGAAGGCTAATCATATTAGGTGGCCTAGAATCAGACTCGCTCTGATACCATTTTGAAGGGGTTATTTAAGGGGTGAATCCGGTAACGCAGCGGAAGCGGTGAAAATCCGATTTTCAGATTTCAAAACTTTTTCTCGGATAATTAAATAAACATATTTATTTAATATTCCAATAATCAAATTATGAAAATAAATTCAATAAACATTTTTAGGTGAATTTACCGAAATACCCTTGCTTTGTATTTTGTCCATTTTAGTCCGAAATTGATCTAATCAATTTTGAATGATTCTAAATCATTTCCAAGATGAACTTATGATGTTCAAAACATCAAAACACCAAACCAAAGCAAAATCCCCAATTCTATCTCAAAGCCGTGAGCCTCACTTGGTGCCCAATTTGACCATTTGGTCATTTCATGTCTCAAAACTCATCTAAATGAAATCCAATCAACATGAAACTTTGCATGCATCATATACACACCCAAATGCTCAACATATATGAAAACCCCCAAATTTGGAATTAGTTAAAAACCCTAATTTTTCAATTTCCTCAAATTGGACAAATTAGACCAAATACATTAAATCAATTACTTCAATCATCATTCTTCCATCCAATTCAAGTCTCACACAATGAAACAACTCAAGATCAAATCTAGGTCATTTAAGAGTGGGTCAACAACTCTAGATTAGCAACATGGTTTCATAAACCTTAAAAGAATATTTACAACTACACTAGTTACAAACTTCCATCATCATACATGCTTTACAATTTCACCAAAGCTTCATCAACAAAAACCACAAAGAACAAAGAAAGAAATAACCTAAAGATATCATATATTGAAGCCTAGATCCTAAGGAACAATTTCCTTACTAATAGTAAGTTGGAAAAAACTTACTAAAATCAAGCTTCTTTGGATTTTCTTCTTTCTCAAGCTTTCTTTAAGTTCCTTCAATGGTGTTTTGCTTTGTGAAATGTGTATTAGGTTATATAAAATGAAGATGAAATGAAAACATATTACTTGTAATAAAATAACCCTTGGCCGAAATTACAAGCAATTATTTTACAATTTTTCATTTCAATTTCATTTAACTAAAGTTTGGTCAACTTGATTAAATATCTAAAAACAACTTTATTAGATATTTATTTAAGTCAACAATTGCAACTAACATCATTAACTTTAATTATCCTAACATAAGATATTTATATTTTAATTAATTTAATCATTTAACAATTAAATAATTAATTAATTAATCAAATACAAATATTTTAAATATATGTACAATATTTACATTAAATATTAAAAAACATATATTCATTTAGGAAATAAGTCAAATAACTCATTTTGACTATTAATTAATGTGTATTTAAATTAATCAAGTATTAAATGTAAATACACAATAATTAAGGAAATAACTATCTAGTCTCTTTAGCATGTATCTTGCGTTTAACCATTAAACGACTTTATAAATAATCAATATTATTTATTTATGTTGCTCTAGTGCTCAACGAGTATGTTTCATTATTGAGACTCTCTAGGTTCAGGTATATCCGTCACAAAATCTAATTTCGTGTCCATAATCTATCCACCCGTAGATTATGACGATCACAGATAATCTCGCTGAACCATACAGGTCGAGGTCATCGCAAATGTATAATTCCTCCGTCACAGGTATCCGGATAAATCCCAGAGATATAGATGTAAACGTCAATCTCTATCGGGACTATCCAGTCGACTATTCTATTAGCAATCTCAAAAAGAATGTTTAGAACTAGCTTCTAAACTTACCACAGGCCCATGGTTTTATCTGATTGCTAATCATATGGACTACCTATGCTCTGGTATACAGAACTGACGGATCCTATCTTGATACACATAGGACACCCTGAGGATCTATCTACACCCAACGAACAGGCGGAGGTCTGATCTAAATAGATCGGTGACGTGACTGCCGTCTAAGTGTAGAAGATGTCTCATGTGCCCACAATGGCATCTCAAGTCTAAGAATCACAAGTGCTACTCAACCCAAGAAGATTCTTATTGACGCTGGTGTACCATCCATTAAGAATCTTCGGTGAGTCGTTCAGTGTTTATCCACTATAAACACCTACACGTCTATACTAGTCTCCAAGACTTATGGTTCATTGAGAAACCATTGGAATCATATATTCCAGTATACGACATGTACCGGTCTCAACGGGTTTACTATACTGACCAAGTAGTGTAAACCTTGACCAGGAACTGTCTGAGAATGACAACGTCATGATACGACTCAATGTCCATTGTGACGCTTTTTGCAACTGTATCATGACTAATCATTCTAGGGTCATTACGTCTTTACCATATAAAAGATTAGATTATATTATAGAAACTGCATATATTATTACTGATAATAACGTTTTACAGAAGTATTTAACAAAAATACAACCGGGAATTGGCGCTCTGAGCACCAACCCCTACACAAGTGGTCAAGTATAATTCTTTTATATTTCAATATCATCATCCAATTGATTTTGTCATAACTATCTATGATCCTGATCCGGGTTCGGATTCGAGGACGAATCCATTTCAAGAGAGGGAGAATGACATGATCCAAGGGACAACATTTGACATGAATGTAGTCACCCAAGGAACATTAGAGCCTTTGCAATTGCCAACAGGCCCAATCACACGCCAAAGAGCTAAGAAGATTACAGACGCAATAACGGGGCCAGAGTTTGCATATAATAGATGCATTCATCCTTCTAGTTTTTACTTGCCTTATGAGATTGATTTTGATTCTAATTCTTTAACTCCTATGGATTTATTATCTTCGATTCTTATTAAGCTTGTGAGTATGAATGATAAGGGAAAGGCAGAGTTGGTGAGAATAATAGGTTTCCAACGCATTGTGTTTGACCCCGGCAATTTGGTGTGGCTTTATATGCAAGAGGAAAAGATCCAAGCTACAATCGAGAGGAGATGGACCTTTTCAAGTCTTGGAAAGGATCAATGACAATGCATATAAGCTGGATTTGCAAGGTAAGTACAACGTATCTATTACTTTTAATGTTTCTGACTTAACTCATTTTGATGCAGGTTCAGATTCGAGGTCGAATCCTTTTCAACAAGGAGGGAATGACATGAGTCCAACCACACCAGAGACATTACAGGATGCAGCTAACAACTTGGAGGAACCCATGCAGTTGCCAACAGGTCCAATCACACGTCAAAGAGCAAAGAAGATCAGAGAGGCCTTTGCGGGACTAGCTTAGAGCTATGTGACCAGTTGCAGCAACCAAGTCAAGTGCACACCAGAGACACATATGGGCATAACCAGAAAGGTTCCCAAGCTATTTCATTTGATCCAGATCAGCTCAGACTGAAGCATAGCAGAGCAGCTTCAGCACCAGCACCCTTTTGACCCGATTTCACCCATTTTGGGACTATGTTGAATTCGGCCAAATGGGGGCATTTTTGTCATTTTTGCTCGACATTTTGACTTTATTTATGATGTAATTAGCATGGTTGACTATGCCATTAGGCTTAATTATGCTTAGATTTGTACTTAGCCGGAAGCACGTCAATTTACTATAGCATGTAAGCACCTTAATTAGCTTAAGTGAGATTAGCTTCTAATCTTTGTTTTAAGTTTATTTAGGTGCAAAAGGACCTTAATGGTCGTGGTTGAGGTGCTTGACTTAGGGATTTTGGTAATTTTAGCTCTAGGGTCATTTTAGCCTTTTTACTCTTTTGTAACCCTTATTATATGACTCTTCTTTGTATTTTTGGTCAACCAACGTAATATACAGAATTTTGAAAGAGAGAAAAGCTTGAGCTTTCCATGGCTATGGCCAAAACCTTGTTGAGGGAGGGATTCCCCTTTTCAAGTTCAAATTGACTTATCTAAGCTTGGCAACTTAGTGGCGTCTCCATTGCTAGCAAAATACAATCTGATTTCATGCTTGTGGTTATCATGGACGTGAGTTTCATGGTGGTTAGGGGCTGATCTTGGTTGGGTTTTGTTCCTACAAAATCAGTATTCAAAGTTCTTGGGGTTTTGAGAAAGATGCTTGGGGTTTGCTTGGTTTCCAACCCAAGTGAGTTCTTGTCAGAATTGGTGAGGATAACATCAGAGTGGTGGAACCACGAGATGTGCTATTAAGATTGATTTGATGAAAGCTTATGATACTGTCCCTTGGGATTTTATGGTTGAGGTTTTGCGGACTTTTGGTTTCCCTGAGAGGATGGTGGGCTGGATTTGGGAGTGTATGGCCTCTACTGTGTTCTCTGTGTCTATTAATGAGGAGTTGAATGGTTTTTTCTCTGGGGGTCGTGGTTTACGACAACGTGATCTCATGTCTCCTTATCTTTTTGTTTTGGCGATAGAAGTTCTCACGGGCTTATTCAGACTATGACTCATTATCGGGGTTTCAAGTTTCATCGGCGTTGTTCTAAAGACCGCCTCACACATATTTGTTTTGCAGATGACCATATGATTTTCTTAAGGCGGATGCTCCCCCGGTCTCTTTGATCAAGGATTGTCTTTGGCAGTTTATGGGTTTATCAAGCTTGGTCCCGAATCTAGCTAAGAGTCATCTTTTCTCCTCCGGTATCTCTCATTCTCTTAAGGATCGGCTGCTTCATTTATTGGGTTTCCAAGAGGGTTTTCTTCCAGTACGCTATTTGGGAGTTCCTTTGATTTTTACTAAGCTCTGGGCTTCAGATTGTGCTTCTCTTATTAAGCGTATTGTCAGGCGTGCTAAGGGTTGGAGTAGTAAGTTTCTTTCGTATGCAGGGCGGCTTCAGCTCATCAAGTCGGTTTTGTTCTCTATCAAGTTTATTGGTCTTCTTTATTCATTCCTCCTAAGTCTGTTATTAAGAAGGTAGAGACGACTCTCAGACATTTCCTTTGGAAGGGTAATAAGCTTATTTCCTCAAGGGCGAGACTGGCTTGGAGTACAGTTTGTTTACCTTTGGAAGGGGGGGTTTGGGGATTAAGAGTTTGGAAACATGGAATAGAGCGACAATTGTTAAGCATTTATGGTTTCTTTGCTCTGGTCAGGTCTCCTATTGGTCGAATTAGGTTCAGTCTTCAGAGCTTTTGGGATGTGTCATGTCCTGGAGATTTCACTTGGAGTTGGCGGAAGATTCTTGAACTTCGTTCTGGGCTCGTCGGAGAATGAGGTTTAGGATTGGGAATGGTGAGAAGACGTTGCTGTGGTTTGATAACCAGTATCCACTAGGTCCGATTGTGGATACGTTGGGTGAGAGAGTTATTTATGACTCTGGCTTGGATAAGATGGCTAGAGTTGCTACTATTATCTCTGACTCTTCTTAGCATTGGCCCCAAGCTAGGTCAGCTGCCCTTGTTGAGCTGGCTCGGTCCCTTAAATCGGATCCTTCTAGTATGAGAGAGGATGAGTTGGTTTGGGATGATGACAGTAGAGGGAGGTTTTCAGTGTTTAGCGCTTGGAATGCGATGAGGATGAGGGGTACCTTGATACGTTGACATCGGGTTGTTTGGTTTCGTAAAGCTATTTCGCGCCATTCTTTTTTACTTTGGATTACTATTTAGGGTGACCTTTGTACCTAGGATCGTCTAATGAGTTTCATCATCTTGGGGATCGAAATACGAAGTTTTTTTTTCTAGCTATGAAGCAACATCCTCGACATAGCAAGATTACTTCTATCTCTGAGGAAGATGGGACTCGTTTGGAGGATGATGCTTTTGGTGAGAGATAAGATTGTGTCTTTCTATGGGACTTTTTTGGGGCCTCAGCCTAGTTTGCAGGATTTTGATAGGGATCTTCTTTATTCGACTATTACTCAATATATGTCTGATGAGCATAGGGAGATTCTTGCCCGGGAGGTTTCAAATGAGGTGATTAAGGTTGTTTTGTTCTCTCTAAAGGATAATAAGTCTCTTGGTTCAGATGGGTTTAATTCGGGCTCTTTAAGAAGGCTTAGAGTATAATGGGTGATGATGTCCTTCGTCTTATTCATTCTTTCTTTTGTTCGGTGAGACGCTTGAAGCAGGTAAATGCTACGTCTATTGCTCTGATTCCGAAGATTCCTAACCCCTCACAGGTTAAGGATTTGCGACCTATATCTTGTTGCAACACTATTTACAAGTGTATTGTCAAGCTTATTGCAGATCGGATTAAGATTGTTCTTCATTCAATGGTCAGTCCTAATCAATTTGCTTTGTTGCGGGTAGAGTATTTGTGACAACATTTTGTTGTACCAGGAGTTGGTGTGGAATTATCATCGGAGTGGTGAGATCTCAAGATGTGCTCTTAAGATTGATTTGATGAAGGCTTATGATACCGTTCATTGGGATTTTATGGTTAAGGTTTTGAGGAGTATTGGGTTTCCAGAAAAGATGGTGGGTTAGATTCTGGAGTGTATGACTAATACTATGTTCTCAGTGTCTATTAATGGAGAGTTGAACAGTTTTTTTCTCGGAAGGGCCTGGTTTGTATCAGGGTGATCCTATGTCTCCTTATCTATTTATTTTAGCTATGGAGGTTCTCACGGGTTTCCTTCGGAAGATGGTTCATGATCAGGGATTCACGTTTCACTGGCGTTGTTTAAAGGACTGTCTCACCCATCTTTATTTTATAGATGACCTGATGATTTCTGGTATCAGATTGTATGGTTTCGTAAGGCTATCACGCGTCATTCTTTGATTTTGTAGGAACAAAACCATTCCAAGGCCACAAAGAAGACCCACAAAGAACTTGTCTTTGAGAACCCTTAAAATGATTCCTTGTAGTGTTCTGCTAGCACGGAGACGACACCAATGTTGCCACGCCTTAGATAAGTCAAAGCTGAAACAAATGAGAATCTCTCCCTTAAGGTTGAAATTCGGCCATAGCCATTTTTCTTTGAAGAAATTCAAAAATGGTAAGTTTTTTATTGAAGAATACAAAGTTTACAATATATAGAACAAGATAAATTTACTAAAATGCCCTTAAAAGGTAAAAAAAAAACTAAAAAGTCATAAAACTACCCAATGGGGCTGTTGTGACCATTTTTGGTGCCGAGAATGGTCACTTTCCTTGTGTTGTTCAGGGGAAGGTTGTTGATGGTGCTTTAGGAATAAGTGTCGGCTCGGTGAATGAGTGCTTAGGGTATGTTTTGCTGTCTTCCATCTCTGAGGATGTGCTTGGTTCTGGTTGTGTCGTGGATCAGGGTGTTATTCGGTTTAACGGTTCTGGTGAGGATGTTGTTGCTACGGCGGTTGATGGTTCTGCTAAGGCTGTTGATGTTACGGCTGTTAGTGAGGCAGCTAGCACTATTATTGTTGGTCCGAAGGCAGTGAATTTGCCTATTTCTGCTCTTGTTATTAGTCCAAATGCAGTGAGTTCTAGTGCTCTCGGTCACGTTGGTCATGCTTCTGCCGTGGGGAATTTTCAGGAATGAGTTAGTATAGGTTGTGTTGTTGGTAGGACATCCCATATTTCTCCCAATTCTTCTTGTTTGGGCGTACTTGGCATAGTGAATTCTGTATCTGTTATTGCTGGAACGTCAGTTACTGAGAGTATAAATGGTCAAGTACCGAAACTTCCAGGGTTGGGGGGGCATTGGATCTGTATGTACTCAGAGTTATGCTAAAGTGTTGAATGGTTCCAACGGAGTAGATACTCATGATCCGGTGTCTATTTCTACCTCATTACACTATGTTCAACCGAATATTATCGACGGAAGGGTTAGAGTGTGTCCTCCGTTAGAGGTTGCTGAAGAAGGAAGTGTGTTCTGGCGTAGCATTTTAGTTAATATTTTATGGGTAAAAGACTACCGTTCCAAATTGTAAACTATATTGCTCACAAGATTTGGGGGAGGCTTGGTTTGCGGGCGGTTTTGACCTCTGATAATGGATTTTTTTTGTTTAAGTTTGATAGTTTTCAAGAAGCTAATGCAGTGTTGGACAAAGCCCATATGGCTAATAGGCCGTTGGTTCTCAAGCTTTGGCAACCGGGTTTACCTATGACTAAGGAAGACCTCTTTCAAGTTCCGGTGTGGGCTAGACTTTTCAATCTGCCTTTTGAGTTTTGGACTGCTAATGGACTTAGTTTCGTGGCCAGTGCGGTTGGTAAACCTCTCAGTGTTGACCATATTACCCTTTCTTGAAAAAGGCTCGGTTTTGCTCGGGTCTTTGTTGAAATTGACGCTCGAAACCCTCTGGTAGAGAATATTGACTTCCAGTGTCCTAATGGTACTCGGTCACAGGTTAGGGTTGAATTCGAGTGGGTTCCTGTGAAATGTTCTACTTGTGAGGTTTTTGGCCACTCGTTGAATTCTTGCCCTAGGAGGGCTTCTAGTAGGGAGGAAAGTAAGCCTTCACAGACCTAGGTTCCTAAGCCCTCCACTCCTACTACGGGTATAGTTGTTACGATTGAGGCGGTTAAGGATAATAAGGGTGCATGTATTTCAGTTTTTAAGAAGAAGAGAGATAAAGCAGCGACTTTGTCCACTCCCGTTAGTTCGAGTGGCGATGTGATTCCGGGTAATTCTGCTGACAGAGTTTTTATTTGGGTTGTGTGCTCTTCTAAGAGTTTGGAACCGGCTCCGGTAGTGTCTTCTGTGCTAGTTGATACGTCTAAGGAAGTTGTTGTGGAGGCTGAGAGTAAGAGGGATGAGGGTGAATGTTATCCTATTACATCACTGCATGTCAAGGATATTCCTGAGGCTGCTTTAGCTGAGATTCCGCCTATTGGGGTTTAGATTCTCCTGTTCCCAATGATAACAGTTTGGCTGTCAAGGCTATAGATTCTTTGGAGGTAAAGAAATTGGTTAATGGTTACAAATCTAAGAAAGGTTCGGGAGGTAAGAGGAGTCAGAAATGACAGTCCCCGAAATGGGGTAGACGTCGTTAATTTGCTTGGGTGGGTTCTTCCTTCCTATTTGTTTTTTATGATTTTTGGTTGCTGGAATATTCGGGGTCTCAATGAACCTATGAAACAAGCTGAAGTTAGGAGGTTTTTTCGTGATGAGAAGCTTTCTCTGTGTGGCTTAGTTGAAACCAAGGTAAAAGATATTAATTTTGTGAGTGTCTCTCGAGCAATAAATCCTTTGTGGAAGTTCTTTTGCCATTCAAATGTTCTTCCATTTGGATGTATTTGGGTTTATTGGAATCCTAGTGACATTGATGTGAGCCTTATCTGTTCTTCGTCTCAAGCTATACATTGTCGTGTGTCTCATATTTTCGCTAAGGGTGGCAGAAAAGTCCGAAGCCCGGGCCGGGCCTCAAAATCCAGGCCGGGCCCGGGCCGGGCTTTCCAATTTTGGCCCGAGCCCGACCCGGCCAAAATAAATAAATAAATAAATTTTAATATATTTGTAGCATTTTTTATTTGTTTTTAGCATTTAAATTGTTAATTTATCAATGAAATTGTGATTTATTTTTTAATTATCTTTTATATATATGTGTAAATGTATTTTATATTTGTATTTTTTTTCATTTTTAAATTCGGGCCAAAAAAAAGCCCGGGCCCAAGCTTTTTTTGTTGGCCGGGCTCGGGCCGGGCTTGTCAAGCCCGGGCCTGACCCGGCCCATTGCCACCCTTAGTTTCCGCTCTTTGGGGCTGTGTGATTTCTGTGGTTTATGGTGAGTGTGACTATGAGAAGCGTCGGGATCTATGAGCATATTTGATTACTTGTGGTAGTGACTTAAATGATTCTCTGTGGTTAGTTATGGGGGATTTCAACGCAATCCGTACATCGTTTGAGCATAGTGGTGGTTCTTTGTCGTGGCCGTCTTGGAAAGATGATTTGAGTTGTTGCTTGGGTCAGGCTGGTTTAGATGATCTTCAGTTTTCTGCCTGTCGTTTTACGTGGTTTAATAAGCAGGTTCACTCTCCTATTGATGTAAGCTTCATCATGTTATTGCTAACTCCTCATGGGTTCGGTCGCTCGGTTTCTTCCCCATCGGGTTTCGGATCACTCTCATATGGTTGTTAAGCTTGCTGAGCTCCCAAAGAGGAAAATTCCTTTCAAGTTCTTTGATTTTTGGGCTGATCATCATGATTTCCCCTCTGTTGTGGCTAAGGCTTGGAATATTGATGTTCGTGGTACTCTGATGTTCCGTTTGTGTAGGAAGTTGAAGAGTGTTATAGACACTGTAGATTGCATAAGCCTGATGATGAGCCTCGTATGTAGGCACTACTTGAAAAGTTACGGAAGTTGCGAAAAACGAATGCCGGAAAGAAAGAAAACCTCCAAAATTAACACCTCATCGGATTCGCTCAACCACTGTTTCAAAGCTTAGCCTCAGACAAACCTTAAACACCTGCAACCGTCCCATTACCCTGCAACCCACACAATCGGCCCAAGACCCCATGCAATCCATCCACACGCCAAGGCCCATACAATCCACCATGCACGCCCAAATCTTCCCAAATAAATAAAATTCCATGCATTCCACATAGACCCCGGCCGGCGGTTCGGTTCCGGTTAAGAACTGAACCAAACCGACCGGTTCTCGGTTCCACAAGTGTGGAACCGGAACAGAACCAGTTAATTCCGGTTCGGTTCCGGTTCCACACTTAAGTAGAACCGGAACCGTAAACCGAACCAGAACCGAACCGATCGGTTCCGGTTCGGTTTTACGATTCCCCTTCCGTTTTTTTTTTAAATTTTAATAATAAATTTTAAAAAATAGAAAAAAATTCTATAATCATAATGTTTTTTCAAACTATCACATCATTTTTATAGAATCTTTTTTTATAAAATTCTTTTACTTATAATCATTTTTATAACCAACTCTTGGTTATTGACTTTTTCATATAAGCGATGTGAGATATTTGTTACTTGGCTACTGTGTCCCACATCGCTTATATGAAGAAATTAATAACCAAAGTTGGTTATAAAAGGATGTGGAACATTCATGTTTTAGTATTGTAATTTTAAACCTCATTATATTAATAAAAAAATTGAGATTTACTTGTGGAACCTTACGGTTCCAAGTAAATAAAAACTTTTTTTTTTACTTCCGGTTCCAAGAGGAAGCTTACGGTTCCAACCGGAACTGTTGGAACCGCTAGAACCGTTCGGTTCCAAGCGGTTCCAACCGGTTCGGTCAGGGTAGGAACCCTAACCGAACCGATCAGGGTAAGAACCCTAACCGAACCGGTCAGGTTCTGGTTCGGTTCCGGAACCGAAATCGGAACCGATTGGAACCGGAACCGTCCAGTTCCAACCGGTTCGGTTCCGGTTCTGAACCGGAAACTTGGCCGGGTCTAATTCCACATGTTAAAATCCCCTCAAATCACTTTCCAATTTAACAAGATTTGAAATCCCATCCTTTCCAAATTACAAGATTTGAGATATCCTCCTCACCAAATTTATGAGATTTTTTCCCAAAATAAATTCCCCAAATCAACAAGATTTGTTTTCTTGTTTAGAAAACCCTCCAAATCATTATAAAAGAGAGCCTAAATCATCAAAGTGAAGGATACACTTGGACGGCAACATCAACAAAAAAACCCTAAGCTCTTCTTCTTCTTCTTCTTACCATCGAAACATAAAGAAAATCCTAGAGCCACCACCGAAAAAACAGAAGAAAATAACCCAAAACCGAAAACCAACACAGCCCAAAAAACAGCCAAACATCCACCGAAAAACACCAAAAATAGCAGCCCAAAAACACAAAAAAAAACAGCCAAAACACCAAAAACAGCACCCAAACACCAAAAATAGCAGCCAAAACACCAAAAACAACCAAAATAGTGGCAAAAAACAACTAAAAACAGCAGCAAAAAACAACCAAAAATAGCAACCAGTGAAACAGCAAAAATAGTAACCAGAAAATAGCAAAAACTGCAACCAGCAAAATAGCAAAAACAACAACCAGAAACAGTAAAACAACAACCTGAAAATAGCAAAATAGCAAGCAGAAATAGTGAAACAGCAAGCAGAAATAGCGAACCAGCGATCCTTCCGGCAACGAGCCAGTTGTTAGGTGCCTTAGGTTTAAAAAGTGGCATTTTTTCTAGAGTAGGCCAAATGTTATGGGCCCAAGATTTTATTTGTAATGAAGATTATTACCTTAGGTTATTTTTTGGTTTTTTTATCTATTAAAATTAGGATTTCTATTGTATTATTTAAGCAAGTCTGTCATTAATAAAAATGATGAATGTTTAAACCTAAAAATTAACATTGTCGTTAGGCACATTGGTGGTGAGGTCGTGGATAGCTAACCATAGAAAAGTAGATTCTCTTCAAAACTTATCAAATGGGGTTGTTTTCTTTTGTGGTGTTTCAAGTAATTAGGGGTTCACAAGGCTTAACTCTTCACGAGTTTATAATCTCCAAACCTCGTTGTGTTTTCCTGGGTGCTCATAATAATCTTTTGTTGGTTTCACAGGTTTTGTTCCAATGGAGTTCACATCAGTTGCGTAGATAACAATCTTTTGTGGGTTTTCTTGACTTTGCTCCAGGCAGGTTTTCATAAAAATGATAGAAAAGATCCATGCGGGGGTACGCGAACCACATATGAGCGGGTTTAATTTTTCAAAGAAAATCTTACGGCACTGGTTCTATTGGTTGACAAACATATAGGAATTTGAACCAATTACCACCAACATAACTACATGGGTTATCAAAGCCTTGGTCCTTCTTAGCTTGGGGTATTGATATGATCAGTGAAATCAAGATGCATGCTTCCAATTGGCATCGGTTTATAGTAGTGGCTGTAGATTATTTTTCTAAATGGGTGGAGGCTGAATCCTTCCAAAATGTCACAGCTAAATGAATGGCAAAGTTTACAGCCCGAAACGTCATTTTTCGATATGGGATGTCACACCATATGGTGATAGACAATGGGGTGTAGTTCCAGGGAGAAACCAAAGCCATGTTGCAGAAGTGTGGAATTGGGCATACAAGTATTCACCTTACAGATCACAAACCTATGGAACAGTTGAAGCGGCTAACAAGACTTTGACGAAAATCCTGGCTAAGATGACTGAGAATTACAAGGATTGGGCGGATAAATTTTCATTTCCACTATGGGGACATACTACTTTGGTCAAGAAAGCAATATGGGCTACACTTTATTTTTTATTGTATGGGATGGAAGTTGTACTAACAATGGAAATTTAAGTACAGTCAATGCGCGTAATGGTGGAAGTATACTTGTCCGAGCAGAAATAGGTTGCATGGAGATTTGAACAGCTGGCTTTGCTAGATGAAAAGAAAATGAAAGCCCTTTACGACTCTCAGTTGTACCAAAAAAGAATAGCTAGGGCCTTTAATAAAATAGTTCCACATAGCAAAAATTAAAAAAAGGATCAAGTGCTAAAATAGTCAAGGTCGTTTCAGTGATTTCATTGCCAAGTTAGCATCGGTATGTGAACCGATTTTAAAGTTAGTAAAAAAGAATCAATCGGAGAATGGAACGAGTAGTGTCAAGAAGCCTTTGAGAAGATTAAGCAATACTTGATCAACCCACCGGTCTTGAAGCCGTCGAGACCTGAAAAACCCTTAGTATTATACTTGGCCATAAAATCCGAAGCCTTGGGGGCGATACTGGTACAGGAAGATGACAGTGGAGTGGAACATGCAGTCTATTATCTTAGTTAGAAGATGCCACAATATGAGGCTCGATACCAAGAAGTGGAGAAAATTTGTTTAGCAGTAGTATGGGCCTCCAGAAAGTTACAACACTACTTTCACTCCTATAAAATACAAGAGGTCACAAATGAGAATCTGTTAAGGTACTTGGAGTCAGCTCCCTCTTTAGTAGGGAAGTTGGGAAGATGGTTGGTATTGCTGACCGAATTCAATGTGGAGTACATTACGAAGAAAGTGATTAAAGGGCGTGTTTGTGGCAAAATTCTTGGCACAACAACCGATTGAAGGAGACAAGTATGAGTTTGAGTTCCCAGACTAGGAGATTAAAGTAATAGCTATTAAAGGATGGAAGATGTACTTTGATGGGACTATAAATTGCAAAAGCGTAAGGATAGGAATAGTTCTGATAACTTCAGTAGGAGAAACCATACCTATGGCTAAGAGGCCGGTTTTTTCAGTTACCAACAATATGGCTAAATATGAAGTCTGCATCTTTGGGTTAGAAGCACCAATAGCCTTGGGGGCGAAGGACACCGAGAAATATGGTTACTCAATGCTGGTGATTTGGTAAATACGGGGAGATTGGAAGCTGAAAGAAGATAAATTGAAGCCCTATATATTTCACCTTAAAGCCTTGTTACAAAATATCCCAGGCTATACACTTCGACACCTACCACGAGAAGACAAAATGGCGGACGCCCTAGCTACCTTAGCTTCAGCTTGGGAAAATACGAAAAAACTAACCATGAAGCCTTTGGTGATGATTACTGCAAGTAAGCCCAACTATGAAATAGGGAAGGTTATGAACACCGAAGTTGATGACGGAAAGCCTTGGTATTTTGATATCCATAACTACTTGGATCATGGATAATTTCCAAAAGGATAGGCTAGTGGGAGATTTGTATAAACGATAGGCTAATGGGGTGCAGCTGAAGTGTCTAAAGGAAGCAGACGCTAAGAAAATGATGGAACAAATCCATGTAGGGGTGTGCGGACCACATATGAGCAAGTTGAATTTGTCACAGAAAATCATGCGGCAATGGTTCTATTGATTGACTATGGCGGCATATTATGTAGAATTACTAAAATATTATCATGATTACCAAGCACACATGAATTTGAACCCCTTACCACCAACAGAACTACACGAGTTATCAGAGCCTTGGTCCTTTTCAGCTTGGAGTATTGATATGATCGGTGAAATCAAGTCGCAGGCTTCCAATGGGCATCGATTTATAGTAGTGGCTGCGGATTACCTTTCTAAATGGGTGGAGGCTGAATCTTTCTGAAATGTCACAGCTAAGCGAATGGCCAAGTTTATAGCTAGAAACTTCATTTTTCGATATAGGATGCCACTGTAGGAAACGTTTTACCTCATGCAGCGATAATGACTAAGGCACCCGACATCGACCTTGAAAAATGTTTCTTGCTCTTTCCCTGTATTAAGTCGAAACAAACAGACCCAACTTTTTCAATATGTCCATTGGACTTCCATCATACACACACGGCGTGGCGTTGCTCACGTCCCGTGACCATTCGCTTTCATTACTTTATTTCATTTCACGTGAGAAACATATGGATGCGCCGCCTTTAACTGGTAGGGCAACACTACACTGTACAATTTCTCATTGCTATCCTTGCCCCAAACTAATAGGAGGACCTGTCAAGTGCCATGTGGTTTATCGTGCAGCATCATACACCATGCTCACTTTACAAAGTCCAGTGCGCCACTTTGCAAATAACAATTAATCAATAATATGAAAAAAATGAGCAACGTCAGACATTGTGTGCATATGACCATTTCTCAATTTGGCCATGTATTTTGTCTTCTCCAAAAATAAACCATGGGCGTGAACCACTTTCACCAGCCATATCATGCATATTAATAACATATGAATAAGCCACGCACAGTGACTATTAACGCATGATCATCTTGCATGCGTGATCAGTTTCTTTTGATCATGATGATTTTGGCCACTGTGACTTTCCATCTTCCATCACGCATGCAGCCAGCTTTCGTCTCAATATGCGTTGATCATCTAATCTTGTCTTTGATCATATGTATAATGTGATCAACAATTTCCTTTTGCCATGAAACATGAGTATATGATTGAATACATCACTCGATCTTTCATGTTATATCTCGATACCAGAAATCCCTGAGGGTGGGCTCAGGATTAACTCACTTGCATGAAAATTTTCTTGAGAAAATTTTCCACCATTGTTTTCTCTCTTTTCTCAATCTCATTGAAAATATGAGAAAATGGCTAGGGTTAGAATGTGAAGAGAAAACATTCTAATGTATATAAATGGTTTAGGTTAATTAAATGTACTTTTATAAAATTAACCATAACCCAAATCACAGATATAAATATTGGCCAATGACATTTTTGTCACAATAAAATTATTAATTTCAAAAATTAAATATAATATCAAATATCATTTAATTAGAAATTAAAATTTTAAATGTAACTTATATCATGATATAAATTACATATTTAATTTTGAATTAAATCAAATTTAATTTAAAACCAAATCTTATATTAAATGATTATCTAATAATCATTAATATTGACATATATAATTATTAATCAAATTAATAATTATATCAATAAATAATTCTCAATTATTTAATATTTTTCAAGTGAGCTCATAATTGAACTATCCAATTATTCCATGGATTTCTATAGTGTAACGAGCTAATACAGGGACCAAATGGACCTACAGTTCCACTCCAATAATCCTGAAATATTAATTAAAGCTCTTTAATTAAATATTCCAAATTATTAACTTTACATTATTCCACTAAAAACTTAAAGCTTCACTCTAGTTACTGCTGATATATTTTATACCGAAAGTCATCGGCGTCCACTGATATAATCACTGCATACAGATTGTCCCTCCACGAGTATCTCAGAATTAGAGCCAGGTCATAATATCCATTATACCCCTCTAATTATTTTGTACCATAAGTACCATTGATTCTCTAATGAACGATTTATTCATAACTATTATGAATATTAATCTTTCTATTCGTAATAGAAAAACTTGAGCGCTCTAACCGTTCAAGTACTGAATCAATCCTTAAGGAATATACTCATCTACTTTTCGAAAAAAAGGAGTGGATTTCATATCTATGTAAAATATCCCCAACTACACACCAAATCATGTCCCCAAAATACGTAGCTATTGGTGGGGATTGCTTCACCGAAATCACTTTTGTACATCAAAGGACATAGTCTGTCATGCAGGAGTTCATAGTACACTCAGGATTCAGATCAACCAATATATGATCATCTTTTAAACTGATATGAATTTCTTTGTTTAATGGATATTAAAAGAAATTCATTTTTGTCTTGGTCCAGTCCTATATGATTGCATCAAATAAGGTGCCTCCATTCCCATATCACCACATGAACGAACTCGGATCAAAGTCTTTATATAATATGGAATGGACCGCAGTTGTAGATATACCACAAATAAAGTGCATGTCTTTGTTACACTCTACAGACTATTTATGATTACTAATTTCATATTTAAATCCTCTTGTGTATAAAACTTATACGCTAAATCTGAAAGTACATTTAGTATCCAAGGGCATATATGACAATCTATAATATGCATCTTTAAATTAATATTTTATTAAATGAATAACTGCATCATTTATTATTTAAAATAATATCTCATTTACATATTACATTATGTTCTTGGGCATATATCCCAACAATATCCCACTTGCACTAGAGCAAATGAGATATGTCGCATAATCCTAGACCCTCTAGGTGACCTTTAAACACTTTAGTAGTCAAGGTCTTTGTAAACAGATTAGCCAGATTGTTTGCGGAACGTTATCTACAACATCTCCCTAAAGGGATGATATTTCCTCTCTATATGCTTTCCTCTCTTGTGGCTTCTTGGTTCTTTGGAATTTTACCACTGTACCACTATTATCATAATAAAGTGTGAGTGGTATATCCATATCCGAAACAACTTCCAGATCTCCCAAGATTTATGGAGCAATATTGCTTCCTTAGCTGATTCACAAACTGCTACATACTCAGCCTCAATGGTAGAGTTCACAATAATATATTGTATTATACTCCTCCATAACATGACTCCACTAACTAGGGTGAATACTGATTCATATGTCGATTTATTATAATCTACATCCACCTAAAAATCAAAATCTTTATATCCTCTAAGGATCATATCTTCCCCATAATATACAAGCATATAGTCTCTCGTTCTCTTAAGATACTTGAGAATATGCTTTGCAGTCACCGTCTAATCTAATCCTGGGTTAGATTGAAAACTACTGACTACTCCCACTACATAATGAATGTTCGGTCTCATGCATAGCATACACGAGTCTTCCAACAGTAGTGGCATGTGGGATATGTCTCATCTCATCAACTGCTTGAAATATCTTAGGAAACTATTCCTTGGAAAAGTGAATTCCATGTCGAAGAGGTAAATTATCTTTCTTGGAATTCAGTGCCCAAAATCATACAATAAATTTGTCGATATAGTATGCTTGAGGCACAACTAACAGTCATCTCTAATGATCTGAAATAATCTAGATCTCAAGTACACAACTCGCATTTCCCAAATATTTTATTTGGAATTAGTTAGCTAGTCAGTGGTTTACTTTTGATAATACTTTTACATCATTCTCAATGAATAAAATATCATTGACGTACAATACGAGAAAAACCACCTTACCGCAAATGACACACTTGTATATACAAGGCTCATCGGCGTTCTGCTCAAAATCATAAGACTTGATCATCGCATCAAATCTTATTTTCCAAGATCAAGATGCTTGCATCAGTTCATAAATAGACCTTTGCAGTTTGCAAACCTTTTTCTCTCGACTTTAGACAACGAATCTCTCTAGTTGCACCGTATAGATGCTCTCATCAAGACTAGCATTCAAGAATGTTATCTTGATGCCCATCTGCCATTTTCATATTCATAATATATGGAAATGGATAGAAGAGTGCAAATAGATTAAAGCATGGCTACTGGCGAGGAAATCTCTTCATATTCGACTTCCTCTAACTAGGTATAACCCTTGGCCACTAACCTAGCTTTGAAGGTCTGTACCTTCCCATCTACTATCTATTTTTCTTATATATCCACTTGCAACCTATAGGTTTCACACCCTATCATGTTGACCTACAAGATTCTAGACTGAGTTGGAGTGCACAGACTTTATCTCTAGATTCATGGCTTTGAGCCATTCCTTTTTATCAAGATCATCAATTGCACTACAATAGTTCAATGGATCATCTACATCATTACATGAGGTTACAATTTTTGCTTCTCCAATTCCTATATAATGATCAAGTTGTCGTACAACCCTCCCACTGCGTCTAGGTGGTAGACTCTCATGATATTACTACATCTTATGCTCTGATGTCAAAGACTTTACGTTATTGTAATCGTCAGCAACTATTATCGATAATGCATTGGTCTAACCAGAAAGTAACTCCTCGAGTACCAATTTACTGCGAGGTATGAATTCTTTCATGTAGTCCTCTCCAGAAACACAAACACTTTGATCTCTTCTTAGACTATAAAAAAATCCACCCATAGTCTCTTTAGGATAGTCTACAAATAGGCACATCTTAAATGCGGCTCCAACTTTATAGCTTGTTCTTCAGCATATGCGCTGGACACCTCCATATTCGGAAATGTTACAAACTAGCTTTGCGACCGCTCCACAACTCTAAAAGTGTCTTAGGAATAACTTATATGGAATTATGTTAAAGATATACATTGCTCTTTGTGATGTATACCTTTCAAAAGAACTAGGTAATAAACTGTCAATAAACTTTGATCTCATCGTATCTATTAAGGTTTGATTTCTCTTTCCTGCAACACCATTTTGTTGTGGTGTTCCAGATGTTATAAGTTGGGATACATCTTATGCTCAATTAAGAACCCCTCGAATTCATTATCGAGGTATTCTCCTCTAAAATATGATCGTAGAAGTTTGATGTCTTTACCTAATTAGTTTTGAACCTTAGCCCGATACTCTTTGAACTTTTCAAAGGTGCTTGATTTATGCTGCATTAGGTAAACATGCATATATATAGAATAATCGTCAATAAATGTGATGAAATATTTATAACCACTTAGTGATTAATTGGCTCTTAGTCCTTTTCCAATAAAAGTTCTATTGGTTATATTACCTTATAGACTAGACTTATAGACTGGTAAGTTGTGGTCTTTTAACTTACTTAAAGATCCACTTTCTACTAATCTGTTTATCTTTTCAAGGTTAATATGGTCAAGTTTGAGATGTCACAAATATGTGTTATCGTGAGAAATCTTTTGTCGTTTAGTTTTGGATTTTTCAACCTTAAACATCTCAATATTGAGCAGTGAGTTATGTGTTAACAGTCTTAACAACACAAGCTATCTCCCAGTCTCCTTTGCATATTGGTAATCCATTTTGAAATAATAACTATTATTATTAAATAAAATGGAAACCATCATGTAATAGTTTTGAAACAGAAATCAAATTTCTGCGACAAAATAAGAATAAACAACACTTTGTTTAAATTCAAATAACTTTTATTTGAAAATTTAAAACTGATAACTCCCACTGCTTTTACTGAAACAACATCCTCTATCTTGATTCTCATGGTAACGTTACATTCAACTAGGTCTTTACATGTATCAAGTAGTTGCACCCTTAGCCTTACTAGTGTTTCTTTCTCTTCTTTGCAGTTTTGAAAGACTCAGCAACACTTGCCTCTCCCCTAGGCTTACAAGGATCCATCAGCATGGACTGAAAATGTAACATCCCCTTTCAGAGATGCTATCGGCAATGAATAGGACGTCATATTCCCCTGAGCCTCAGACTCTGACTATGATCTACACTACAACAATATTTTCAAATGTAAACTCATACATGGGACCATTACTCAAATCAACAACTTGTAATGTACTTTAATACTTATAACTGTATACTCAAATACACTTCTCTTTACAACTCTGTACTGGACACTTTTAACTTATTACAGCAATTTATACAATACTAGTGTATACATGCAACTTTACTTTGACTCTGACTGGACTGTAACTCTGTACTCAATCTGTTGGACCCAAACACCCTAGTGATTTCCATCAGTATCAATCCTCTCGAGCTCGTCCTCTAGGTATACCTGCAAAATAGAGAAACTAAGAGTGGGGAGGTTAGATTGTTTGAACGACCAAGTGAATGGATAATTTAAAACGAAACTGAAATACTTGATAAAACATACATTGTTCTGAAATCGAAAATATTTATGGAAACTGATTCTTTCTGAAAACTCTTTCTTATCTTAAAATAATTCTCTTTATGTGAAACTTTTCTTGAAATTCTTTTTGTCTGTAAAACTCTGAAATTTTTTGGAAAACTGAGTTCTTTCTAAAACTCTTTCATAAAATTGTTTATTTGAAAACTTTTTCATAAGACTATCATTTCTGATTACCATATCTCTGAAAATCTGTCTATGAAAATCTGTTTCTGAAAATCTGCTGAAAACCTTATGCATGGGGGTGTTACGTATCGCCGTCCCCCCATACGCCTCAACTAGTGGTCTTGGGATGTTACGTCTCACTGTGCCCTAAACCACTGAACTAGAGTCAGGTGTGCTAATCAATGATATCATACTGACCCTGAATCGAGGGTATATGGGCATTATGTCACGCCGTCCCCTAGCCTTGAAATCTAAGATCTAGGGCCGTTAACTATCCCCCTAGTCCTGCTTTATATGCACACATGTTCTATCTGTCAATTCCATAAGTTATATTTAAGATTGGTTTTTCCCCCATGCCTCCAAAAATCAATAAAATCATGTCTCTGAGTCAAAACTTCTCAAAATATTCTTGTTCATAAAATAATTGGAAATCTATTTGGTTAATGCCCTATGTGCGGAAAAATAAGTCTCAATTCAAGAACATAAAAGTAAATACAACTTTGAAAAGAAAACATCCACTCACTGATCTTAGGATCAAGCTGGTACTACTTCGCTTTGTCGAAGAAAATTATTGTTCATGTCGACAATCTATAATCGATAAACTCCAATTAGTACACACGTCGTGAATATACTTCAGAATTATAATAAGTTTCTCAATTCAACTTACTATTACCACTACATGGCATATTATGCTTGTGATATGACATAATACGTGTATACGTCCCGGTATAAAACCATTTGGGTGGTCTTTAAAATTCTAGGGTGAAATTGAATTAGGCTAAAACTGATTCTGAAAAATTGGGCACGCGTCGCGACACTAGCCCACTAGCGTTGCAACACTCACACAGACAGAGCTGAGACATAGAGCTTCCATTGATTCCACGTCACGACGCTAGCCCATTGGCGTCGCGACACTCTCATAAATAGAATTGGGTAGAGAGCACTTCTTTGATCCGCGTCACGTAGCTAACACATTGGTGTCGCGACGCTCATACGATAGAACTGAAATAGAGAGCAACTTTTCATTACGCATCGCGACACTAGCCAATTTACAAGACCCATCATCAACTCCCCAACTTCATTCTCCAAGTTTACAAGAACATGTTAGCAACTCAACCACAAGTACACATATCATAATCACGCATCTAATCTCAATAACCTCAACTTAACTCATTCTTTTTGGTTTCCTACTTTGGGGGTTTCTCAAAGCATTAATTTCTTAACATAAAAATCAATTAAACAACATCAATCACAACCCAACAACACCCATTGAGCATCAAATTATAAAAAGATCAAAACTTCAAAACTTGGGTCAAGTCTGTTCTTACCTTGAATCAAGTTTCTTCTTCAATAGTAGAGCCCATTAGCCTTGCTTCCTCTTTTCTAAGCCTGGTTTGTGTTGGATTCTCTATATTCTTCTTCCAATGTCTTGTAAACTTGTAAATCACACTCTCTCCCGTCTTTCCCTCATTTTCGGCCATCCCCTAAGAGATTGGGGTTAGAAGATTTTTATTTCTTTCTTGATTATCCTAATATTTTCTAGAGAAGACTAGGGGTTTGAGAGATATTAAGACTTATTGGGCCAAAATGAGAAGGTAATGGGCTTGGGTTGGAAAGGCAATTTGACATGATCGAGGCCGACAACAAACCAAATGACGCATTACAAGTACCAGAAGGGCCAATTACGAGGCAGAGGACCAAAAGACTCAGAGAAGCAATGGCGGGATTAGTTCAGAGTTTTATGGCCGACTGCAACAAACAAATAGAGATGCATGTGGGCTTCGATGGAAAGGGCCCAAAACCGTTTCACTTGGCCCAAATCAGTTTAGAATAAAGCTTCCTAGGCATTTGAAGACTTAAAGACTTGATATTTGTGTAATTTCGTTTTTAGGGGCATTGTTGTCTTTATGCCTTTAGGGTTTCTTTTTGTAACACTATTTAAGCTTACTTTCTTCTTCATTGGAAGGAACCAACGAAATTTATAAAAAAACTAAAAAGTTTAAAGCTTTGGCTATGGCCGAATTCTTGTAAGGGAGTGATTCCTCTTTTCAAGTTTGAATTGACTTATCTAAGTTTTGGAAAACTTAGTGGCGTCTCCATTGCTAGCAAAACACTACAAGGATTCATCTTAAAGGTTCTCAAGGGCAAGTTCTTTGTGGGTCTTCTTTGTGGCCTTGGAAGGGTTTTGTTTCTACAAAATCATATTCGCGGTTCTTGGGGTTCTGTCCGTTGCTTGGGGTTTGCTTGGATTTCGAATCCAAGTGGGTTTCTTGTCATTTGGTATCTAGAGCTCAGGGTTCCAAGGTCTGATTTTTCTAACTTTCCTTTTGTTTGATTCTGTTTTTCTTTTGTTCTTTGTTATTTTCGTTTCAGTTCTTGTTGGATCTTGTTGCTGTTTTTGTTTTGTTTATATTCTGGATCTGGTTTTGTTGTGAAGCATATTCTGGATCTGGTTTTGTTGTGAAGCATATCAGTTCATCTTTTTCCAATTCTGGGTTTCTGTTCTGTTCTTCATGTCAGTTCGTCATAGTTGCATATCAGTTCATCATTTTCCAGTTCTGGGCTTCTGCTATATTCTTCATATCAGTTCGTCATAGTCATTCTGTTCTTAGCATATGTTTAAGAAATAAGCATGTTCTTTGGCGGCTGTGTGTTTTATTTCTAAAACCCTAGTGCAGTGTGAAATCAGACCCTGAAAACTAAGTGAGGTATGAAATCAGACCTAAAACGTAACCTTTGAAATCTGCCTCTGAAATCAGACTCTGAGTACAGACCCTGAAACTTAACCATTGAATCAGACTCTGAGATCAGACCCTGAAACTTAACCATTGAATCAGCCTCTGAGATCAGACCCAGACCAGTAGCCTCTGAAATCAGACCCATACCAGTAACCTCTGAAATCAGACCCAGACCAATAACCTCTGAAATCAGACCCATACCAATAGCCTCTGAAATCAGACCCTAACTAGTAACCTCTGAAAATTAGCCTATGAAATCATACCCTTATTCGACTATGAAATCAGACACTGACCAGCAGCCTCTGAATTCAGACCCTGTATTCAGACCATCATCAGACTCTGAAATCAGGCTTTGAAAACCAGCCTCTGAAATCAGAACCTAAATCAACCTCTGAAATCAGAACCACATTTAGCATCTGACGTTATCAAAAAAAAAAAGAAAAAAGAAAAAGAGACTTGAGTGATAGTGATCACTTGAGCAAAAAAGAAAAAAAAAGAGTAAAAAAGTGAAAATTTTTGGTTGAATCTAGTTTGTTCCATATTATCATTTAGGTGCCCGTGGAGGGTATCCCATCAAAATTTCTATAGCGGTGCCAAATTTTCTCCTGAAATTGCATACGACCATGAATTTGCATGCTTATTTTTTTTTTCCATTGTGCTATTTGTTCACTTATTTATTTCAATACTCTAGTTTAAGTATTATTGATTGAGTCTTCATCGTTGCTATTCCTGTTCGTATTTTGTTTCCATCTGTCCCATATATTATTATTAGACCTTTGTGTTTCATGCTGGCTTGAGGACTACATTTGGTTTGTATTCTTGGATTGAGTGTGATTCACATTTGAATTGAGGATGAACTCAAAAGTGGTAAAAGGCAGTGATTGTGAGCACAATATCGGGTAAAAGCCAATAAGAGTGCAAACACGAGTGGAGTGATATCATTCGAGTGTAAACACGTGAGATTGTGAGGATTTAGATATTTGCTTTACTTTTTTGTTATTTCTAATCTGTTTGTTTAGTGTTGAGATGGCAGTCTAACTACTGATGAAAAGCTTGAGGCTTTGGATAGGAAATTTATAGATATGATGGAGAACATGAATACTGCTTTGGAGAGATTGTCCAAGAGTGTCGAGAGTATTCAAACTGGTAGCGGTCCCAGAGTACCACCACCTCAGAATGTACCACCACCTCACAATGTACCACCTCACCGTGTACCACCACAGTATGTACCAACAGATGAAGAGGAAGCTGAAAATGAGTTTGATGATTCTGATGGTTTTGATGATGTGGATGAGAGATTTCAACCTGGGCATGATAGGAGGCCTAATATGAGGTTTGATAGGAGGAATGATAGGGGGGATAGACGGTTTGATGATAGAGGTGCATTTGATGCCAGAAGAGGGGATTATGATCGGAGAGGATATGGTAGGCGAGGAGATGTAGATGGTGATCTAGGTAGCATCAAGATCAAGATACCAACATTCCAAGGCAAGAATGATCCTGAAGCTTATTTAGAATGGGAAAAGAAAATAGAATTGATTTTCAACTGTCATCACTACTCAGACGAGAAGAAGATCAGTCTAGCAGCAATTGAGTTTCCGATTATGCTATGATTTGGTGGGATCAGCTTGTCTCCACTCGGAGGAGAAACTATGAGAGACCGGTTCAGACATGGGCAGAACTTAGGGGTTTCATGAGAAAGAGATTTATACCCAGCCATTACTATAGGGAGTTGTATAAAAAACTACAACATCTGTATCAGGGGACCAAAAGTGTTGATGACTATTACACAGAGATGGAAGTTGCCATGATCAGGGCAAATGTAGTTGAGGATGCAGAAGCTACTATGGCACAGTTTCTAGGGGGCTTGAATAGAGAGATTGCAAACATGGTGGAGTTGCATCATTATGTTGATTTGGAGGATATGCTTCACATGGCTATCAAGATAGAAAGGCAACTCAAGAAAAAGTCAACATCCAGATTTGGTACTCAGGCTACTTCTGCATCGAAAGGGAAATGGGTTCCGAATGAGAAGCGAATGGAGGCTTTGACAAGCCTAGAGGTGAATTCAGTGGAGGCTTTAATAAGCCTAGGGCTGAACCTAGTGCCAAGGGTAAAGAGGCTGCAGAACCGAGCAAAACTAGACCAAAACCTGAGGGTGCAGCTGCTAGAACTAAAGATGTCAAGTGTTTCAAGTGTTTGGGCATGGGACACTATGCTTCACAATGTCCCAATATGCGTAGTGATTGATAAAAAGAGTGGAGAGGTGTACTCTACCGATAGTGAGGTTGAGGAGGAGATGCCAGAGTTGGAGGATGCTAGTGACCATGAGGGAGCTGCATACCCGCTGGATAACTTATCCTTAGTTCTCAAGCGTGCTTTGAGTGCACATGTTGTAGAGGATGAGAGTGTGCAGCAGAGGGAGAACATATTCCATACTAGGTGCCGTGTGAATGGCAAGGGGTGTAGTATGATCATAGATGGGGGCAGTTGTACTAATGTTGCTAGCACAGCTTTGATTGAGCGATTGGGGTTGAGTTGCTTGAGACACCCGAAGCCTTACAAGTTGTAGTGGTTAAATGATTGTGGGGAGATAAGTGTGACAAAGCAGGTACTGTTGAGCTTTACCATTGGGCCATACACAGATGATGTCCTATGTGATGTGATACCGATGCATGGCGGACATATTCTTTTGGGCAGGCCGTGACAGTTTGATAAGAAGGTTATTCATGATGGGTTCAAGGACAAGTACTCTTTCCAGCATAAGGGAAAACCCATTACATTATATCCACTTACACCTGCACAAGTCCATGACGATCAGGTTAAGTTGCAACTTGAGCGTGACAAAGAGAGAGCGAAAGGAAACACCACCTTGGGTGAGACTAGTGAGAGTGGTGTATCTGGTGAGAAAAATAAGGCCAAGGCCGTGGGAGTTCCCAAGGGGAGTGTGAGTGAACGTGAGAGGGAAACAAAAGGGAGAGTTAAAAAGAGTTTCTACATGGGTGAGGGTGAAGCAAGAAAAGCGTTCAAGGCTAGCAAGCTCATGCTATTGTTAGTCTATAAGGAGCCTCATATTTATTTTACAAACGCTGACCCTTTGCTTCCTGTGTCTATTTCATCTCTTTTGCAGGATTACAGTGACGTACTCACAGAGGACATACCTAGTGGGCTTCCACCCATTAGAGGTATTGAGCACCAGATAGACTTCATACCTGGAGCAGTCATTCCTAACAGACCGGCTTATAGGAGCAATCCCGAGGAGACAAAAGAGCTACAAAGGCAAGTACGGGAATGATGGATAAGGGGTATGTAAGGGAAAGCATGAGCCCTTGTGCAGTACCAGTACTTCTAGTTCCTAAGAAAGATGGGACGTGGAGCATGTACGTTGATTGTCGAGCTATCAATAATATTACGGTAAAGTATCGTCACCCCATTCCTAGACTAGATGACATGTTGGATGAATTGCATGGTTCCAAAATTTTTAGTAAGAATGACTTAAAGAGTGGATACCATCAAATTCGCATGAGAGAGGGAGATGAGTGGAAAACTGCATTTAAAACTAAATATGGCTTGTATGAATGGTTAGTTATGCCATTTGGTCTCTCAAACGCACCTAGCACATTTATGAGATTGATGAATCATGTTATGCGTGCATTTTTAGGTAAGTTTGTTGTGGTTTATTTTGATGACATCTTAGTTTACAGTAAAACAGTAGATGGGCATGTGATGCATTTGAAGCAGGTACTTGATGTTTTACGAAAAGAACAATTGTATGCTAACTCTGACAAATGCACATTTTGCATGGATAGAATTGTTTTTCTTGGCTTTGTTGTGAGTGCAGATGGCATTGAGGTAGATGTGGAGAAGGTAAAGGCAATTCAGGAATGGCCTACACCAACTACAGTGACAGAAGTCCGAAGCTTTCATGGGTTAGCGAACTTCTATAGGAGATTTGTCAAGGACTTCAATAGCATTGCCGTGCCATTGACCGAGGTAGTAAAGAAACAGTTGGTTTTCAATGGGGCGAGGCGCAAGAGCGAGCATTCCAGGACCTTAAAGCGAAGTTATGCAGTGCACCCATTTTAGCACTACCCAACTTCGAGAAGACATTTGAGATTGAGTGTGACGTATCAGGGTTAGGTATTGGAGCAGTTCTCATGCAAGAAAAGCGGCCAATAGCCTATTTTAGTGAGAAGCTGAATGGAGCAGCTTTGAGGTACCCCACGTATGACAAAGAGTGACATGATCCAGGCCGACAACAAACCAAAGGACGCATTACAAGTACCAGAAGGGCCAATTACGAGGCAGATGACCAAAAGACTCAGAGAAGCAATGGCGGGATTAGTTCAGAGTTTTATGGCCGACTGCAACAAACAAATAGAGATGGATGTGGGCTTCGATGGAAAGGGCCCAAAACCATTTCACTTGGCCCAAATCAGTTTAGAATAAAGCTTTCTAGGCTTTTAAAGACTTAAAGACTTGATATTTGTGTAATTTCGTTTTTATGGGCATTATTGTCTTTTTGCCTTTATGGTTTCTTTTTGTAACACTATTTAAGCTTACTTTCTTCTTCATTTGAGGAACCAACGAATTTTGAAAACTCAAAAGCTTAAAGCTTTGGCTATGGCCGAATTAATGTAAGGGAGTGATTCCCCTTTTCATGTTTGAATCGACTTATCTAAGTTTGGCACACTTAGTGGCGTCTCCATTGCTAGCAAAACACTACAAGGATTCATCTTAAAGGTTCTCAAGGGCAAGTTCTTTGTGGGTCTTCTTTGTGGCCTTGGAAGGGTTTTGTTTCTACAAAATCATTTCGCGGTTCTTGGGGTTCCGTCCGTTGCTTGGGGTTTGCTTGGATTTCGAATCCAAGTGGGTTCCTTGTCATTTGGTATCTAGAGCTCAGGGTTCCAAGGTCTGATTTTTCTATCTTTCCTTTTGTTGATTCTGTTTTTCTCTTGTTCTTTGTTATTTTCGTTTCAGTTCTTGTTGGATCTTGTTTCTGTTTTTTTGTTTTGTTTATTTCTAGATCTGTTTTTGGTGTGTTTGTTCTTTGTTATTTTCGTTTCAGTCCTTGTTGGTTCTTGATTCTGTTTTTTGTTTTGTTTATTTCTGGATCTGTTATTGGTGTGTTCTGCATATCAGTTCATTCCAGTTGCATATCAGTTCATCTTCATCACTTTTCCAGTTCTGGGCTTCTGTTCTGTTCTTCATATCAGTTCGTCATAGTCATTTTGTTCTTTAACATATGTTTAAGAAATAAGCATGTTCTTGGCGGCTGTGTGTTTTGTCTCTAAACCCTAGTGAAGTGTGAAATCAGACCCTGAGAAACTAAGTGAAGTCTGAAATCAGACCCTGAAATCTTAGCTTCTGAAATCAGACCTAAAACGTAACCTTTGAAATCTGCCTCTGAAATCAGACTCTGAGTTCAGACCTTGAAACTTAACCATTGAATCAGACTCTGAGATCAGACCCTGAAACTTAACCTATGAAATCAGACCCAGACCAGTAGCCTCTGAAATCAGACCCAGACCAGTAGCCTCTGAAATCAGACCCTGACCAGTAACCTCTGAAAATTAGACCCTGAAATCAGACTCTGACCAGTAACCTCTGAAAATTAGCATCTGAATTCAGACCCTGAAATCAGACCCTTATTCGACTCTGAAATCAGACACTGACCAGCAGCCTCTGAATTCAGACCTTAGATTCAGACCATCATCAGACTCTGAAATCAGGCTTTGAAAACCAGCCTCTGAAATCAGAACCTAAATCAACCTCTGAAATCAGAACCACATTTAGCATCTGACGTTATCAAAAAAAAAAGAAAAAAGAAAAAGGGACTTGAGTGATAGTGATCACTTGAGCAAAAAAGAAAAAAAAAAGAGTAAAAAAGTGAAATTTTTTGGTTGAATTTAGTTTGTTCCATATTATCATTTAGGTGCCCGTGGAGGGTATTCCATCAAAATTTCTATAGCGGTGCCAAATTTTCTACCGAAATTGCATACGACCGAGAATTTGCATGCTTATTTTTTTCCATTGTGCTAATTGTTTACTCCTTATTTCTAATACTCTAGTTTAAGTATTATTGATTGAGTCTTCGTCGTTGCTATTCCTGTTCGTATTTTGTTTCCACCTGTCCTATATATTATTATTAGACCTTTGTGTTTCATGCTGGCTTGAGGACTACATTTGGTTTGTATTCTTGGATAGAGTGTGATTCACATTTGAATTGAGGACGAACTCAAGAGTGGTAAAAGGCAGTGATTGTGAGCACAGTATCGGGTAAAAGCCAATAGAGTGCAAACACGAGTGGAGTGATATCATTCGAGTGTAAACACGTGAGATTGTGAGGATTTAGATATTTGCTTTACTTTCCTGTTATTTCTAATCTGTTTGTTTAGTGTTGAGATGGCAGGTCTAACTACTGATGAAAAGCTTGAGGCATTGGATAGGAAATTTACAGATATGATGGAGAATATGAATACTGCTTTGGAGAGATTGTCCAAGAGTGTAGAGAGTATTCAAACTGGTAGCGGTCCCAGAGTACCACCACCTCAGAATGTGCCACCACCTCACAATGCGCCACCTCGCCGTGTACCACCACAGTATGTACCACCAGATGAAGAGGAAGCTGAAAATGAGTTTGATGATTCTGATGGTTTTGATGATGTGGAGGAGAGATTTCAGCCTGGGCATGATAGGAGGCCTAATAGGAGGTTTGATAGGAGGAATGATAGGAGGGATAGACGGTTTGATGATAGAGGTGCATTTGATGCCAGAAGAGGGGATTATGATCGGAGAGGATATGGTAGGCGAGGAGATATAGATGGTGATCTAGGTAGCATCAAGATCAAGATACCAACATTCCAAGGCAGGAATGATCCTGAAGCTTATTTAGAATGGGAAAAGAAAATAGAATTGATTTTCAACTGTCATCACTACTCAGACGAGAAGAAGATCAGTCTAGCAGCAATTGAGTTTACCGATTATGCTATGATTTGGTGGGATCAGCTTGTCTCTACTCGGAGGAGAAACTATGAGAGACCGGTTCAGACATGGGCAGAACTTAGGGGTCTCATGAGAAAGAGATTTATACCCAGCCATTACTATAGGGAGTTGTATCAGAAACTACAACATCTGTATCAGGGGACCAAAAGTGTTGAGGACTATTACACAGAGATGGAAGTTGCCATGATCAGGGCAAATGTAGTTGATGATGCAGAAGCTACTATGGCACGGTTTCTAGGGGGCTTGAATAGAGAGATTGCAAACATGGTGGAGTTGCATCATTATGTTGATTTGGAGGATATGCTTCACATGGCTATCAAGATAGAAAGGCAACTCAAGAAAAAGTCAACATCCAGATTTGGTACTCAGGCTACTTCTGCATGGAAAGGGAAATGGGTTCCGAATGAGAAGCGAGATGGAGGCTTTGACAAGCCTAGAGGCGAATTCAGTGGAGGCTTTAATAAGCCTAGGGCCGAACCTAGTGCCAAGGGTAAAGAGGCTGCGGAACCGAGCAAAACTAGACCAAAACCTGAGGGCGCAGCTGCTAGAACTAAAGATGTCAAGTGTTTCAAGTGTTTGGGCATGGGACACTATGCTTCACAATGTCCCAATAGGCGTACCTTAGTGATTGATAAAAAGAGTGGAGAGGTGTACTCTACCGATAGTGAGGTTGAGGAGGAGATGCCAGAGTTGGAGGATGCTAGTGACCATGAGGGAGCTGCATACCCGCTGGATAACTTATCATTGGTTGTCAAGCGTGCTTTGAGTGCACTTGTTGTAGAGGATGAGAGTGTGCAGCAGAGGGAGAACATATTCCATACTAGGTGCCGTGTGAATGGCAAGGGGTGTAGTATGATCATAGATGGGGGCAGTTGTACTAATGTTGCTAGCACAGCTTTGATTGAGCGATTGGGGTTGAGTTGCTTGAGACACCCGAAGCCTTACAAGTTGCAGTGGTTAAATGATTGTGGGGAGATAAGTGCGACTCCATGGTATACCTAGGAGTATTGTATCAGATAGAGATGTTAAGTTCCTTAGCCATTTTTGGAAGGTGTTGTGGGCTAAACTAGGCACCAAACTATTGTATTCTACCACATGATCCAGGCCGACAACAAACCAAAGGACGCATTACAAGTACCAGAAGGGCCAATTACGAGGCAGAGGACCAAAAGACTCAGAGAAGCAATGGCGGGATTAGTTCAGAGTTTTATGGCCGACTGCAACAAACAAATAGAGATGCATGTGGGCTTCGATGGAAAGGGCCCAAAACCATTTCACTTGGCCCAAATCAGTTTAGAATAAAGCTTCCTAGGAATTTGAAGACTTAAAGACTTGATATTTGTGTAATTTCGTTTTTAGGGGCATTGTTGTCTTTATGCCTTTAGGGTTTCTTTTTGTAACACTATTTAAGCTTACTTTCTTCTTCATTGGAAGGAACCAACGAAATTTATAAAAAAACTAAAAAGTTTAAAGCTTTGGCTATGGCCGAATTCTTGTAAGGGAGGGATTCCCCTTTTCAAGTTTGAATCGACTTATCTAAGTTTTGGCAAACTTAATGGCGTCTCCATTGCTAGCAAAACACTACAAGGATTCATCTTAAAGGTTCTCAAGGGCAAGTTCTTTGTGGGTCTTCTTTGTGGCCTTGGAAGGGTTTTGTTTCTACAAAATCATATTCACGGTTCTTGGGGTTCTGTCCGTTGCTTGGGGTTTGCTTGGATTTCGAATCCAAGTGGGTTTCTTGTCACAATTCCTTTTCATTTT
Organism: Zanthoxylum bungeanum; assembly: GCA_019454045.1. Lineage (NCBI taxonomy): Eukaryota > Viridiplantae > Streptophyta > Magnoliopsida > Sapindales > Rutaceae > Zanthoxylum > Zanthoxylum bungeanum. The sequence goes on from SKCR01014369.1 coordinate 33,053, forward strand.
TTATTTTCATCACAATGCAGAGGGTCTGGGGAAATGACCAAATACGACCTAGTTCTGTTCAAAGTTTGGAAACATGTTCAACATAAATATTGATATTCGTGACCTTTCCGTCCATATATAATTCATAAAAATTAGAGATCGTATGAAAATGTTATAGCTGGCATACCAAGGGTTGTCTGAATGTTACTAAAAATTAAATTTGTGTCAAAATCACCAAAGTTTGTCGAACTTCTAGAAAAATATTTTCGTGATCCCCAATGTACACATACGTGGTTTTATATTAATAATTTGCCTCGCGAAAAAATGGATTGTTGAGCTCATGTCGCAATAACGGGGTGTCATATTTTCTCCCCCCTTAAATAGGGTTCATCCTCGAATCCCTTCTGAGGTTTAACATCCAGGTTCGTCTTGGTTCTAGTATCGCAGTGTCTTTGCTACTCTTAAATATGAAATTTATCAAATCATAAAACGGTCTCGAACTTTCTTACTATCCTCATGTCTCTAAACTGAGTCTCTTTTACTTTTCATCCTAAAATTACTTCGGTTGGTTCACCATGAGGTCTTTGTTCTAGTTAGGGAAACATAATTCACACCATTTTCTTTTTCAATCCTTGCAATCAGCTTATCTTTTATTAAAAATGTTTATTCCTCAACTTGTAGCTCCCATAATAACACTTGCCGTTTAGAGACTGTCTCATCATAACTTATATATGACTCATGCTGATTTGATATAGTCCCATATTTCCTTCATTTCATTATTATTCTTCCATTTCCTCTAATACCAATCAAGTTTAATGACCTTTGTTTCCTTTTGTATTATATTCACCTCTTGGTTGAATATAGATTCTTTAGTGCTCTGGTCGAATGCCAATATTTCTCTACTACTCTTTGAATCTACTGCACAAACTTCGGTACTAGTCATAATCCTTGATTACAGGAGAAACTAATGTAGTATTAATTCCCTCAGAAGGTTGTGTTACTTAAAATGCATTACTTACAATTATGTTCGTAAGTAGTATTCTACTACGCATAACTTCTTCACTTATCTTGCCTCATTTTCTGATTCTTGGTACTTTCGAGTCTTCAGACATACTAGTATTTTCTATGGTTAGACTTTTTAATATCCTGCTATAATTCTGGATGTAAGTGTATATAAGAATGATCTTACTTGATATTTTCTTAGCTCCACATGGTCAATCTGACCCATAGTATTCTTCTTCTTATTTCATCTATTTAACTTTTGCTTTCTCTTTGCTAAATTTCAACTACTATCAGTTCCGACCTTCATTTCCTCATATCTCTACTATCTCAGGGGCTTAGGACCTCATAGTTCATGGTCAAAGTATTCATGTACCTCTAGCTTACCATCGTTGTTTATCGATGCCTCTTATATTCGGCGACGTTGGTAATTCGATCCTAGCTAATGTTTATACTTTTCTCGTTCCTTTAAATTCATTGCTATTATGAGTCTGGTTAACCCTCCTTTGCATTGACTTGTTCTCCTTGCCTGGTTGCACTCCAGAATATTCCACTTTAAATTACTCTCATAGTCTGATTTTGTTAGGTGTTGTTCTGGTCTTAACAATATCTGTATACTTAGTTTCTTTGGTTCATTTATATCACATTCCCAAGAAATTCATTTCAGGTCGTACTTTGCTTTATTTCTAGCTAGGTACATTACGTGGAAACTTATGGGTTATACTTCTCACCTTCCATTAATTTCTCATTTAATAGAATTCCCGTCTTATTCCAATATTGACAAACTTCGCTGTTATGTATTTCTATCGTTGCTTATCTAGTATTATATCCTATTGTCATCTTACCTCGACAGTTCCACCCCAAGCCTTTTACTTAACGTTCCTTTCATATTCTCCCTTGCTCTATTTTATGCCTGGGACTTTTGTATTCTATGCCTCTGTCTTCTTATCAGAGGGGTATTCTCTTTTAAGGGTTCTTTTCCATACCTCATGGAGTACTGTAATACGTTACAGATTCACTTGTTTTTTTTTTTGGATAAGGACAGATTCACTTGTTTCTAGGAATATCATTGGGATGAACATCGTTGTCCATCATTACTACTGTTTTATAATGAGGGTTATGAGGGTGGGGCTGATTCTGAAGTCTTTTTCGGTCGTGGTGGTCTCACTAACTATACGTGCTATAGTTGCATGTGCTGTTCATTATAATCCTTGGATTCTCTTATTTATATGTTTGATATTGGCTCCCACAGTAAAGCATTTCTGCTAGGAACGATCTGAATTACCTTTGACATGAGTCCAACCACACCAGAGACATTACAGCATGCAGCTAACAACTTGGAAGAACCCATACAGTTTCCAACAGGTCCAATCACTCGCCAAAGAGCAAAGAAGATCAGAGAGGCCTTTGCGGGACTAGCTCAGAGCTATGTCACCAGTTGCAGCAACCGAGTCAAGTGCACACCAGAGACATATATGGGCATAACCAGAGAGGTCCCAAAGCTATTTCATTTGACCCAGATCAGCTCAGACTGAAGCATAGCAGAGTAGCTTCAGCACCAGTATCCTTTTGACCCGATTTCACCCATTTTGGGACCATGTTGAATTCGGCCAAATGGGGGCATTTTTGTCATTTGTGCTCGACATTTTGACTTTATTTATGATGTAATTAGCATGGTTGACTATGCCATTAGGCTTAATTATGCTTAGAACCTTGTTTATTGAGTAAGCACGTCAATTTACTATTTGATGTAAGCACCTCAAATTAGCTTAAGTTAGATTAGTTTCTAATCATTGTTTTAAGCTACTTTAGGTGGGAAAAGACTTTTGGGGACGTGCTTGAGTGAATGGTTTGGGTAGTTTTCAGGTCTTTTGGTAATTTCACTTTAGGGACATTTTTGTCCATTCACACCTTTAGGGTTTCTCTTTGTAACCTATTTAAACTTTGTTTTCTTCTTCTTTGAATAACATTCACGACATTTTCATCAAACTTTGAAGCTTTTAAGCTTTGGCTATGGCTAAATTTCTTGTAAGGGAGGGATTCCCCTTTTCAAGTTCAAATTGACTTATCTAAGCTTGGCAACTTAGTGGCGTCTCCATTGCTAGCAAAATACAATCTGATTTCATGCTTGTGGTTATCATGGACGTGAGTTTCATGGTGGTGTAGGGGCTGATCTTGGTTGGGTTTTGTTCCTACAAAATCAGTATTCAAAGTTCTTGGGTTTTGAGAAAGATGCTTGGGGTTTGCTTGGTTTCCAACCCAAGTGAGTTCTTGTCATTTGGTATCATGAGCTTAGGGTTCTGAGGTCTGATTTCCTATCCTTTGTGATAGAAACCTGCCTGGAATAAAGCCAAGCAAACCACTCCACGTGTTCTAAGCCCCAAGAACCGCGAAAGCAAACCACTCCACGTGTTCTAAGCCCCAAGAACCGCGAATCTTGATTTTGTAAGAACAAAATCCTTCCAAGATCAAGTCCAACCCTTAAGGAACATTGCCCTTAAAAACCTTTCTTTATTTCTTTGGAGAATCCTGAACAGCGATACAGCGCCACAACGCTTGCCACACGTTGATAAGCTTTTGTTCCGTAAAACCAAGAAGAATCCACTCCCAAGATGACACAAGTCAATTTTTTTTGTAAAAAGATATATTCTTAGTTAATTATCCATTACAATGAATAATGCCCCTTTAAATAGGTGGCTAATCCTAATTCTACCAAAATATAATAAAACCCTAATAAAATACTTGAAAATTTCGTCCATGGGCTTTTTAATTTAATTAATGTTCAGCCCAACACTTAAACAACACATAACTTAAAAAAATATAAAATATAAAAACTATAGGGATACATTGCGTCCTCATTTAGACCATGAAGGAATCTGAACTGGACTTTGATGAAAACTTCAAAGTTGTAGAGCTACGAGTTCTCTTTTCAATGCAACTTGAATCACCAAAATCGGATATCGGACGAGAAAGTTACGTCCAAAATACGAAGACTGCGTAAATCCCGCCACTGCTAATGCACCATTCGGAAATAAATCTCAAAATCAATCAAGGCAGCCCATGCACATCCTAGACTCATTCCAATATTACTTTAGACATAATAAAGCCTTCACATAATGTCTCATGCATGGAAGAAACTCCAGAACCCAAGGAATCTTCCAAATCCACCAAAATGGCCCAAATACACCAAGTTGACCAAGCCATGCAATCAGCCACAACTTCAAGTTAAATTGGCCCAACAAACAGAGCTCATTCTGGATCACATCACTTTGTGTTGTTTAATCTTGTATTCATCTTTGTTTTTGTTGTTGTTGTTGATTTCGGCCATTAAGGAATTTGTCCTCAAGTTTCGGCCATTGGTGTTCTTTGTTGTTTCTTGTTGTTTCTTGCAGATTTGTAACCCTTGTTGCATGAATAACAATCTGTCCTTTAGTAGTTTGTGCTAATTTTGAGTTTTCTTCGAGTTAAGCTTTGGCTACTTAGGTCAAAATTGGGGCTTTTGTGTTCTTTGCTTGAATCAAGTGTTTAGTTGTTAATTGTAAGTTACTAGGACGTGTTTAACATTGTTATTAAGTTATTAGTTTCAAAAAAAATAAAAATGCATCAGGTCAGATTCGGCCAAGGAAGTACCATCACCACCCTTGCTTTGTTCTTGCCATATACATGTCACTTAGCTTGTTTTCAATAGGTATTGTTCATATCTACTTTGAGAAAATCAGATTGCACTTCATTACTCCTAGCATTGCTTGAACTAGCTTGTTTGCAATCTTTGTGAAGTTGTTGCAATCTTGTGAAGTGAGTGGAAAACAAGTTTGTTTGAGTGATTTGGTGAGGCATTTGAGTGAATGAGTGTTGAAACAAAATGAAATGCTTATGGATTGATGAGGCCGTGACTTACTCCTGAAGTTTACTTAAGCTTGTGTGTTGTTAACTTTGTGAGACAAGTCTGGTTGCTTTGTTACACATATTGCCGTGAGTAAGATGCTTGATGTGCTTATGTTGAAGCATGAATTAACAAGTGTGCTTGCTGATTTGCGTGAGCTATCATTAGCTTGACATTGGATTTGTGTTGAAATCATTAGCATGACATTGAAAATGGAAGCACTCATGAGCTTGACATGGAAACTTGAGTAGCCATTATTGCATTTGAGAGGTGCTTGAAGAGGCAAGTTGCTGCATCACCAAGCTAGTTGGAAAAGTGTTTAGTTGGTTTGTAACTTACCATTGCCGAATTGACATGCTTACTTGACCTACTTGTAAGCTACTTACGTAAGCAGCTGAGTCACCTACTTGTTTTGAAAAAAAAAGTGAAAAAAAGAAGAAGAAAGAGAATTGGTCGCATTGTGCTTAGCTTGATTAGACCATTTGCAAGTTGATTGGATTGCTTTACATGAGTTACATTGATTTGATTTGGTTTGTATTGGTTTGAGCTTGAAAGACTATATTTGTGTTATTGCCGAATTGAAATCCTTTGTGCTTCATTGTGTTTCATTGGAGTGTAAACACTTGTGAGTGTGTGTGAGAAGAAAAGAAAGGTGAGCTCAAACACTATAGTGAGTGACCACAAGATTACTTCAGTGACACGTTGATTGCTTGCTTGCTTATTTATTGCATTTAGCTAACTCGTCATTCTTTCTTATTCTGAACACTCTAGCTATAGGTTTCTTTCAATTGAGTCTCCATGATTACTTATCTTATTTTCTTTATTCCACCTGCTCTATATATACATTGTGTTTCTGCTAGCTTGTGGACTACATCTTAGTTGACCATTCTGGGAATTGAGTTGATTTGTAATTGAATTGAGGAAGAACTCAATAGTGGTAAAAGGAAGTGAGTGTGAGCACAGTATCGGGTAAAAGCCAATAGAGTACAAACACGAGTGGAGTGATATAATTGAGTGTAAACACGTGAGATTGTGAGCTTGAGAGGATTTTACATATCGTATTACTTTCTTGTTATTACTAATTTGTTTGTTGAGCTTTGAAATGGCAGGTGTTAGTTTAACCGTCGATGAGAAGCTTGCAGCTATGGATAGAAAGTTTACAGATATGATGGAGAATATGAATGCTGCATTGGAAAGGTTGTCCAATAGTGTAGAGAGTATTCAGTCGGGCAGTGTTCCCAGAGCACCACCACCTCAGAATGTACCACCACCTCATAATGTACTACCACCTCAGAATGTACCACCACCTCATAATGTACTACCACCTCATAATGTACCACCACCTCATAATGTGCCACCACGTCGAGTACCACCGCAACATATACCATCAGATGAAGAAGAAGCCGAGAATGACTTTGATGATTTTGATGATCTTGATGATGTTGAGGAGAGGTTTCAGCCTAGACAAGATAGGAGGCATGGTAGGGGGTTTGGTAGAGGGTGTGATAGGAGGTTTGATGGGAGACATAATAGGAGGGATAGACGATTTGATGATAGAGGTGCATTTGATGATAGGCGAGGGGATTATGATCGAAGGGGTTTTGGTAGACGGGGGGACTTAGATGGAGATCTAGGTAGCATTAAAATCAAGATACCAACCTTTCAGGGGAAGAATGATCCCGAGGCTTATTTGGAATGGGAGAAGAAGATTGAGCTGATATTCAATTGCCATCACTACTCAGATGAGAAGAAAATCAGTCTGGCAGCTATTGAGTTTACTGATTATGCCATGATATGGTGGGATCAGCTTGTTACTACTCGGAGAAGAAACTATGAGAGACCAGTTCAGACTTGGGAATAACTCAGAGGTCTTATGAGGAAGAGGTTCATTCCGAGCCATTACTACCGTGAGTTGTATCAGAAGCTACAACATCTGTATCAAGGTACCAAGAGTGTTGAGGATTACTACACAGAGATGGAAGTTGCCATGATCAGGGCGAATGTAGTTGAGGATGCAGAGGCTACTATGGCACGGTTTCTTGGAGGCTTAAATAGGGAGATTGCCAACATGGTGGAGTTACATCATTATGTTGATTTGGAGGACATGCTTCACATGGCTATCAAGGTAGAGAGGCAACTCAAGAAGAAGGCCACATCCAGATTTGGTACTCAGACTACTTCTACTTGGAAGGGGAAATGGGTTCCGAATGAGAAGCGAGATGGAGGCTTTAACAAGCCTAGAGGTGATTTCATTGGAGGATTTAACAAGCCTAGAGCCGAACCTAGTGGCAAGGGTAAAGAGGTTGCAGAATCGAGTAAACCTAGACCTAAACCTGAGGGTACAGCTACGAGAACTAAGGATGTCAAGTGTTTCAAGTGTTTGGGCATGGGACACTATGCTTCACAATGTCCCAATAGGCGCTCCTTAGTGATTGACAAAAGCGGAGATGTGTACTCTACAGATGATGAGGTTGAGGATGAGATGCCGGAGTTAGAAGATGCTAGTGACCATGAGGGAGCTGCATACCCTTTAGATAACTTATCCCTAGTTGTTAAGCGTGCTTTGACAGCACAAGTTATTGAGGATGAGAGTGATCAGCAGAGGGAGAACATATTCCACACCAGATGCCGTGTGAATGGTAAGGGTTGTAGTATGATTATAGATGGAGGCAGTTGTACCAATGTGGCTAGCACGACTTTGATTGAGAGATTGGGGTTGAGTTGCTTGAAGCACCCCAAGCCTTACAAGTTGCAGTGGTTAAATGATTGTGGTGAAGTGAAGGTAACGAAGCAGGTATTATTGAGCTTTACCATTGGGCCTTACACAGATGATGTTCTATGTGATGTGATTCCGATGCATGCGGGTCATATACTTTTGGGGAGGCCGTGGCAGTTTGATAAGAAGGTAATTCATGATGGGTTCAAGAATAAGTATTCATTTCAACATAAAGGGAAACCCATTACACTATACCCACTTACACCAAAGCAAGTCCATGAAGATTTTGCAACTTGAGAGGGATAAAGAGGGGGCGAGTGCAAACACTAACTTGGGGCAAACTAGTGAGAGTGTGAAAAATAAGGCCAAGGCCGAGAGTTTACCCAAGGGAAGTGAGAGTGAAAGTAAGGGGATACCAAAGGGAGAGTGAAAAGAAGTTTCTACATGGGTGAGGGTGAAGCGAGGAGAGCTTTCAAGACTAGCAGCCTGATGCTATTGTTAGTTTACAATGAGCCCCATGTTTATTTTTCTAACACTGACTCTTTGCTTCCTATGTCTATTTCATCTCTTTTGCAGGACTACAACGATGTACTGACTGAGGACATTCCTTGTGGGCTTCCACCCATTAGAGGCATTGAGCACCAGATAGACTTCGTACCTGGAGCAGTCATTCCCAACAGGCCATCCTATAGAAGCAATCCTGAGGAGACAAAGGAACTTCAACGGCAAGTGCGGGATTTGATGGACAAGGGGTATGTAAGGGAAAGCATGAGTCCTTGTGCAGTACCAGTGCTTCTAGTTCCTAAGAAAGATGGGACATGGCGGATGTGTGTTGATTGTCGAGCATCAATAATATAACGGTAAAGTATCGCCATCCTATTCCTAGGCTAGATGACATGTTAGATGAATTGCATGGTTCCAAGATATTTAGTAAGATTGATTTGAAAAGTGGATACCATCAAATTCGCATGAGAGAGGGAGATGAGTGGAAAACCGCATTTAACACCAAATATGGATTATATGAATGGTTAGTTATGCCATTTGGTCTTACAAACGCACCTAGCACATTTATGAGATTAATGAATCATGTTATGCGTGCATTTATAGGTAAGTTTGTTGTGGTATACTTTGATGACATCTTAGTTTACAGTACATCGATTGAGGAGCATGAATTACATTTGAGACATGTACTTGATGTTTTACGAAAAGAACAACTGTATGCTAACTCTGACAAATGCACATTTTGCATGGATAGACTTGTTTTTCTTGGATTTGTTGTGAGTGCAGATGGCATCGAGGTAGATGTGGAGAAGGTGAAGGCAATTCAGGAATGGCCTACACCAACTACAGTGACAGAAGTCCGAAGCTTTCATGGCTTAGCGAGCTTCTATAGGAGATTTGTCAAGGACTTCAGTAGCATTGCCGCGCCATTGACCGAGGTAGTAAAGAAGACAGTTGGTTTTCAATGGGGCGAGGCGCAAGAGCGAGCATTCCAGGATCTTAAAGAGAAGTTATGCAGTGCGCCCATTTTGGCACTACCCAACTTCGAGAAGACATTTGAAATTGAGTGCGACGCATCAGGGTTAGGTATTGGAGCAGTTCTTATGCAAGAAAAGCGGCCATAGCCTATTTTAGTGAGAAGCTGAATGGAGCAGCTTTGAGGTACCCCACGTACGATAAAGAGTTATATGCGCTTGTGAGAGCACTTCAGACGTGGCAGCACTACTTGTGGCCTAAAGAGTTTGTGATCCACACCGACCATGAATCATTAAAACACTTGAAGGGTCAAGGTAAGCTGAATAAACGACACGCAAAATGGATGGAATTCGTTGAGTCATTTCCATATATTATACGCTACAAGCAAGGTAAAGAAAACATCGTGGCCGATGCATTATCTCGCAGGTATGTTTTAATTACTTCAATGCATGCACGGATGTTGGGATTTGATTTGATTAAGGAACTATATGAGTGTGATTCTGATTTTGGTGAGATTATTGTTGCTTGTGCAAAGTCATCTTTTGGAAAGTTTTACATTCATGACGGTTTCTTATTTAAAGCGAACAGGTTGTGTGTTCCTACTGTAGTATGCGTGAGTTGCTTGTGAAAGAAGCGCATGGGGGAGGTTTGATGGGGCATTTTGGGATTACTAAGACTTTAGCTATTTTACATGAGCACTTTTATTGGCCTAAAATGAAACGTGATGTTGAGCGTATTTGTGATCAGTGTCTAACATGTAAGCATGCTAAATCTAAATTAATGCCACATGGTTTGTATACTCCTTTGCCTGTACCTAGCGAACCTTGGGTTGATATATCGATGGATTTTGTGTTAGGGTTGCCTAGGACAAAGAGGGGTAGAGATTCAATCTTTGTTGTAGTTGATAGATTTAGTAAAATGGCTCATTTCGTTGCATGTCATAAAACCGATGATGCTACAAACATTGCAGATTTATTTTTCAGAGACATAGTGCGACTCCATGGTATACCTAGGAGTATTGTATCTGATAGAGATGTTAAGTTCCTTAGCCATTTTTGGAAGGTGTTGTGGGCTAAACTAGGCACCAAACTATTGTATTCTACCACATGTCACCCACAGACTGATGGACAAACGGAGGTAGTTAATAGGACTTTATCTCAATTATTGCGCACTATAGTTGGTAAGAATTTGAAGAGTTGGGAAGATTGTTTGCCATTTATTGAGTTTGCATATAATCGTAGCATTCATTCTTCTACATCATTTTCACCTTTTGAGATTGTTTATGGTTTTCAGCCACTAACTCCATTGGATTTGTTACCATTACCTATTGATGAGCATACAGGGTTAGATGGCAAAAGGAAGGCTGATTTGGTGAAGCATATCCATGAGAAGGTAAAAGAGCACATTCAACGAAAGAACGAGCAATACGCTTCTCATGCAAATAAGGGAAGAAAACGTGTAGTCTTTCAACCTGGTGATTGGGTTTGGGTACACATGCGTAAAGAGAGATTTCCCGAACAGCGTAAATCTAAGCTACAATCGAGAGGATATGGACCTTTTCAAGTCTTGGAAAGGATCAATGACAATGCATATAAGCTGGATTTGCAAGGTAAGTACAACGTCTCTGCTACTTTTAATGTTTCTGACTTAACTCATTTTGATGCAGGTTCAGATTCGAGGTCGAATCCTTTTCAACAAGGAGGGAATGACATGAGTCCAACCACACCAGAGACATTACAGCATGCAGCTAACAACTTGTAAGAACCCATGCAGTTTCCAACAGGTCCAATCACTCGCCAAAGAGCAAAGAAGATCAGAGAGGCCTTTGCGGGACTAGCTCAGAGCTATGTGACCAGTTGCAGCAACCGAGTCAAGTGCACACCAGAGACATATATGGGCATAACCAGAGAGGTCCCCAAGCTATTTCATTTGACCCAGATCAGCTCAGACTGAAGCATAGCAGAGTAGCTTCAGCACCAGCATCCTTTTGACCCGATTTCACCCATTTTGGGACCATGTTGAATTCGGCCAAATGAGGGCATTTTTGTCATTTGTGCTCGACACTTTGAATTTATTTATGATGTAATTAGCATGGTTGACTATGCCATTAGGCTTAATTATGCTTAGAACCTTGCTTATTGAGTAAGCACGTCAATTTACTATTTGATGTAAGCACCTCAAATTAGCTTAAGTTAGATTAGTTTCTAATCATTGTTTTAAGCTACTTTAGGTGGGAAAAGACTTTTGGGGACGTGCTTGAGTGAATGGTTTGGGTAGTTTTCAGGTCTTTTGGTAATTTCACTTTAGGGACATTTTTGTCCATTCACACCTTTAGGGTTTCTCTTTGTAACCTATTTAAACTTTGTTTTCTTCTTCTTTGGAATAACATTCACGACATTTTCATCAAACTTTGAAGCTTTTAAGCTTTGGCTATGGCTAAATTTCTTGTAAGGGAGGGATTCCCCTTTTCAAGTTCAAATTGACTTATCTAAGCTTGGCAACTTAGTGGCGTCTCCATTGCTAGCAAAATACAATCTGATTTCATGCTTGTGGTTATCATGGACGTGAGTTTCATGGTGGTTAGGGGCTGATCTTGGTTGGGTTTTGTTCCTACAAAATCAGTATTCAAAGTTCTTGGGGTTTTGAGAAAGATGCTTGGGGTTTGCTTGGTTTCCAACCCAAGTGAGTTCTTGTCAACCTTCTTCAACTTTACTCATGATTCATTTCTGTCTATATGTCATACTACCTTTACTGAGAATCTCTTTAGGGCTCATGCTCTCTTAAAATCCTACCATGCTCTCTTTGTTATTCTTCATTTTGAAATTTGCTATGTTGCTTAAAATCCTACTTATCGCAGATTTTTAAACCTCTTAAGTCATTACTTCTCTGGAAGCTCTATATTTTACGACAAGTTGTGGTATTACTAATGTACCTTTAGTTTGGGTGTTGCTCTCTTTAGTCCTTCTATTCTAGTATAAAAAGGGCTATATATAAGTCTTATATCGTATTTATGAGGATTCCTTTCTTTGATTTCCTTTATCCTTTTGAACTTTTACCTTCTTTGAGGCCATATTTTTACAACAGATTTGGTTACCACTTTCAATTTTAGCATGGCTTGCTGTGAATTCAAACTACTCTATCTCTTACAGAATATCATTATCCCATGATCCTTATCTAGGTTCTATTGAACTCTTGGGTTCGGTTGTCTTGCTGTTTAATGTTTTGTCTGCCCATTAAGTATTCTCATTTACTTGTTCAAATCTTTACTAGGCTCTAAGTTGAGAGGTAAATATATGTTTTCCATAGAGATCTGAGAATGCACACATTACTGTTGATTTTCTAAGCTCGGTGATGGTTTGGTTAGGTTTTGGAAATACTTACTAGGGTAGGGGCTACTGGAAGGAGAATTACCATTTGTTCTGTAGGGATCTACATTGACTACTTCATGTCTTAAGGTTCCTTGACCTTTATCAACCATCCTGAGGTCTCCATTTACGTTACTGCCCTTAAGCTGCATTGGAACTCCCACAACTAATTTTAATTTCTTGTTTCTTTTATCTTTCTGACTACCCTTCGTTATCAGGGAACTTGCTATCTATATGAGGTGCTCAAGAGCTATTGGATCTGCTTGAAAGAATTTTATGAGGAGGGATGGAATTTTTCTTAGGTCTAATTGATATTTGTTCTTGCTCGGGCTTATTCTATTCTTCTTACGACTATAAGTTATGGTGTCTTCTTTATTATCTCATTTTGTATCTCTACCTCCTTTTGCCTCTGGTTGCTTTAAACACATCTATACATCATTCTTTACTTTTCTTATAGCTTTCTATATCTCTTTTTACTCCACTGAGTGATGTTATTAGTATTGTACTATCTAGTTTCATAACTTATTCTGAACTTCTGGTAATAAACCAGGATGGTTACAAAAGGATTTTCAACTAGGACAATGAGTATGGTTACTTTCACTAAGAAACAAATTCAAGTAGCCTTGGGAATTCTTACTAACCTTTCTATAGGACTTGAGGACGCACTCGAGGATCAGATACTGAAGAGGTAGTGCCTCGCATACGGGTATCCCGGGCATAATATGTATACAAGATCCTATCACCATACTCACTACAGTCATTGACTCCTAGACCAGACTCTGAAACCATCTTTATAACATCCCCCTCTCAGAGATGCTACCAGCAGGGAATAGGTCGTCCTATTCCCCTGAACCTCAGACTCTCTGACTATGATCTACACTACAACTCTATCTCAAATGAAAACTCATACATGGGACCATTGCCCAAATCAACAACATGTAATGTACTTTAATACTTATAAATGTATATTCAAATACACTTCTCTTTACAACCTTGTAATGGACACTTTTAACTTATTACAACAACTTATACAGTACTAGTGCATGTATACAACTTTACTTTGACTATGACTGGATTGTAACTCTATACTCGACCTGTTGGACCCAAACACCATAGTGACTGTCAATAGTATCTATCCTCTCGAGCTCATCCTCCGGTTATACCTGGAATATAGAGAAACTGTGAGTAGTAGGGGTTAGATTGTTCGAACAACCTAGTGAGTGTATAATTTAAAATGGAACTTAAAAACTTAATAAAACATCCATTGTTCTGAAATCGAAAATATTTCGGGAAACTGATTCTTCTAAAAACTCTTTCTTATCTGAAAAAAATTCTCTTTCAATGAAACTTTTCTTGAAATTCTTTCTATCTGTAAAACTCTGAACTTTTCTAGAAAACTGAGTTCTTTCTAAAACTCTTTCATAAAACTGTTTCTCTGAAAACTTTTTCATAAAACTATCTTTTATGAAATCATATCTCTGAAAATCTGTCTATGAAAATCTATTTATGAAAATCTGATGAAAACCTGACACATGGGGGTGTTACGTATCGCCGTCCCCCAAATGCCTAAACTAGTGGTCTTGGGACATTACGTCTCGTCGTGCATCAAGCCATTGAATTATAACCAGGTGTGCTAATCCATGCTATCATCCTGACCCTGAATCTAAAGTCTATGGGCGTGACATTGTGCCGCCCCTAGCCCTGAAATCTAGGATCTATGGGCATTAGGTATCGCTGTCCCCATAGTCCTGCTCTACATGTGCACATCTTGTATCCGTCAATTCCATAAGTTACATCTGAGGTGGGTTTTTCCCCCATGCCTATAAAAATCAATAAAATCATCCACTCACTGAAAATAAACATGGCTAAGGCCCTATATAAGGAGAAATAAGTCTCAATTCAAGAACATAAAAGTAAAAACAACTTTTAAAAGAAAACATCCACTCACTTATCTTACGATCGAGCTGGTACTACTTCATTTTATCGAAGAAAATTATGGTTCCTGCAGACAATCTATAATTGATAAACTCCATTAGTACACAAGTAGTGAATATACATCGAAATTATACTAAGTTTCTCAATTCAACTTTTAAAAGCATAATATGCCGATACGAAACACTTTGGGTAGTCTATAAAATTCTAGGGTGAAATTAATTGGGCTAAAACTGATCTGAAAAATTGGTCATGAGTCGCGAAACTGGCCCACTGGCGTTACAACGCTCACATGAACAGAGCTGAGACAGAGAGCTTCATTTGATTCCGCATCGCGACGCTAGCCCATTGGCGTCGCGACGCTCTCATAAATAGAACTAGGCAACGAGCATTTCTTAGATCCGTATTGTGATGCTAGCTCATTTGCGTCGCGACAGTCATATGATAGAACTGAAATAGAGAGCAACTTTTCATTACGCGTCGTGACGCCAGGTGATAAGCGTCGCGATGCTAGCCGATTTACAATACCTAGCATCAACTCCCCAACTCCATTCTCCAAGTTTACAACATGTTAGCAACTCAACCACTAGTACAAAAATAATCATCACATATCCAATCTCAATAACCTCAACTTAATTCATTCTTTAGGGTTTCCAACTTTGGGGGTTTCTCAAAGCATAATTTCTTAATAAAAAAAATCATTTAAACAACATCAATCACAACCTAACAACACCCATTAAGCATCAAATTATAAAAAGCTCAACACTTTAAAACTTGGGTCAAGTCTCTTCTTACATTGAATCAAGTTTCTTCTTCACTAGTACAGTCCATTAGCCTTGCTTACTCCTTTCTAACTAGGTTTGTATTGGATTCTCTCTACTCTTCTTCCAAAACACACTATCTCACATCTTCCCCTCATTTTCGGCCATCCCTCAAGAGCTTGGAGTTAGAAGATTTTTATTTCTCTCTTGATTATCCTAGTATTTTCTAGAGAAGTCTAGGGGTTGAGAGATATTAAGACTTATTGGGCAAAAATGAGAAGGTAATGGGCTTGGGTTGGAAAGGCAATTCCTTTTCAATTCTTATTTTCGTCACAATGTAAAGGGTTTGATGAAATGACCAAATTCGACCTAGTTCTATTCAAACTTTGGAACAAATTCCACATAAAAGTTGTAGATCTTCGTCTTAGCTTTCCATCCATATATAATTCATAAAAATTGGAGATCGTATGAAATAGTTATAGCTGACATATCAAGGGTTGTCCGAATGTTACTAAAAATAAAATTTGTGTCAAAATCACCAAAGTTTGTCAAACTTCAGAAAAATATTTTCACGATCCCCAATATATGTGTCGCGACCCCTCCCTAGAGCGGACCCAACCTTAGAAAGGGGTCCGCGAACCACTTTAACTCGAGCACTTATATGTCATGCAACTGAACCAAAAATTCGCAAAGAAAAATAATATTCCATAAAATACAATCCAATAAATCCCAAATAAATGTTTACACCAAAAGTGTCTAAGAATATGAAAGTTGTCTGAAATATCCTATCTCAAAACCAAAAGAAATGTATGGACCAACCCGACTGATGGCTGTGGCAAACGAGTCAAATCCTGGGACTGATATGGCTACAGTTGCACTGGCAAATTACCTGGGATGTTTGGGAAATGGGGGGTGAGCTTAAAGAGCTCAGTAAGTAAAAAAACACTCATACTCTCAACATGACCTCACCAACAATATATATATATATATATATATATATATGCAATTAATATCTGAAAACAACCATTAATATATAACGGCTATCTCAGGCAAAACATACTCATAACAATACATCTCAATCAAATAAAGTTTGCTATCCGGATTCGGTATAATAATGGACTGAAACCAATGGGAGAGTCCCTCTCTTACTCCCAAGGTTTTCCACCGTATAATCCCACATAAATGTGCAAGAGGGGGATTGAACCACACGCCTTTTCTAATCTCACATCTCGGCCCGCTCTAGGGAGGGGGTCGTGACTAATTTTGGTATCAGAGCGACGATTATAGATTATGTAGACACTTTGCATTAGATGAGGGTATTAAATGATAGTTTTATGTTTGTAGGAAAATATCTGGACGTGGCCGTGGTACTGGTACTCAGCGTGGGAGAGGGAGAGCTCGATGATATGCAAGAGTGTTAGAGCATAATATTGAGAGACCTCATACTCAGCCTATAGATCCTGAACCGGAATGTAGCTTCATCTGGTGTTTCACCGATTTTTGAGGTTGGCGAAGGTTCTCGACGCATACCTCAAGTAGTTTCAACAGCTACCCCCACCGCTATTCCGCCAGCTGTACCTGACCTGGCTTATTCGGCTGTACCTAATATGACCCATGCCGCTCCTTTAGTTGCCCCGACTGCACAAAATTTAGAGGATGTTTTGGGGAAATTTATTGATGTTGTTGCACAAATGGTTCCAGAGGACCCGTGGCTAATGTACCTTCGAGCAGCGGTGGTAGTACGAGCAAGCTAGATCAGTTTCTTAATTTGAGGCCTCCTCAGTTTCATGATACATCTGATCCTCTAGCTGTAGAGAAATGGAAGAATGATATTGAGCATATATTCAGTTTTTTAGACTTGATAGATCAAGGGAAGGTTAGGTTTGATGCCTTTATGATGAGAGGTGAGGCGGAAACCTAGTGGAAGCACACTGAGACTGTACTGACAGATAGACTGAGAGCACCAGATTATTAGAGAGTTGATGGACTTAGAAGACCTCAGTATATCACTTGGGATATGTTCAAGGAAGCCTTTAATGAGAAGTATTTCTCTTATGCTTATCGTAGTGAGCAGTGTCGTCAGTTTTGGCATATGGTTCAGGGACAATATGAGACAGTAATGGAGTATGAGAGGCAGATGATTTCCCTATCTCGGTACTATCCAGAGTTAATTCGGCGAGAAGAAGACAAATGTGAGAAGTTCAAGGACGGGCTGAGACATGAGATTAGGTCACAGATCTCGATTTTTGGGAAGCTATGATTGCAGAGAGTGACATCAGGGTCGAGATAGAGAATAGAGCAGCCTTCCGAGAGAAGCAGAAGAAAGAGGGGGCGAGATGAGGTTTATGATGGGAGACAGGGCAGATCTAATAGTAGACAATGTTCTCTGCAGCCAAGACACAGCGGGGTACCACACAGAGGCACCCATAGTACACCTCATAGAGGAAAGTTCCGTGGGGGTCATCTTGAGCAGGTCTATAGTAGAGGCACAGTACCATCTGTTGATCAGAGTGCAGCGAGTGTAGCTTCTCGATCGACTAGCACACTTCGATGTTATAATTATGGTCAGGAGGGACATATCAGCACACAATGCAACATGGAAAATAGATGTTACGAATGTCAGCAGGTTGGACATTTAGCCAGAGATTGTTCCGCTAGTGATGGACCTCGAGGAGTTGAGCAACCAACAGGAGGAGCAGTAACAGCAGGACGTGGTAGAGGGACCAATTTTGGTAGTAGTCATGGGCGAGGCTCGGGTTTTCCACAGGGCAGAGGTAGAGGAACTCCGTGTGGATCATATGTGTTAGTGTCCTAGACATGCCAAAGATCTCTAAGCATTGATTCGTGTGTGAATATATCAAGAAAGTTTGCGGAAAAAACTTACATTGATCGGTTGAAGTTCAAAACTTTTTCTTTGGATGTAGAAGCTCCAAGCCCTTGAAATGAATTCCAAACTCAAGGGTGAGTTTCCCTATCACCTTTCTTTGACTCCTTAAGTGCTAGCTTGGATGAAATTTTACAACAAAATTTCAAGAACAAGAAGAGATAAATTTGGCCAAGGGAGAGGAAGAGAGAATAAGATGAATAGTTAACTTCTAAAGTTGACTTAACTTTCAAAAGTTTAAAGTTGTGTATTTCCAAAAACCAACTTAAGTGTGTTGGAAGAAAAATGCATTAAATGCATCCAACCACTTCCATCAACTAATGACTAGTGATGTAAGTTAGTGGGTCCCACCACTTTGAATTCAAAATTCAAGTTGGCTTACACAACACACTTTGGGCTCGGGTTCGTTTAATCCGATTAAAACGAAATTTTCCGTCGCGACGTAATTAAATCCAATTTAATTAAATAATAATGCCTAGCAAAATTATTACGAAAGTCGCTTACGAATTAATTCCAAATTAATTCGTTCGCTCGAATAAAATCCAATTTTAATTCTGTATTGAAATCCAATTTCAATTAATATATCCGATATATTATTTTAGCCCAATTAAATAAATTAAATAGTAAAATCCAATTTAACTATTAAATTTACTTTGCCGATTAATTCCAAATTAATCGTGTTCTATCTTCTAGATGAATTTAATACCAGATAAATTCTTACCGCAATTAATCCCAGATTAATTCTTTGTCTCATAATTAATCCCAGATTAATTCTTACCGTAATTAATCCCAGATTAATTATGTTTGAGTCAAATGTCATCGGTGAATCTTTGGGAAGCGACCCAAGAGATCCCTGGATATGTTGGCAGTAAATACAGTTTTCGGACTATCCGACACATGTGTACCCCGTACCACGTTCTCACCGATTTACAAGACATGGTTGGCTTCTAGCAAAACACCGTGCCTACCCAATTCTCCAGAAATATTCAACGAGAAATATATAATATGTATCAGACTTAGTATACAATGTATTGCGTAATACGATCCAGTATCAGATGTCACATGCTAGGCCTAGGGCTGGAATTGTGTCTGCCCCGTACGAAGCATATATCAGATCACTAGCAACTAGTCTCTGTAATCGGATAATCATGACGTAGTCATACTATCCCGATAACTGCAGCATTTAAGAGTACTAGTTTTGTATCTCTGCGTGATCATCATCTCCATATGACTGAAGTGATACTTCCATCTTGACATCACACCCAATACACTACGATTCTCAGTAAACCCAGAAGAGGCGTACACAGAACCTGTTAAAGCTCTGGACGACCAAAAACGAAAGTATACTGATTGTCATAAGTATTAGCAATGCAAGTCTCAGGTTAAGACCACATACACCTACCATGATTCGGATTCCCATAGACACATAATCATACTACCAATGGGACTCCGATGGGTCTATCCAGAGTGAAGCTGTTCCCGGTCCAACGGCTAACAGAACCTCCAATCACACTTGCATAAGTATACATTACTTAAATATATGAGAACTATGTCGTTAAGCTTCCATAACGCGCACAAGTGTAATACTAGTCTATTCCGCATTATCGATGTCCAGTCTCGATAATACTACGACTATGGGTATTTAATGATTAAACCTTTCATGAATTAATATTGTCTCATATCTTATTAATCTGGTACTAATCATATGGACTTTTATCATTTATATATCCAAGTAATCCAATTACAAAATGATAAAAGAGCAATTTCCTTTGTCATATAGTTAATTTGTACAAAAACACCATGTCTTTTACAAATAGTGATGCTATGGGTCATACATAATTGTCCAACAATATGGTGGTAGATGAACAGACATCTCAGACATAAATTGCACCCTATGCTGACAGGGGATGAGTTTTCGCCATGACTGAGTAGGAGGTACATGATGGTGGTGATGTTGTATCTGGTAAAGTTCGAGTATCAGGTATACTTGTCCGAGCTCTTTTTGATACGGGTTCTACACATTCTTTTATTGCCACTACTTGTATTCATTGTTTGGGTAGTGTAGCGGAGTCCAACAGGATTCATTTGATTGTGAGTGTTCCTTCGGGGAAGGACATCAGGATAGATACAGTTTACAAGGGATTGAGGGGAGACAACTCTCAGTTGTACTTTACCCATTAGAGATGGAGGACTTAAGTTTGATTTTAGGAATGGATTGGCTGACAGCTCATGGAGTCGTTATTGATTGCAGCTGTAAGGAAGTGAGGTTTAGGTCAGAAGACACTGAGTTCAAGGTAGTCAGTGATCGTAGTCGGGTTGTGGCACCTATCATTTCTACCATGTCGGCTTTTAGAATGATCAGACAGTGGTGTGTAAAGGCATTTTAGCGATTATTGCTACAGTGGAGGAGGATTAATCAACACAGATAGCAGATATTCTAGTTGTGAGGGAGTACCATGACGTGTTTCCTGATGAGTTACCCGGATTGCCTCCACGTAGAGATCTAGAGTTCACTATAGATCTGATGTCTGGTACTGCTTCTATTTCGATAACTCCGTACCGTATGGCCCCAGAAGAAATGAAGGAGCTGAAAGAACAATTATAAAAATTGTTGGATCGAGGGTTCATTAGACCCAGTGTTTCACCTTGGGGAGCACCAGTATTGTTTGTGAAAAACAAGGATGGAACCTTAAGATTGTGTATCAACTATCGTCAGCTCAATAAGGTAACGGTTAAGAACCGATACCTATTACCTCGTATCGATGATTTATTTGATCAACTTCAGAGACCCTCGGTATTCTCAAAAATCGATCTTCAATTGGGATATCATCAGATGATGATTCAAGATGTGGATATTTTGAAGGCTGCATTCCGCACCAGATACGAACATTATGAGTTCCTAGTGATGCCATTCGGACTTACTAACGCACCTGCAGCATTCATGGGTTTGATGAATATGGTGTTTCAGCCGTATTTGGATAAATTTGTTGTAGTGTTTATTGACGACATCCTTGTGTATTCGTCCTCCCAGATCGATCATGAGCAGCACCTTCGATTGGTATTGGATATTTTGAGGAGGGAACAATTATATGCCAAGTTCTCCAAATGTGAGTTTTGGCTGGATAGAGTGGTATTTTTGGGACACATCATCTCAGGAGAGAGTATTTATGTAGATCTGCAGAAGGTCAAAGCAGTTCTGAAATGGGAAAGACCATGGACGGCGACAGAGGTCCGGAGCTTCTTGGGGTTAGCAGGCTACTACCGTTGTTTTATTCTGGTTTCTCTATTATTACTGCCCCGATGACACACCTGACGAGAAAAGAAGTACCATTTGTGTGGACTGGCGATTGTGAGAGGAGCTTCTAGATTTTGAAGGAGAAATTAACTACTGCCCCGGTACTCACTCTACCGTCTGGACTGGATGGATATGTGGTTTATACAGATGCATCGCATCAGGGATTAAGATGTGTGCTGATGCAGCATGAGAGAGTGATTATGTATGCCTCGAGACAGTTAAAGACACATGAGAAGAATTATCCCACCCATGACCTAGAGTTGGCAGCGATTGTACATGCTCTTAAGATTTGGAGGCATTATCTATATGTTGCCAAGTGTGAGATTTATACGACCATAAGAGCCTGAAATATCTTCCCACTCAGAGAGAGTTCAATTTGAGGGAGAGGCGTTGGATGAAGTTCCTCAGTGACTATGATTATACTATTAATTACCATTCGGGGAATGCCAATGTAGTTGCTTACGCACTCAGTAGGAAACGTGGGTAAATTGCAATTCCTGAGAGCTAGACAGAGAATGTTTGAGGAGATGGCGACATTACGTTTGAACTTTGAGGTATCTGATGAAAGAGGGCTTCTTGCTAATATGAAAGTTCGGCCTACATTACTGGATAGACTCAAAATAGCACAAGACGAAGATGAACAATGCAAAATGGAAAACAGAGGCTGCAGAATGAGAGATTACTACTTGCAGATTGAGTTAAGAGGATGTATTACTTTTTGATGATAGAGTTGTGGTACCATCTACCAGAGCACTTAAGCAGGAGATCTTAGATGAAGCTCATGATGCCCCGTATAACATGCATCATGGGAGCACCAAGATGTATTAGAATCTGAAGAAAACATACTGGTGGTCGAAAATGAAGAGAGAGATTGCGGAGTTTGTATCCCGTTGCCTGGTTTATCAGCAGGTCAAGGCAGAGCATCAATACCCAACTGGACTACTCCAGCCTCTACCTATACCTGAGTGGCCATGGGAGAACATTACGATGGATTTCGTAGTAGGGCTACCGAGGACACATAAAGGTTACGATGCAATTTGGGTGATAGTGGACCAATTGTCTAAGTTTGCTCATTTTCTGCCGATCCGAGTTACGTGGGGACCAAAGAGGCTAGCAGAACTGTATGTGGAGCAGATTTTACGGTTACATGGAGTACCAGCATCGATTGTATCAGATAGAGATGCCAGATTTACTTCTCATTTTTGGCAGGGTTTCTAGAAGTCTATGGGATCGAATATAATTATGAGCACAACATTTCACCCTCAGACTGACGGGCAGTCAGAGCGGACTATTCAGACATTGAAGGACCTACTGAGACCGTGTGTATGTCATTTTACTGGAGGATGGGATGGTCATTTACATCTGATAGAGTTTGCCTACAATAACAGCTTCCAAACGAGTATCGGTATGGCTCCATTTGAGGCATTGTATGAGAGGAGGTGCATGACTCCTATTTGTTGGGGTGAGGTTGGAGATAGACAGATTCATGGTTCAGACTTGGTAGATATGATATCTGAGAGGATCAGACTTATCCGAGCTAGACTGTTGGAGGTGCAGAGTCGACATAAGAGTTATACCGACAAAAGAAGAAGGACCTTGAGTTCCAAGTGGGGGATAAAGTCTTCCTGAAAGTCTCCCCTTGGAAGGAAGTATTGAGATTTAGCTGGAAAGGAAAGTTAGCACCGCGCTATATTGGTCCTTACGAGATATTGGAGAGAGTGGGAAAGTAGCATACTACTAGAATTAGAAAGGATTCACCACGTATTTCATGTATCAGTGTTGAAGAAGTACGTACCAGATCCTACTCATATCCTGGAGAGCCAACCAGTCGAATTGAGTGAGAATATGACTTATGAAGAAAATCCCGTGAAGATTGTAGAGCGGAAAGTCCAAGAGTTGAGATCCAGACAGATCCCCATTGTAAAGGTCATGTGGACTAATCATCACATACATGATGCGACTTGGGAAGTGGAACAAGACATGAGAGAGAAATATCCAGAGCTATTCGTGGATTGAGAAATTTCGAGGACTAAATTTTTATAAGGTGTGTAGATTGTGTGACCATGTCTCTATCTTATATTTCAATTAAATAACAATTCTTATCCCCTAAAATTTGTAACCCATATACCCACTATCCTAATAAAACTCAACTACCCCTTCTATTTAAAATAACTAAACCTAGTTTTTCTTTTTCATTACTGTGTGCTTAGTGTGAGTGAAATAAATTGATATCAGGGTATTGAAGCTTTGATTTCAAGAACCAGTGAAGAGTAAGAGAGAGAAACAAATTGTAGTGAGAGAAAACACAAACTAGAAGAGAGAGAAAATAGGCAGGATAGAGAAAAAGGTCGTTCGACGTCTTCCGGTCACCTTTTTTGGCGAGTGACCACTCCAAGAGAATCTGATAATGACTCACTTGGGTTGGAAACCAAGCAAACCCCCAAGCATCTTTCTCAAAACCCCAAGAACTTTGAATACTTATTTTGTAGGAACAAAACCCAACCAAGATCAGCCTCTAACCACCATGAAACTCACGTCCATGATAACCACAAGCATGAAATCATATTGTATTTTGCTAGCAATGGAGACGCCACTAAATTGCCAAGCTTAGATAAGTCAATTTGAACTTGAAAAGGGGAATCCCTCCCTCAACAAGGGTTCGCCCATAGCCATGGAAACCTCAAGCTTTTCTCTCTTTCAAAATGTTGTATATTACGTTGTTGTTGATAAAATTTACAAATGAGAGTTATATAGTTAGGGTTACAAGAGAGTAAAATGACTAAAACCCTAGAGCTAAAATTACCAAAAGCCCTACGTCAAACACCGCAACCACGACCTAAATAAACTTAAAACAAAGATTAGAAGCTAATCTCACTTAAGCTAATTGAGGTGCTTACATGCTATAGTAAATTTTTTTTTTTTTTGGATAAGGTAAGTATTATAACCAAAAGAAAACTATACAAGAGCAAAGGGGCATCCCCCAGGATCTAGAGAGGACAAGCCCTCCTAGAAGAAAGCCAAACGGCTACAAGAGATCAACTAAAGATGTCATCGGGCAAGTGCCACGAAAGGTGAAGCCATTTATTGTCATAAGATGGAGTCACCTTACGTAAAGAACTAACACGATTCCGAACATCAAAAACAATATCATATAGAAGAACATAAACTGGCCTAAGAGGCATATCATGAGTGCGAGCATTCCTCTCCCTCCATATATGGTAAACTGACGCTGCAAAGGACAAACGAACCAGAAGATGATATAAAGAGGCATCAGAGAACTGACAAAGCCACTCAACAGTTTGGCGTCAATCTCGACAGCTCCAGTCTAAACCACACATGGCTAACAGACGACGACCAAACCCTCAATGAAAAGAGGCACTGAAAAAAAAGATGATCGATGTCCTCACTCGAACAACCACAAAGGATACACCGCGAGCAAGAGGATATACCAAATTTCATTAGACTGTCCTGAGTACAAAGGCCTCCCTGAATAGACATCCAAAGAAGAAAAGAATGGCAGGGAATAGATTTCCGGAACCAGACAACTCGGGACCAAGGCATCTCGGGTCCTCAACCTCAAAGCATTCCAGGCACAATCCACAGAAAATTTCCCATGTCTAGTCATCTTCCCAAACCAGCATATCCTCCCTCAAACTAGAAGGAGACGGAAGGTGAGCCTGAGCCAAATCAACAAGAGCAGCAGATCTAGAAGGGGGCCAATGCCAAGCAGAATCAGAGATAATGGAAGCAACTGTCGCCATCCTATCCAAGCCAGAATCATAAATCACTCTCTCGCCCAAGAGTACTCAATCGGGCCTACAGGATGCCAATTATCAAACCACAATAAAGTCGACTCACCATTCCCAATACTCACTCTCATCCGCCGACGGGACCAAGAACGAAGCTCCAAAATCTTACGCCAACTCCAAGAGCAATCAGAAGGACGAGGGATCTCCCAAAAACTTCTCCCCCTCAGTAAATAAGAGTAAACCCAAGTAGACCAAGAAGAAACCTGACCAGAACAGAGAAACCAAATATGCTTGACAATAGCTGCTCTATTCCAAGCTTCCAGACTCTTTATACCCAGACCCCCCTCCTTAAGAGGTAAACAAATTTTGCTCCAAGCTACTCTAGCCCCAGTAGTGATAAGCGCACTACCCTTCCAAAGGAAAGAACGAAGGATAGTCTCCACCTTCCTAATCACTGACTTAGGAAGAATAAATAAAGAAGACCAATAAACTTGAATGGAGAACAAAACAGACTTTATAAGCTGGAGCCGACCTGCATAAGAGAGAAACTTACAACTCCAACTTTTAGCACGCATAACAAT
Organism: Zanthoxylum bungeanum; assembly: GCA_019454045.1. NCBI lineage: Eukaryota > Viridiplantae > Streptophyta > Magnoliopsida > Sapindales > Rutaceae > Zanthoxylum > Zanthoxylum bungeanum. The sequence continues at coordinate 58,673 of SKCR01014369.1, forward strand.
ACGATCCACAAGAGAAGCACAGTCAGAGGCCCTAAGTTTAGTAGAGATCAAAGGAACCCCCAAATACCTCACAGGAAGAGTCCCCACCTGGAATCTCAACACATCTCGCAGTTGGTCTTGCATAGAAAGAGAGATGCCAGAAGAGAAGAGATAACTCTTAGCTGGATTCGGAATTAAACCTGATAAACCACTGAACTGCCCAATACAATCCTTGATCAAAGAAACAGAGGATGCATCTGCTTTACAAAAAATCATAAGGTCATCTGCAAAACAGAGATGAGTAAGACGGTCCTTTGAACACCGCCAGTGGAACTGGAAACCCGGATCAGTAGCCATATTACGAAGAAGGCCTGATAAAACTTCCATAGCCAAAACAAAAAGATAAGGAGACATAGGATCACCTTGTCGCAACCCACGACCCCCAGAGAAAAAACCATGCAGCTCACCATGCTAATTACATCATAAATAAAGTCAAAATATCGAGCACAATGAAAAAAATGCCCTTATTTGGCCGAATTCAACATAGTCCCAAAATAGGTCAAATCGGGTCAAAGGGGTGCTAGAGCTGAAGCTGCTCTTCTATGCTTCAGTCTGAGCTGATCTGGGTCAAGTGAAATAGCTTGGGGACCTCTCTGGTTATGCCCATATGTGTCTCTGGTGTGCACTTGACTTGGTTGTTGCAACTAGTCACATAGCTATGAGCTAGTCCCGCAAAGGCCTCTCTGATCTTCTTTGCTCTTTGGCGTGTGATTGGACCTGTTGGCAACTGCATGGGTTCTTCCTAGTTGTTATCTGCATCCTGTAATGTCTCTGGTGTGGTTGGACTCATGTCATTCCCTCCTTGTTGAAAAGGATTTGACCTCGAATCTGAACCTGCTTCAAAATGAGTTAAGTTAGAAACATTAAAAGTAGCAGATACGTTGTACTTACCTTGCAAATCCAGCTTATATGCATTGTCGTTAATCTATTCCAAGACTTGAAATAGACCATCCCCTATTGGTTGCAACTTGGATCTTTGTTATGCTTGTATCTTTTCCTCTTGCATATAAAGCCACACCCAATTGTCGGGGTCAAACACAATGCGTTGGAAACCTATTATTCTCACCAACTATGCCTTTCCCTTATCATTCATACTCCCAAGCTTAATAACAATCAAAGATAATAAATCCATAGGAGTTAACGAATTAGAATCATAATCAATCTCATAAGGCAAGTAAAAACTAGAAGAATGAATTCATCTATTATATGCAAACTCTGGCCCCGCTATTGTGTCTGTGATCTTCTTAGCTCTTTGGCGTGTGATTGGGCCTGTTGGCAATTGCAAAGGCTCTAATGTTCCTTGGGTGACTGCATTCATGTCAAATGTTCTTTGTGAGTGAGGGATTCCCCTTTTCAAGTTCAAATTGACTTATCTAAGCTTGGCAACTTAGTGGCGTTTCCAATGCTAGCAAAATACAATCTGATTTCATGCTTATGGTTATCATGGACGTGAGTTTCGTGGTGGTTAGGGGCTGATCTTGGTTGGGTTTTGTTCCTACAAAATCAGTATTCAAAGTTCTTGGGGTTTTGAGAAAGATGCTTGGGGGTTTGCTTGGTTTCCAACCCAAGTGAGTTCTTGTCATTTGGTATCATGAGTTCAGGGTTCCAAGGTCTGACCTTTGTGTTGTTTAATCTTGTATTCATCTTTGTTTTGGTTGTTGTTGTTGATTTCGGCCATTAAAGAATTTGTCCTCAAGTTTCGGCCATAGCCATGGAAAGCTCAAGCTTTTCTCTCTTTCAAAATGTTGTATATTACGTTGTTGTTGATAAAATTTACAAAGGAGAGTTATATAGTTAGGGTTACAAGAGAGTAAAATGACTAAAATGACCCTAGAGCTAAAATTACCAAAAGCCCTAAGTCAAGCACCTCAACCACGACCATTAAGGTCCTTTTGCACCTAAATAAACTTAAAACAAAGATTAGAAGCTAATCTCACTTAAGCTAATTGAGGTGCTTACATGCTATAGTAAATTGACGTGCTTCCGGCTAAGTAGAGATCTAAGCATAATTAAGCCTAATGACATAGTCAACCATGCTAATTACATCATAAATAAAGTCAACATGTCGAGCAAAAATGACAAAAATGCCCCCATTTGGCTGAATTCAACATAGTCCTAAAATAGATCAAAATGGTGCTGTTGCTGAAGCTGCTTTGCTATGCTTCAGTCTGAGCTGATCTGGGTCAAATGAAATAGCTTGGGGACCTCTCTGGTTATGCCCATATGTGTCTCTGGTGTGCACTTGACTTGGTTGCTGCAACTAGTCACATAGCTCTGAGCTAGTCCCGTAAAGGCCTCTCTGATCTTCTTTGCTCTTTGGCGTGTGATTGGACCTGTTGGCAACTGTATGGGTTCTTCCTAGTTGTTAGATGCCTTATGTAATGTCTATGGTGTGGTTGGACTCATGTCATTCCCTCCATGTTGAAAAGGATTCGACCTCGAATATGAACCTGCATCAAAATGAGTTAAGTCATAAACATTAAAAGTAGCAGATACGTTGTACTTACCTTACAAATCCAGCTTATATGCATTGTCATTAATCCATTCCAAGACTTGAAATAGACCATCCCCTCTTGGTTTCAACTTGGATCTTCGTTATGCTTGTATCTTTGCCTCTTGCATATAAAGCCACACCCAATTATCGGGGTCAAACACAATGCGTTAGAAACCTATTATTCTCACCAACTCCGCCTTTCCCTTATCATTCATACTCCCAAGCTTAATAACAATCAAAGATAATAAATCCATAGGAGTTAGGCAAGTAAAAACTAGAAGAATGAATGCATCTATTATATGCAAACTCTGACCCCGCTATTGCGTCTGTGATCTTCTTAGCTCTTTGGCGTGTGATTGGGCCTGTTGGCAATTGCAAAGGCTCTAATGTTCCTTGGGTGACTGCATTCATGTCAAATGTTGTCCCTTGGATCATGTCAGAATCCTCTCGATGAGACGAAGCCAACGCCGTCAAACCGACGACAAGAATCCACCGCACGTGCTCCCACGCTCCAACGCGAGTTAACGCCGTTCGATCGTTCGTCGGTGACCACCGAGCATCCACCATTACCACCACTGCCGTTGTGATCATGGTGATGTGTGCTGTCTGTTGATCACCTCGTTCTGAAATTTTGGAGTCGTTGGAGCTCGGTACATTGTATTTTATAATTTTAGGGGTGTAATTGTAATATTTTGAGAGTTTTAGATTTATTCGTAAATTGGCATGTTTAGGGACCTAAATGTATGAATTCTGATTTTTTATGAGTAATAGTGATAACTGAAATTTTTGGGACTAAATTGATAATATTGGAGAGTACTGGGGTTAAATTATAAATTTGGAAAGTTTAGGGGTAAAATCATAATTTTAGTAAAATATAGGGACCTGGTCATAATTTTACACTTTTTCCAGATTTTAACGATGACATATAGATATAGAGAGTTTTGTGTGGATTGAGGTAAGTACAAAGCACGATGATTCCCTTAACATAAATATTTGTTGGCTGATGTTTGATATATGATTTATGTATTATAGTATAAATATATTTATACATATATGTTGGAAATTTGATTGAATAATCGATAGCATGATAACATAAAATTGTGAATACAAATTTTGGGTATAATTGTATGCTTGTACTATGAATCGAAGTATTTGAGCATTATGTGATTTTGAGATGAGTTGATGGATGAAATGCGATGAGATGTGTTGTATTGGATGTTGTGTGGGATTAATTTTATGCTGCCGGATTTAGTATAATAATGGTCGGAGATGCGAGATTATGCGAGATTAGCAGAGGCGTGTGGTTCAATCCCCCTCTTGCACATTTATGCGGGATTATGTGGTGGGAAACCTTGGGAGTAAGAGATGGACTCTCCCATTGGTTTCAGTCCATTATTATACCGAATCCGGATAGCAAACCTTGTTTGATTGAGATGTATTGTTGTGAGTATGTTTTGCCTGAGATAGCTGTTATATATTAATTATTGTTTTCAGATATTAATTGCATGCATATATATATATATATATTTTGTTGGTGAGGTCATGTTGAAAGTATGAGTGTTTTTACTTACTGAGCTCTTTAAGCTCACCCCCTATTTCCCAAACATCTCAGGTAGTTCGCCAGCGCAACTGTAGCCATATCAGTACCAGGATTTGACTCGTTTACCACATCCATCAGTCGGGTTGGTCTAGACATTTGTTTTGGTTTTGAGATAGGATACTTCAGACAACTTTCATGTTTTCAGACACTTTTGGTGTAAATATTTTTTTGGGATTTATTGGATTGCATTTTATGGAATATTATTTTTCTTTGCGAACTTTTTGTTCAGTTGCATGACATATATGTGCTCGAGCTGAAGTGGTTCGCGAACCCCTTTCTAGGGTTGGGGCCGCTCTAGAGAGGGGGTCGTGACAATACGTATATGTGGTTTTATATTAATAATATGCCTCGCGAATAAAACGGGTCATTGAGCTCATGCCGCAATAGCGGGGTGTCACACAGAGGAGGTGAACTCATTTAGTAGTTATGTAAGAGTGAAAATCAAATTGTTCACAATATAATTGCTCTTAAACTGAAAAAAACTCTTCGAAAGAGATCCCATTATCATGGTCACCTGGCTATGGGGCGGCCGTATTTAAGTGGTTCATCATCCTCAATACATTTTTTTGGATGGATGTCACTTCCTTCATCTTCGTGGTCATCACTAAGACTAAGGTCTCGTGACGTTACCACTCCGAAGGGTACCCGAACGTGTCTTGCAATGACTGCATCGTCATAAATATAACCATTGGTTCATGCTTTGCAGCAAGAACATCAGTCATCTCTACTAGCAAGCAGCAGTGGGTCTACTCATTGGCCGTACCCACCTTTGGTGAGTATCATATGCAGCTTGGCTTTGAAGGACACTTCTCATTTAAGACAAGATTAAGGTCTTCAAAAGACCATGACAGCTTTCATGTTACTTTTCTTTTAACATAACTTTCTCTCGTATAATTATCGTTTAGCAAGTATGGAAATATTGGGAAAATGGCAGATAAATTATAAGATAAACATGCATTAAAAAAAATTTCATTCATCGCATATTAAAATCATCAGAAGCATTTTGGCATAAAATTAAACATGATGCATGGACCAATGAATCAGAAACCTAAAAATGATTACTATGTCATGGAAATCTATCATCCCACAATAAATACCGTCGTAGGGTAGGTCAAGTATTTGCATGATAGATCGAGACAATCTCCATTAATTAATATATGCGGGAATAACTCTTATTCTTATATTAACCAACAACTGTTTGATTTGATCAAGGGATTTCAGTTAACATTTAATCATTCCTTTGTGAGTATAACCTGCTGTTTCGGAACCCTTGGACTTAGCTAGTGAAGTGTCACCGTAGGGTAGGTCAGTTCACCAAATACATCTAGAGTTCCTATCCTCTCGGAATCCAAACTTGATATTGACCCAAAATGGATACCACTCGTAGGGGGACGAAAACAAAGCCGTCTCGAGGTGCCTTTTGAATCTCACGTTTTCGAACTAACAACGGAGATCGCATGATATATTATCATTTATTCATCTCTCACTCACTATTTTATTGTTTAAGGTCTCTATTACACTAGTATTTAATTTGTTTAGATTATGAGTGACTAAAAACATAACCTAATTAATACTAGTTAATGATTAGTGATATCTCTAAATTTTAACACTTAAAATTTTTATTCACTAATACTTATTAGTCCAAACTAATATATAATATTTTTTTTGGAAAATTACAAACTAATATATAACGTAATTAAACTAGGTATGTCCACTAGGTATGTCCTCTGTCAGTACGTCACTATAATCCTGCAAAAGAGATAAAATAGACACAGGAAGCAAATGGTCGGTGTTAGTAAAATAAATATGAGACTCCTTATAGACTAACAATAGCATGAGCTTGCTAGCCTTGAACGCTTTCCTCGCTTCACCCTCACCCATGTAGAAACTCTTTTTAACTCTCCCTTTTGTTTCCCCCTCACGTGCACTCACATTCCCCTTGGGAACTCCCACAGCCTTGGCCGTATTTTTCTCACCAGATACATCACTCTCACTAGTCTCACCCAAGGTGGTGTTTCCCTTCGCTCTCTCTTTGTCACGCTCAAGTTGCAACTTAACCTGATCTTCATGGACTTGTGCAGGTGTAAGTGGGTATAATGTAATGGGTTTTCCCTTATGCTGAAAATAGTATTTGTTCTTGAACCCATCATGAATAACCTTCTTATCAAACTGCCACAGTCTGCCCAAAAGAATATGTCATGCATACATCGGTATCACATCACATAGGACATCATCTGTGTATGGCCCAATGGTAAAGCTCAACAATACCTGCTTTGTCACACTTATTTCCCCACAATCATTTAACCATTGCAACTTGTAAGGCTTCGGGTGTCTCAAGCAACTCAACCCCAATCGCTCAATCAAAGTTGTGCTAGCAACATTAGCACAACTGTCCCCATCTATGATCATACTACACCCCTTGCCATTCACACGGCACCTAATATGTAATATTTTCTCCCTCTGTTGCACACTCTCATCCTCTACAAACATGTGCACTCAAAGCACGCTTGACAACTAAGGATAAGTTATTCAACGGGTATGCAGCTCCCTCATGGTCACTAGCATCCTCCAACTCTGGCATCTCCTCCTCAACCTCACTATTGGTAGAGTACACCTCTCCACTCTTTTTATCAATCACTAATGTACGCCTATTGGGACATTGTGAAGCATAGTGTCCCATGCCCAAACATTTGAAACACTTTACATCCTTAGTTCTAGTAGCTGCACCCTAAGGTTTTGGTCTAGTTTTGCTCGGTTCTACAGCCTCTTTACCCTTGGCACTAGGTTCGGCCCTATGCTTATTAAAGCCTCCACTGAACTCACCTCTAGGCTTGTCAAAGCCTCCATCTCGCTTCTTATTCGGAAACTATTTTCCCTTCCATGCAGAAGTAGCCTGAGTACCAAATCTGGATGTTGACCTTTTTTTGAGTTGCCTTTCTACCTTGATAGCCATGTGAAGCATATCCTCCAAATCAACATAGTGATGCAACTCCACCATGTTTGCAATCTCTCTATTCAATCCCCGTGCCATAGTAGCTTCTGCATCCTCAACTACATTTGCCCTGATCATGGCAACTTCCATCTCGGTGTAATAGTCCTCAACACTTTTGGTCCCCTGATATAGATGTTGTAGTTTCTGATACAATTCCCTATAGTAATGGCCGGGTATAAATCTCTTTCTCATGAGACCTCTAAGTTCTGCCCATGTTTGAACCGGTCTCTCATAATTTCTCCTCCGAGTAGAGACAAGTTGATCCCACCAAATCATAGCATAATCGGTAAACTCAATTGCTGCCAGGTTGATCTTCTTCTCATCTGAGTAGTGATGACAGTTGAAAATCAATTCTATTTTCTTTTCCCATTCTAAATAAGCTTCAGGATCATTCTTGCCGTGGAATGTTGGTATCTTGATCTTAATGCTACCTAGATCACCATCTACATCTCCTCATCTACCATATTCCCTTCTATCGTAATCCCCTCTTCTGGCATCAAATGCACATCTATCATCAAACAATATATCCCTCCTATCATTCCAACTATCAAACCTCCTATTAGGCCTCCTATCATGCTCAGGCTGAAATCTCTCCTCAACATCATCAAGACCATCAGAATCATCAAACTCATTTTCAGCTTCCTCTTCATCTGGCGGTACATACTGTGGTGGTACACGGCGAGGTTGCACATTATGAGGTGGTGGTACATTCTGAGGTGGTGGTATATGCTGGGGTGGTGGTGCTCTGGGACCGCTACCAGTTTGAATACTCTATACACTCTTGGACAATCTCTCCAAAGTAGTATTCATGTTCTCCATCATAACTGTAAATTTCTTATCCAAAGCCTCAAGCTTTTCATCAGTGGTTAGACCTGTCATCTCAACACTAAACAAACAGAATAGAAATAACAAGAAAGTAAAGCAAATATGTAAATCCTCACAATCTCGTGTGTTTACACTCAAATGATATCACTCCACTCGTGTTTGCACCCTATTGGCTTTTACCTGATACTGTGCTCACAATCATTGCCTTTTACCACTCTTGAGTTCTTCCTCAATTCAAATGTGAATCACACTCAATCCAAGAATACAAAACCAAGTGCAGTCCTCAAGCTAGCATGAAACACAACGGACCCAATAATATATATATATAGGGAAGATGGAAACAAAATGCGAACAGGAATAGCAATGACGAAGACTCAATCAATAATACTTAAGCTAGAGTAATTAGAATAAAGAAGTAAACAATTAGCACAATGGAAAAAAATAAGCATGTAAATTCACGGTCGTATGCAATTTCGGGAGAAAATTTGGCACCTCTATAGAAATTTTGATGGAATCCCTCCACGGGCACCTAAATGATAATATGGAACAAACTAAATTCAACAAAAAAATTTCACTTTTTTACTCTTTTTTTTATAATGTCAGATGCTGATACTATGGTTCTGATTTCAGAGGCTGATTTAGGTTTTGATTTCAGAGGCTGGTTTTCAGGGTCTGATTTTAGAGGCTACTGGTCAGGGTCTGATTTCAGAGGCTACTGGTCAGGGTCTGATTTCAGAGGCTATTGGTCAGGGTATGATTTCAAAGTCTGATCAGGGTCTGAATTCAGAGGCTAAGTTTCAGGGTCTGATTTCAGAGTCTGATTTCAGAGGTTAAGTTTCCGGGTCTGATTTCAGAGTCTGAATCTGATGGTTTATTTTCTTTTTTTTTCCACACTTCACTAGGGTTTTAGAAACAAATCACACAGCTGCCAAAGAACATGCTTATTTCTTCAACATATGCTAAAGAATAGAATGTATATGACGAACTATATGAAGAACACAACAAAACCCAGATCCAGAAATAAACAAAGATTACAGACTGATATGAAGAACAACAACAAAACCCAGAACTGGAACATGATAAAAGATGAACTTGTAGGAAACGACTTTCCTTAGCGCGGCGTAAGTTGCTTGTGGTGGCACCGGGTCCGGTATGGATCTTCAAAATTTTCTTTGCCTTCTCCCTTTGTTGTAGTAGCCAAGATCAATCCTTTGGTGTCCAACACTTGGATCAACCACTCGATCTTCCGAACTATGACTCGAAACCAACAAACCGAAGTGTGGGCTTCACTCACAAAGATTAAACCTCTAAAATATTTAGATATTTAAGATGTCACGATGGTGTTTGGCTTTAGGAATTTCACAACACTTGTGAATGCTAGAACTCTCTCTATTTTCTCTCAAATCTTTTCTCACAACTATTGTGTGAATGAATGCAAAGTGTTAACCTTAGGAAGTGAGAGAAATGGTAGAGATTATATTCTCTTACACAAGCCAACTAACCTTGTCATTAAGCATCTAATGCTTTCTTGCAATGGCCAACACAAAAATGTGAATGCCATACCAAAGCATAAGAAATGTTAAACTAAAGACAATGGCTTTGTCATTAAGCATTCAATGCTTTCTTTCAATGGCAAACACATAAATGTTGAGGCCATACCAAAGCATAAAATGCATTAGCTAATGACAAAACTATTAGGTGTATCCAAGCCACCTAATAGACATAATTGCTTGGATGACATGGTAAGTCATATGGCTTTGTCTCCAATGGTAAATAAAAATCAATATATTAATAATGATTTATTTACCTTCAATCATGTTGTAGTAATTATCTCATAATTATTACTAACTTGATTATCTCATAATCAAGACTTGATTATCTCATAATCAAAGAATTCTAGAATACATTAAGTTAAACTAATTTAACATAGTTTTCATTTGTGACAATAAATATTATTAATCTTATTAATAATATATAAATAAATATAATGTGAGCATATAATTAGACAATCTAATTATATTAGGTTTGCTACAGTTAATCGAGCTAGCACGGGGACCAAATGGACCTATGGTTCCGAGCTCTAATAATTCTGAAATATTAATTAAACTCTTTAATCAAATATTACGAATTATTAACTCTGCGTTATTCTACTAAAAACTCGAAGTTGAACTCCCGTTACCGTAGATGGATTAAGTAAACCAAACATTTTCGGTGTCCATCGTATAGTCATTACATATGGATATAGCCTTCACGAATATCTCATAAATAGAGCTGGGTCATAAGTCCGTTAAACCCCTCTAAATATTTTGTCTCTTAAGCACCATTGATTCTATAATGAACAATTAATTCATAACAATTATGATTATAAAATACTTTCTATTCGTAATAGAAAAATTGAGCGCTCAAATTGTTCAAGTCCCGAATCAACTCTTAAAAGAGATATTCATCTGCTTTTCGTAAGAATGAGTGAATTCCATATCTATGTAAAACGTTCCCAGCTACATACCAAATCATATCCCCAAAATACGTAGTTATTGGCTGAGAATACAACACCAACCTCACCATAGTAAATCAAAGGACATAACCTGTCATGCAGGAGTTCGTAGTACACTCAGGATTAAGATCGAATCCATATATGACCATCAATTAGATAAAATGAATTTCTTTGGTTAACGGATATTAAAAGAAATTTGTATTTATCTAAGTCCAGTCCTATATGATCTTATCATACAAGGTGCCTCCATTCCCATGTCACTACATGAACGATCCCGGATCAAGGTCGTTATACAAGTATAGAATGGACCGCAGCTATAGATATACCACAAACAAAATACCCTCTTTGTTTGCTCTCTATGGACTATTTAGATTACTAACTTTAGACTTAAATCCTCTTGTGCATCAAACATACACTAATTCTAAAGTTACAAGAGTAATCAAGGTAAACAAGACAATTGGACAATATACGATATAAATCAAACAACTTTGATAAAATGAATAATGCATTTATTATTATTACAAAAATCAATTCCGTTTACAATACATGAAGCTCTAGGACATAAATCCCAATAATCGTCCACTTGGACTAGAGCAAATGAGACATGTCATGTGATCCTAAACCATTTAGGTGACCTTCAAATACTTTAGCCGATAAGGTCTTTGTAAATGGATCAGCTAGGTTATCTGCGGATGGAATCTACGTGACAACGACATCTCCTCTCTGCACTATTTCCCTAATGAGGTGATATTTCCTCTCAATATGCTTACCCCTCTTGTGACTTCTCGGTTCTTTGGAGTTCGCCACTGCACCACTATTATCGCAATAAAGTGTGAGTGGTTTATCCATATCTGGAACGCCTTCCAGATCTGCCAAGAATTTACGGAGCCAGACTGCTTCCTTAGCTGTTTCACAAGCTGCTACATATTCAGCCTCCATGGTGGAGTCAGCAATACAAGATTTCTTAATGCTCCTCCATACTATAGCCCCACCACCTAGGGTGAACACTGATCCAGATGTTGATTTCCTAGAATCGACATCCGTTTGAAAATCAGAGTCTGTATATCCTCTCAGAATCATATCATGACTTGTATATACCAGCATATAATTTCTCGTTCTCTGAAGATACTTGAGAATATGTTTCACCGCTACCCAATGATCTAATCCTGGGTTGGATTGAAACTTACTGACTACTCCCACTGCAAAACAGATGTCTGGTCTCGTGCATAACATAGCATACATAAGACTTCCAACTGCTGAAGCATATGGTATATGTCTCATCTCCTCAAATGCTTGAGGTGTCTTAGGAGATTGTTCCTTAGACAAATGAATTCCATGCCTGAAAGGTAAATTACCTTTATTGGAATTCTGCATACCAAATCGCACAAGAATCTTGTCGATATAGGTTACTTGAGACATTGCTAACAGTCGTTTCTTGCGATCCCGAATGATCTGGATCCCAAGTACATAACTTGCCTCTCCCAAATATTTCATTTGGAATTGGTTAGCTAGCCAGATTTTCACGTCCGATAATATCTTTACATCATTCCCAATGAGTAAAATATCATCAACGTATAACACAAGGAAAACCACCTTCCCATCAATGATGCGCTTGTAGACACAAGGCTCATCGATGTTCTGCTCAAAGTTATAAGACTTGATCGTAGTATCAAACCTTATGTCCCAAGATCTAGATGCTTACTTAAGTCCATAAATGGACCTTTGCAACTTGCAAACTTTTTGCTCTTGACCTTGGGTAATGAACCCATCTGGTTGTACCATATAGATACTCTCATCAAGATTATCATTCAAGAATGCAGTCTTGACATCAATTTGCCAAATCTCATAGTCATAATATGCGGCAATGGAAAGAAGAATCCTGATGGATTTAAGCATGGCTACTGGCGAGAAAGTTTCTTCATAGTCAACTCCCTATGATGCTAAGGTGAATGGTTTCCTACCAGTTGTGATTTCAGACTGTGTTATTGCAGGGGGGTCTGTGGGTTGTTTGGCTTCAGATGTAAGGGATGTAAGGGTTGTAAAGAATGGATTGGAGAATGGTGTTTCTGGTCCTGGTACTGACCGTAAGAAGGTTGGCTGTGCTCCTGGAGCTAAGGCAGATGTGGGTGTAGTTGGTGTTGGTTCTGATAGGGGTTCTGGTGTTGTAGTTAGCACTGAAGGCAGGTTGGATGGAGTGAGTTTGCTTGGTTCTGATAGTAGTGTCTTGATGGATTATGTTAATGTAATTGGTGGTGCTGTGAGGCAGATTGATACCCAATTGACCGGTAGAAGAGTGTCTGGTGATGCCTTGGGTGTGCATAAGGAGGTGGTGCCGGCGAATCCTGTAGTAAAAGATGGGGGGTTTTCTGGTGGTACTAAGAGTTATGCCACTGCCTTGAATGGTTCTGTGGGAGTTGACAATCTTGATTCGACATTTTCTTCCACTGCTCTACATTATGTTAAACCTAATATTATTGATGGTAAGGTTGTTGTATGCCCACCTGCAGAAGTCTTTGAAGAAGGGAGTGTGTACTGGCAGAATACTTTAGTTGGTTATTTTGTGGGAAAACGTCTACCCTTCCAAACTGTCAATTCTATTGCACACAAGTTATGGGGAAGGATGGGTTTGTTAGAAGTCCTTACGTCCGAGAATGGTTTCTTTTTGTTTAGATTCAATAGCCTTCAAGAGGCTGGTGTGGTGTTGGATGGAGCCCCTTGGCATATGGCTAATAGGCCGTTGGTTTTAAAACTTTGGCATTCTAATTTATCTTTGACTAAGGAGGATTTGTTCAAGGTTCCGGTCTGGCTCAGACTTTTTGACCTTCCTTTTTCTTTATGGACGGCGAAAGGGATTAGCTGTGTGGCAAGTACAGTTGGGAAACCTCTCAATGTTGACCATATTACCCAGTCCAGGAAACGTCTCAGCTTTGCTCGTGTTTGTGTTGAGATTGATGCTCGGAATCCCCTTATCGAGGAGATTGTGTTCCAATACCCTAATGGCACTAGGGTTCCTATTAGGGTTGAGTTTGAATGGGTTCCTGTGAAATGTTCTACTTGTGAAGTTTTTGGGCACTCGGTGAATTCGTGCCCCAAAAAGGCACCTAGTAAGGAGATTAAAAGTCTTCCTCAGCCTGCTATTCCTAAGCCACCTCCTCCGTCTACGAATAAGGATGCTCCTTTTGATTCTGCTAAGGCTCAGGAGGGGGCTTGGATCCCGGTCACTAAAAATAAGAAAGGTAAGGGTACTTCTTTGAACCATCATGTTAGTTCGAGTGATGTGGTGCCTCTGATTACTGAGAGAACTCTTGTTTTGGGAGAGTGTTCTTCTAATGGGTTGAATCCGACTTTGGTTACTCATTCTCTGCCTGTGATTTCTTCTGAGACTGCTTCTATGGTGATAGATGGTAATTTGAAAGGGGAAAACTCCATTGACTCTTCACAGCTTGGTGAGGATCTTCCTTATACTGAGGTAAATGAGTGCTCGCCGTCTGCAGTTTATGATTCGCCTACTCCGTTGGTTAACAGTTTGGCTATTAAGGCTGTTGATTCCCTGGACTCTAAGAAATTGACTTATGGTAACAAATCCAAAAAGGGTTCAGGTGGTAAAATGAGTCAGAAGTGGAAGTCTTCTGGGGGGGTCGTCGACGTTGATTTGTGGGTTTGGCCTTTTTTCATCTGTTTTAATGATTTTTGGTTGTTGGAATATTAGAGGTCTCAATGACCCATTAAAACATGCTGAAGTCAGGAGGTTTTTTAGTGAGGAGAAGCTCTCGTTGTGTGGTTTAGTTGAAACCAAGGTTAAGGAGGTTAATCTTATGAATGTCTCTCGTGCGATTAATCCTTCTTGGAAGTTTTTTTGCCATTCTGATATTAGTCTGTTTGGTCGTATCTGGGTATGTTGGAATCCTAGTGATGTTGTTGTTAGCATTATTCAGTCCTCAGCTCAAGCTATTCACTGCCGTGTGACTCCTATTTCTGGGGTTTGGAATTGTGTAGTTTCAGTGGTTTATGGTGAGTGTGATTACGAGAAGCGGCGAGAACTTTGGGCTGACCTGCTTAATTGTGGTAGTATGGTTGATGATTCCCCATGGCTTGTTTTAGGTGATTTCAATGCTATCCGTTCTCCGTTTGAGCATAGTGGTGGATCTGTGGCTTGGCCAGCTTGGAAAGATGACTTGGGTTGCTGTTTGGGTCAAGCTGGCTTGGATGATCTGCAGTTTTCTGGGTGTAAGTTTACTTGGTTTAATAAGCAGATTCAGTCTCCTATTTGGCGCAAGTTGGACCGTGTTCTGGTAAATCCTTCTTGGGAGTGTATTTTCCCGGGTTCTTCTGCCCGCTTTCTTCCTTCCCGGATTTCTGATCACTCTCCTATGGTTGTTAAGCTTGCAGAGCTCCCTAAAAGGAAAATTCCCTTTAAATTCTTTCAGTTTTGGGTGGATCATCCTGATTTTCTTTCTGTTGTGGCTAGGGCTTGGGATATTGATGTTCATGGTACTCCAATGTTCCGGTTATGTTGTAAGCTAAAGAATGTTAAGGCGGCTTTGAAGAAATTTAATGTTGAGCATTTCTCTAAGATTTCTTGTCGAGTTTTGGAGATCAGGAAGGAGTTGGATGTACAATGTGCTTTACAGGACTTCCCCAGTGGCCCTACTCTGTTAGCTGATGAAGCTCGTCTTTCAGTGAGTTATGGTGATTTGAGTCTGGCTGAAGAAGGCTTTAATAGACAGAAATCTCGTGTTCAGTGGCTTAACCTTGGGGATCAGAATTCTAAGTTCTTCTTTACCGCTATGAAGAGTTTTCATGGCCGTAGTAAGGTTACTTCTATTACTAAGGAGGATGGTACCCGTGTGGAGGAAGATGCTTTGGTTAGAGATGAGATTGTTTCTTTTTTTGAGTCCCTTTTAGGTCCTCAGCATCGTCAACAGGATTTTGATAGGGTGACCCTCCAATCTGCTATTACTAGACATGTGACTGAGGAGCAGAGTATGGCTCTTTCTCGAGAGGTTGAGGATGAGGAGATTAAGGCTGTTTTGTTCGGGCTGAAAGACAATAAAGCTCCAGGTCCGGATGGGTTTAATTCGGGTTTCTTTAAGAAGTGTTGGAATATTGTGGGGAATGATGTCTTATGTGCTATTCATTCATTCTTTTCTTCTGGTCGTCTTTTGAGGCAGGTAAATACTACATCCATTGCTCTGATTCCTAAGATTCCTAATCCTACCCATGTTAAGGATTATAGGCCCATTTCTTGTTGTAACACCATTTACAAGTGCATTGCTAAGCTGATTGCGAACGGAATTAAGGTCATTCTCCCTTCAGTGATCAGTCAGAATCAATCTGCTTTTGTCGAGGGAAGGCGTATTAGCGACAATATTCTCTTGTGTCAGGAATTGGTTCGGAATTATCACCGGAATGGCGGTTCCCCGAGGTGTGCTCTTAAGATTGACTTGATGAAAGCTTATGACACTGTTCGTTGGGATTTTTTGGTTGAGGTTCTGCGGACTGTTGGTATTCCTGAGAGGATGGTGGGTTGGATTCAGGAGTGTATGACTACTACGAGATTCTCTGTTTCTATTAATGGAGAGCTGCATGGATTTTTCTCTGGGGGTCGTGGGTTGCGACAAGGTGATCCTATGTCTCCTTATCTTTTTGTTTTGGCTATGGAAGTTTTATCAGGCCTTCTTCGTAATATGGCTACTGATCCGGGTTTCCAGTTCCACTGGCGGTGTTCAAAGGATCGTCTTACTCATCTCTGTTTTGCAGATGACCTTATGATTTTTTGTAAAGCAGATGCATCCTCTGTTTCTTTGATCAAGGATTGTATTGGGCAGTTCAGTGGTTTATCAGGTTTAATTCCGAATCCAGCTAAGAGTCATCTCTTCTCTTCTGGCATCTCTCTTTCTATGCAAGACCAACTGCGTGATGTGTTAAGATTCCAGGCGGGGACTCTTCCTGTGAGGTATTTGGGGGTTCCTTTGATCTCTACTAAACTTAGGGCCTCTGACTGTGCTTCTCTTGTGGATCGTATTGTTATGCGTGCTAAAAGTTGGAGTTGTAAGTTTCTCTCTTATGCAGGTCGGCTCCAGCTTATAAAGTCTGTTTTGTTCTCCATTCAAGTTTATTGGTCTTCTTTATTTATTCTTCCTAAGTCAGTGATTAGGAAGGTGGAGACTATCCTACGTTCTTTCCTTTAGAAGGGTAGTGCGCTTATCCCTACTGGGGCTAGAGTAGCTTGGAGCAAAATTTGTTTACCTCTTAAGGAGGGGGGGCTGGGTATAAAGAGTCTGGAAGCTTGGAATAGAGCGGCTATTGTCAAGCATATTTGGTTTCTCTGTTCTGGCCAGGTTTCTTCTTGGTCTACTTGGGTTTACTCTTATTTACTGAGGGGGAGAAGTTTTTGGGAGATCCCACGTCCTTCTGATTGCGCTTGGAGTTGGCGTAAGATTTTGGAGCTTCGTTCTTGGTCCCGTCGGCGGATGAGAGTGAGTATTGGGAATGGTGAGTCAACTTTATTGTGGTTTGATAATTGGCATCCTGTAGGCCCGATTGAGGACTCGTTGGGCGAGAGAGTGATTTATGATTCTGGCTTGGATAGGATGGCGACAGTTGCTTCCATTATCTCTGATTCTGCTTGGCATTGGCCCCCTTCTAGATCTGCTGCTCTTGTTGATTTGGTTCAGACTCACCTTCCGTCTCCTTCTAGTTTGAGGGAGGATGTGCTGGTTTGGGAGGATGATAGACATGGGAGATTTTCTGTGGATAGTGCCTGGAATGCTTTGAGGTCAAGGAGACCCGAGATGCCTTGGTCCCGAGTTGTCTGGTTCCGGAAATCTATTCCCCGCCATTCTTTTCTTCTTTGGATGTCTATTCAGGGAGGCCTTTGTACTCAGGACAGTCTGATGAAATTTGGTATATCCTCATGCTCGCGGTGTATCCTTTGTGGTTGTTCGAGTGAGGACATCGATCATCTTTTCTTTCAGTGCCTATTTTCATCGAGGGTTTGGTCGTCTGTGCTAGCCATGTGTGGATTAGATTGGAGCTGTCGAGATTGGCGCCAAACTGTTGAGTGGCTTTGTCAGTTCTCCGGTGCCTCTTTATATCATCTTCTGGTTCGTCTGTCCTTTGCAGCGTCAGTTTACCATATATGGAGGGAGAAGAATGCTCGCACTCATGATATGCCTCTTAGGCCAGTTTCTGTTCTTCTATATGATATTGTTTTTGATGTTCGGAATCGTGTTAGTTCTTTACGTAAGGTGAATCCATCTTATGACAATAAATGGCTTCACCTTTCGTGGCACTTGCCCGATGACATCTTTAGTTGATCTCTTGTAGCCGTTTGGCTTTCTTCTAGGAGGGCATGTCCTCTCTAGATCCTGGGGGATGCCCCTTTGCTCTTGTATAGTTTTCCTTTTGGTTATAATATTTACCTTATCCAAAAAAAAAAAGCCTTGAAAGTCTATACTTTCCCATCTATTCCTCTTTTTCTCTTGTAGATCCACTTGCAACCTACGGGTTTTACTCCATTAGGTTGGTCTACAAGTTCCCAGACTGAGTTAGAGTACATAGACTCCATATCGAGGTTCATGGCTTTGAGCCATTGCTCTTTATCAGTATCTTCCATTGCACTATGATAGGTCAATGGATCATCTATACCATCACAAGATGCAACAACTTGCACCTCACCATTTCCTAGATAGCGTTCAGGTTGTCTTATAACCCTCCCACTACGTCTAGGTGGTATGGTATACTGATAAACTTGCATCTGACTTTCAGATGTAGAAGGTGTTATGTCTTTGTCAACATTTGACAATGGTGTACTGGTCGTACCAGCAAGTAACTCCTCAAGTAACACTTTACTTCGAGGTTTGAACTCTCTCATATAGTCCTCCTCAAGAAATATAGCATTTATCGACACAAATACTTTATTATCTTCTAGACTATAAAAGAATCCACCCCTAGTTTCCTTAGGATAGCCTACAAATAGACACACCTATGAACGTGGTTCCAACTTAATAGTCTTGTTCTTTAGCATATGTGCCGGACACCCCCATATGCGAAAATGTCGCAAACTAGCTTTACGACCATTCCACAACTCTAAGGGAGTCTTAGAAACAGACTTAGAAGGAACCACATTCAGGATATACATTGCAGTTTGCAATGCATACCCCCAGAATGAACTAGGTAGAGTGCTATAACTAAACATTGATCTTATCATGACTAGTAGGGTTCGATTTCTCCTTTATGCAACACCATTTTGTTGTGGTGTTCCAGGTGCTGTGAGCTGTGAAAAAATTCCATGCTCAACTAAGAATTCCTCGAAATCTCTATCAAGGTATTCTCCTTCACGATATGATCGTAGAATTTTGATGCTTTTACCTAACTGGTTCTCAACCTCAGCACGATACTCTTTGAACTTTTCAAATATATCTGACTTGTGCTGCATTAGGTAAACATACCCATATCTGGAATTATCGTCAATGAAAGTGACGAAGTATTCAAAATCACCTCGGGCTTTTACATTCATCGGTCCGCAAACATCTGAATGTATTAGCTCAAGAGTTTCTTTGGCTCTTATCCTTTTTCCAGTAAAAGGTCTCTTGGTCATTTTGCCTTCTAGACAGGATTCACAAACAGGTAAAGTACCAAGTTTTAACTGATTTAAAACTCCGTTCTTAATTAGCATATCTATCCGGTCAAGGTTAATGTGACCAAGTCTAAGGTGCCATAAATAGGTATCATCATGAGAAATCTTTTGCCGTTTAGTTTTAGATCTTTCAATCTTAAACATTTCAGTATTAAGTAGTGATTCATGCATTAACGGCCTTAATACATATAGATTATTTTCGGAGTTTCCCGTGCATATATTTAATCCATTTATACTAATAATAACTAACTTATTATTAAACGAAACAGAAAAACCACATTCCATAAATTTTGTTACAGAAATCAAATTCCTGCGAAAACTATGAATATATAGCACACCATTCAAACATAAATAACTTTTATTAAAATTCAAATTTGAAACTCCCACTGCTCTTGCTGAAACAGCATCCCTTGTCCCAACTCTCCTGGTAAAGCTACCTTCAGTAAGGTCCCTCCATGAGTCAAGTAGCTGCAAAGAACAACAAACATGGTTAGTGGCACCATAATCAACAATCCATATGGATTTATCATCCTCCACCAAAAGAGACTCAATGACAAGTAAATCATATTTACCTGTATTCTTCTTCTCTTTAAGCTCTACAAGGTATTTTGGACAATTCCTTTTCCAATGCCCTTGTTGTTCACAATGGAAAAAATTTCCTTTGGCATTGGTTCCTTTGGAGCTTTTCTTGTTCTTCTTTTTCATTGGTTTTGCCTTTGCCTTCCAATTGCCTTTCTTCTTCTTCTTTACAGATTTCGAAGATTCGGCAACATTTGCCTCGGCATTGGGCCTACGAGGACCGTTCATAAAAGACTCGTAATTGGTGAGCTCATTTAGCAGTTCAATCAATGTGAAAGTCAACTTGTTCATAGAACATTTGCTTTTAAACTGCAGGAAACTCTTCGGAAGGGTTTCCATGATCATTGTCACTTGGCTTTGCACATTAATACGTGCACCATGGGTTTCAGCCATATTAAGATGAGCCATCATCCTTAACACATGGTCTCGGACTGATGTGCCTTCCTTCATTCTAACGGTCAATACAGAGGCAATTGCCTCATGTTTTTGCCGGTCTGAAGGTTGCCCAAACATGTTCTGTAATTACTGCATAATCATTGATGTTGTCGCCATAGGCTCATGCCGTGCAGCAAGAACCTCAGACATAGATGCTATCAAATAGCTATGGGCTTTCTCATCAGCTTTAATCCAATTATTATAGGCATTACGTGCAGCTCTGCCAGCATTAGGTGCTGACTCAGGAGGACATTCCTCCATTAGGACAAATTTAAGGTCTTCACAGACCAAGATAGCATTCATGTCACTTTTCCATTTAACATAATTATCCCCGGTTAATTTTTCTTGTTGTTTGATAATGGAGATTATTGTAGATGCCATGGCTGAAAAATAATAAATGCTCATTCAATATTCATTCATCGCATATTAAAATTGTGAAACATTTAGGCATAAAATTAAACATGATGTATGATCAATGTATAATGAATTAGAAACCTAAAAGAATTACTATGCCACAGGTATCTATCATCCGACAAATAAGTGCCGCCATATGGTAGGTCAAGTATTCACATGATAGATTGAGACATTCTCAATTGATTAATATATCTGAAATAACTCTTATTCCTATATTAATCAACTACCGTTTTTTTGATCAAGGAAGCTTTGATTAACAACTTAATCATTCCTTTGTGAGTGTGACCCATTATTTCGGAACCCTTGGACTTAACTAGTGAAGTACCGTCGTAGGGTAGGTCAAATCACCAGATACATCTAGAGTCCCTATCCTTTCGGAATCCAAACCTGATATTGACCCAAAAAGGACACCATCCGTAGGGGGACGAAAGCAAAGCCGTCTCGAGGCGCCTATTGAATCTTACGTTTTTGGATAACAATGGAGATCGTGGGATATATTGTGGTATACCCCTCTCCCACTCACTATTTTGAAGTTTAAGGTTTCTATCTCACTAGTTTCTAATGTATTAAGATTATGCTAGGCTAAAACATATCTTTATTAATACTAGTGGATGAGTGATCTAATTAATTTTAACAATTAAAATATTAGTTCACTTATAGGTTTTAAAATTTTAGAATTCAACTAATGGACTATATGTCATTAAACCATATAATAGATAAAAGTATGCTATTTACTCCAAAGGTACGTGGAATTGTATCCCGAGTGTAAACCAAATTACCGTCCATTCGGAAGTGGCTATGGAATTTATATCCGGGTTTCCATCCGATATACCAAAGAAAATAATGTACTCATAATGTCCATTTGTTCTTAAACTTGAATTCCTAATTTTTAACCTTTAAACCAATTAATCTTATTAATTCGTTTACATGCATCTTATATTCTAATTTAACTTTTAAATTTACATAAAATCATATTTTATAACTTGAATATCATGCATGTCTACATGTTATGGCATGTGAAAATACAAGAGTAGGCACCCTAGGCTATATGACATGTTAATAAACAATTTAAAACATATATATGTGCCCAGGTTTGGGCTGAAAACGTTCGTGTAGCGTTCTCTGGGCGGTCGAACGTTTTCCAGGCAGTAGCAAAACGTTTGAGTTGCGTTTGACTGGAGTTCGAACGCAATCAGTTTGGTGTCAAAACACTGGTACTTTATTTACTCCGTTCCGGAGCTTCCAGAGTCCGTTTTGGTCCCCGTTTTTTTTTACGGACTCGTAACGGAATGAAGTTTCACATACATACATAAATTGCATCAATCGAGCTCTTATTATTTTTTTTAAATACTAATCTAATTAGTACAATAAATCCAAGGCATCTCTTGGTCTTCAAATCTTGCTCCATGGTATGTT
This sequence comes from Zanthoxylum bungeanum, assembly GCA_019454045.1. NCBI lineage: Eukaryota > Viridiplantae > Streptophyta > Magnoliopsida > Sapindales > Rutaceae > Zanthoxylum > Zanthoxylum bungeanum. The sequence goes on from SKCR01014369.1 coordinate 80,602, forward strand.
GTTGAGTTCTTCGCGGAATAGGTTCGTAATGAGTCCTTTGTGGCATCGGCTCCTCCAAGTTACAAATTGAGTTCCAAAATGGACTTATTACAAAGGAAATGAACTTAAAACACTTGAAAGAATATGACCTTATGGTCTTACATTTCCAATACTAAAAATAAGAGCCGGAAAAATTAACGATCAACGCAATACATTCATCACATGAATCAAAGTAAACATTCATCACATGAACATTAAAAACCATTCATCTCATGAATCTAATTGTGCCTACTCATCACAATATGCATATTAATAATTTATATCTAATATAAATTATTAAAACTTTAACTTAAAAGGAGAAAGGGTTAAGAAAACTTTTCAACCTTAAGCTCTGATGTCAATTGTAGGAAACGACTTTTCTTAGCGCGGCGGAAGTTACTTGTGGTGGCATCGGGTCCGGTATGGATCTTCAAAATTTTCTTTGCCTTATCCCTTTGTTGTAGTAGCCAAGATCAATCCTTTGGTGTCCAACACTTGGATCAACCACTCGATCTTCCGAACTATGACTCGAAACCAACAAACCGAAGTGTGGGCTTCACTCACAAAGATTAAACCTCTAAAATATTTAGAGATTTAAGATGTCACAATGGTGTTTGGCTTTAGGAATTTCACAACACTTGTGAATGCTAGAACTCTCTCTATTTTCTCTCAAATCTTTTCTCACAACTATTGTGTGAATGAATGCAAAGTGTTAACCTTAGGAAGTGAGAGAAATGGTAGAGATTATATTCTCTTACACAAGCCAACTAACCTTGTCATTAAGCATCTAATGCTTTCTTGCAATGGCCAACACAAAATGTGAATGCCATACCAAAGCATAAGAAATGTTAAGCTAAAGACAATGGCTTTGTCATTAAGCATTCAATGCTTTTCTCAATGGCAAACACATAAATATTAAGGCCATACCAAAGCATAAAATGCATTAGCTAATGACAAAACTATTAGGTGTATCCAAGCCACCTAATAGACATAATTGCTTGGATGACATGGTAAGCCATATGGCTTTGTCTCCAATGGTAAATAAAAATCAATATATTAATAATGATTTATTTACCTTCAATCATGTTAGTAATTATCTCATAATTATTACTAACTTGATTATCTCATAATCAAGACTTGATTATCTCATAATCAAAGAATTCTAGAAAACATTAAGTTAAACTAATTTAACATAGTTTTCATTTGTGACAATAAATATTATTAATCTTATTAATAATAAATAAATAAATATAATGTGAGCATATAATTAGACAATCTAATTATATTAGGTTTGCTACAGTTAATGAGCTAGCACGGGGACCAAATGGACCTACGGTTCCGAGCTCCAATAATTCTGAAATATTAATTAAACTCTTTAATCAAATATTACGAATTATTAACTCTGCGTTATTCCACTAAAAACTCGAAGTTGAACTCCCGTTACCGTAGATAGATTAAGTAAATCGAACATTTTCGGTGTCCATCGATATAGTCATTACATATGGATATAGCCCTTCAGAATATCTCATAAATAGAGCCGGGTCATAAGTCCGTTAAACCCCTCTAAATATTTTGTCTCTTAAGCACCATTGATTCTATAATGAACAATTAATTCATAATAATTATGAATATAAAATACTTTCTATTCGTAATAGAAAAATTGAGCACTCAAATTGTTCAAGTCCCGAATCAACTCTTAAAAGAGATATTCATCTGCTTTTCGTAAGAATGAGTGAATTCCATATCTATGTAAACGTTCCCAGCTACATACCAAATCATATCCCCAAAATACATAGTTATTGGCTGGGAATACAACACCAACCTCACCATAGTAAATCAAATGACATAACCTGTCATGTAGGAGTTCGTAGTACACTCAGGATTAAGATCGAATCCATATATGACCATCTATTAGATAAAATGAATTTCTTTGGTTAACTGATATTAAAAGAAATTTATATTTATCTAAGTCCAGTCCTATAATCTTATCATCACAAGGTGCCTCCATTCCCATGTCACTACATGAACGATCCCGGATCAAGGTCGTTATACAAGTATAGAATGGACCGCAGCTATAGATATACCACAAATAAAGTACCCTCTTTGTTTGCTCTCTATGAACTATTTAGATTACTAACTTTAGACTTAAATCCTCTTGTGCATCAAACATACACTAATTCTAAAGGTACTAGTAGTAATCAAGGTAAACAAGACAATTGGACAATATGCGATATAAATCAAACAACTTTGATAAAATGAATAATGCATTTATTATTATTACAAAAATCAATTCCGTTTACAATACATGAAGCTCTAGGACATAAATCCCAACAGAACGGATATCCAGAAATAAACAAAATGAAAAAGAACAAGATCCAACAAGAACTTAAACGAAAATAACAAAGAACGAAAATAAAAACAGAATAAAACAAAAAGTAAAGATAGGGAAATCAGACCTTGGAACCCTGAGCTCTAGATACCAAATGACAAGAAACCCACTTGGATTCAAATCCAAGCAAACCCCAAGCAACAGATAGAACCCCAAGAACCGCGAATTTGATTTTGTAGGAACAAACCCTTCCAAGGCCACACAGAAGACCCACAAAAAACTTGCCCTTGAGAACCTTTAAGATGATTCCTTGTAGTGTTTTGCTAGCAATGGAGACGCCATTAAGTTTGCCAAACTTAGATAAGTCGATTTTAACTTGAAAAGGGGAATCCCTCTCTTACAAGAATTTGGCCATAGCCAAAAAGCATAAAGCTGTAATATTCTCTCAAATTCGTTGATCGTCCTCCAAATGAAAAATAAAGAAAGCTTAAATAGTGTTACAAAGAGAAACCATAAAGGCATAAAGACAACAATGCCCCTAAAGGCTAAATTACAAAAATACCAAAGTCTTCAAGTCTTCAAAGGCCTGTGAAGCTTCATTCAAAACTGATTTGGGCCAAGTGAAGTGGCTTTGGGCCCTCTCTGTTGCAATCGGCCATAAAACTCTGAACTAATCCCGTCATTGCTTCTCTGAGTCTTTTGGTCCTCTGTCTCGTAATTGGCCTTTCTGGTACTTGTAATGGGTCTTTTACTTTGTTGTCAGCCTAGATCATGTCAAATTGCCTTAAATTCATATGTTTGATCATATCAAACATCTTTGAACAATTTAAAGACTCACGATGAATTTTAAAGATACGGTTTTTCAAAACTTCAGATGAAATATCTTTGAACCAGTCGAAATATTCTATCCGCGTTTCATCATAAACACGTAACTAAGTCATGACGATTCATTGACTAAGTAAAGAAAACTACTTTAAGTAATTTACAACTCATTAAAGTAAATACATAAAATGTATCAGTTTAATAAATTTTCTGGTTCAATGACAATCATTGGTTAAATGAGATTTAATCACCTTCCGGAATACAATATTCATTAAATGGATAAGGATATGTGGTGTGATCTGGTATCAGACCATCCTTTACCATGTGGAATAAACATCTAATACTTAAGTGATAAAATCTCATAAAACAATGTTCTAAGTTATTTACTTAATCGAATATTTTTTTCTTATGTTTATCTATTAGTCAATGACACTACTAGTTGTATTAAAATATGTAATAATTATTTATATAGAACAAGTAACTATCCAATAGTTGCAAGTTCTGATTCCAAATATCAAAACAATCATTCAACAATATTTTAAATAACTAAACGAGAGATCTTATATCTAATACCTATAGTTGTCGTATTGTGAAAATCGATATTTTCTACACACAACTATACGCATCTTCTTTCTTTAGCTTTATTATTTACTTTCAACTATTTACAACATTTGCAAATAATTGAAAAGCAAATAGTGTCTGACATATGACATCTAAAATGTCACTAAAGCCAAGAAACGTCATTATCAGATAAACAAATACCTAATGAGGTTTTCTAATGTCAGTGAAGAATCTCGAGACATGAACCAATTCATGTCAATCTTTACTGCATAAGAAAGTATTATGCCTAGAATGATTATATCTTAGTCTATTCTAATATAGAACCTATTCTAGAATTCTGCAACCATAATTGAAGTCAGAAAACAAATATAAAATATGTATGCAGAAGATAAAAGGTTAATTCTATCTAAACAATATAATAAGGAAAATACATAAGCGACGATTTTCATAATATTACACACTGCATTAGTTATGGATTTTTAACCTAGCAGTGCCTCCCACCACTTTACGTACTACCGTAATCCCCAACGGAAAATGAGATTTCGATAATTAAATCGAATTCCATAATGGGAAGTGGACCCCATAAATATACTAAGACTCACAACTTTGACACGTTCTCGCCTAGGTATATTCACGGGTAGACAACTCATTGTCAATCACACTCGATGTGACTCCTGATTTTATCCTGACCGTTTCTCGTTGTGACAGCTTTGGTACGTTCACAAGAGGCGTAACAAGGCTTCACTTGTCAATGACAAACTCAAGCTACCGATGTAGTCCTGACAGCTTTGGCACATTCAGGATTTCCACTTTCACTTGAATTTGTCTCTTATCATATAAGTTCTACCGGCGCAAATGAACTACTTTCAACCATAACTGCACAGATTTGGCACGTTACAGCCACAACATCATGAAAACATTTACATCTGTATTGACAAGGCGGATGAAGAAACAAGTATTCCTAATACTAATCACTTTATAAAACCTTATTTAACGGAGATTTTCCTAAAGATGTAATTCACATTATCTAATCAAATTAAATAAATAAATGCATGGAAAAAGTAAAGATTAGATTAAATATCAAATTTAAAGGGCTAATCATATCAGGGGTACAGAATCAGACTCGCTCTGATACCATTTTATTGGGGTTTTATCAGGGCGGCGCAGCAGAAGAAGTGCGGTTCGGGCGAAATCGTAGTTTAAAATTTTTAAACTTACGAATAAATTATTCAATATCCAATATTAATAATTCATTCATATTTCAACTAAATATATTTATTCGATATCATATAACGATATAAATAATATAGAAACACTGTGAAACCTTTACGAAAATATTTTTCCACAAAGTAGCATAAAACGCGTTTCCAACCAAACCGACCGACCAATGCACATGGGGATTGCCCATGTCAGCCCCAAAAACATTTGGACAGTTTGTAGGCCGCCCAAACAGTGACCAATTCACTGTTTGGGCAGCTGTTACCCGGTAACGCCATTTTTCACCGTTTTCGCGTATTTTCACTCCGAATCAATTTCCGGTAATTATTTTTCTTTGGCAATTAAAATAAACTAATTTATTTTAATTACTCAATACATAAAATCTGAAATTTTAAACCAATAAATCAAATTTCTTATAATTTCCGAATTGACCCCATAACTTTGTATTTTGATCATTTTGGTCCTTAAATTATCAAATACATATTTAAGTGATTCCAAATCAATCCCAAAATGATTTATACATGTATAATACATGAAAATAGAAATTGCAACATAAAATCCAAATTTTCTAAAATTGCCGAACAGCCCTAATAATTTCCAGGATTCACAAATTGGTTTTTTTTAGTTCAAAACATGTCAAGATCAAATCCAATCAATCCCAAATTTAATATACATCATATATACATAAAATAATAAATCACATATATGAAAAGCCCCAAATTGGAAAAGGGTTATGAACCCTAATTTTACAATTTTCATAAATTAACAAATTAAACCAAATTAAACAAATTCAATACTTTAATCCAATTCTTTAATTCACCAAACAAGTCTCACCACTTGAAATAACTTAAGAACAATTTTAGGTCATTTATGAATAGCTAATCAACTCTAGAATGACAACTTTGATTAATAATTAATCAAATAAGCTTAATTACTCCTAATAAACTTATTAATTAAACATACATGTAAAACACCTCCAACAAGTTTCCAATCATAATAATTCACATAATTAAAGATTAGAGAAAATTCTAAACTACAAAAATTGAAGTATAGAATTGAAGAAACAATTACTTAATTGAAGAAAATTGGAAATAACTTACTAAAACTCAAAGTTTCAAGCTTTTCCTTTAGGTTCTTCACTTTTTCTCTCAATCTTTCCTTAGTAAATGTTTAGAAACCTTGTGTTATCCATGAAAAATGAAACAAAAATAATTTATATTCCACTTTTTTCATTTGGCCGAAAATGCCAAAAATAAATATCTAATATTTACTTTTTGTCTTAATTTCATTTGTCCAAGTTTACTTATTCATAATGATAACATTTTTCATTAAAGTAAAGCTTAAATGTGAACCAATTAAAACATGCCATTTTCTAAAAGAAATCATGTGAAATATATTTTGTAATTTAATTACGTAACATTTAAATAATTAAATACAAATATCCCAATATATGTATTATATTTATATTAAATATTCAAATACATATATATATATATATATATATATTATGATAATGTCAAATATCATAATTTGACATTTAATTAATGTGTATTTAATAATATCAAATATTAAATACAAATACACATTAAACCAAATCGATCTGAGAAAAAAAGGTGATATTGTTTTTGATGTTCGGAATCGTGTTAGCTCCTTACCAAAGGTGAATCCATCTTATGACAATAAATGGCTTCACCTTTCGTGGCACCTACCCGATGACATCTTTTGTTGATTCTTTTGTAGCCTTTTGGCTTTTTTCTAGGAGGGCCTGTCCTCTCTAGTGCCTGGAGTATGCCCCTTTGCTCTTTGTATAGTTTTCTTTGGTTATAATACTTACCTTATACAAAAAAAAAATACACATTAATTAGGAAATGACCATTAGGTCCCTTTACATGTATTTTTCGTTTTCAGTTAAACAATTTATAAATAATCTCCATTATTCATAAAAGTTTCCATAGTGCTTTACGAGTATATTTCATTAGTGAGACTCTCTAGATTCAGGCATATCCGTCACGAAATCCAATTTCGTGTCCATAATTCACCCACCCGTGAATTATGATGACCACAGATAAACTCACTGAATCATATCGACGTATTTATAAACTCACTGATGACCAGAGATATAGATATAAACGTCAAATCTATATATGTATAATCATGTCGACGTATTTATTAGCAATCTTCTAAAAAACATTTGGAACTTACTTCAGTAGTATACCACGACCATGGATTTAATAGATTGCTAATCATATAATGGACACCTATGCCCTATACACAGGACTGACAGATTATATCTTGATAAATAGAGGATATCATGAGCATGAGTCCACACCCAATGAACAGGTTGAAGGGGTTTTATAGCGGAAATCCGGTAACGCAGCGAATAGTGGAAAATCAAAATTTTCCGATTTCAAAACTTTTTCTCGGATAAATTAAATAAACTAATTTATTTAATTATCCAATTTACAAATTATGAAATATTGCATAATAAATCAAATTTTTGTGCAATTACCGAATTGCCCCTAAACCAAATATTTTGTTTATTTTATTCCTAAATTGTTCAAAACAATTTTGGATGATTCCAAATCATTACTAATATGAATTTAACATGTCTTAGACATTGAAATTCAAATTACAACATGAAACCCCAAAAATCATCATCATGGCCGAGAGCCTCCCTAAGGCTAAAATTGTGCATTTTGTATTTTCCATGTTCAAAACACATCCAAATGAAATCCAATCAACATAAGATTTTATATGTATCATATACACATCCAAATACACAATATAAATGAAAAGCCCCAAATTTAGAAGTGGTCTTAAACCCTAATTTTTCAATTTCATCAAATTGGACAAATTAGACCAAATTGGTTAAATCCAATACTTCAATCATGTTTCTTCCATTCCAATCAAGCCTCACCACAATGAAACAACTATAGAACCAATCTAGGTTATATAAGAGTGGGTCAATAACTTTAGATTGGCAACAAGTTTCTTAAACTATCAAAAGTATGCTTATTAACATATTAGAAGCATTCTTTGAACTTAATACATGCTCAACCCCATTATCAAACATCCATCCACCAAAAACACAAAGAATAAAGAATATAAAAACATAAGAAACTCATAGCATGTTGCCTAGAACTCAAGGAATATTTTCCTCTCTAATAGCAAGTTGGAAAAACTTACTAAATTCCAAGCTTTCCTTTGTTTTCTTTTCTTTTCTCCCAAGCTTCTTTGTTTTCTTTTTTAATGGAGTATTTTGATAAGTGTTTCAAGGTTATGAAACCCTAAAAGAAAATTAAACAATATATACCAAAAAATCTAGCCTTGGCCGAAAATTAGGTATGCAAAATATCAAGATATTTTATTTTTGTTTCATTTAATTTTACCTTTATCAACTTGTTAACTTTAATCATTAAACTATTTAATGTAATAAAGCAAGTCAACAAAGGCAACTACGTCATCAAATAAAATATCATAACTTTAAAATATCTATATTATAATTAATTTAATCATTTAACAATTAAATAATTAATTAATTAATTAAATACAAATATATTAAATATATGTATTATATTTACATTAAATATTAAATACATATTTATGATATTAGTCAAATATCTCAATTTGACAATTAATAATGTGTATTTGAATTAATCTAACATTAAATGCAAATACACAAAAATTAGGAAATGACTATCGCGTCCCTACACATGTACTTTGCGTTTAACCTTTAAACGACTTTATAAATAATCGATATTATTTATAATGTTGCCTAGTGCTCTACGAGTATATTTCATTAGTGAGACTCTCTAGATTCAGGCATATCCGTCACAAAATCCAATTTCGTGTCCATAATTTATCCATCTGTAAATTATGACGATCACAGATAAACTCGATGAATCATACAGGTCGAGGTAATGGCAAATGTATAATTCCTCCGTCACAGGTATCCGGATATATCCCAGAGATATAGATGTAAATGTCAAATCTCTATAATCGTCGACGTCTCTATTAGCAATCTCAAAAAGAACATTTAGAACTTGCTTCTAAATTGTACCATGGGCCCATGGTTTTTATCCGATTGCTAATCATATAGACTACATATGCTCTGATACACAAAACTTACGGATCCTATCTCGATACACACAGGACACCCTGAGGATCTATCTACACCCAACGAACAGGCGGAGGTCTGATCTAAATAGATTGGTGACGTGACTGCCATCTAAGTGTGGAAGATGTCTCATTGACAAGAAACCCACTTGGATTCGAAATCCAAGCAAACCCCAAGCAACGGACAGAACCCCAAGAACCGTGAATATGATTTTGTAGGAACAAAACCTTTCCAAGGCCACAAAGAAGACCCACAAAGAACTTGCCCTTGAGAACCTTTAAGATGAATCCTTGTAGTGTTTTGCTAGCAATGGAGACGCCACTAAGTTTGCCAAAACTTAGATAAGTCGATTCAAACTTGAAAAGGGGAACCCCTCCCTTACAATAATTCGGCCATAGCCAAAGCTTTAAGCTTTTTGAGTTTACAAATTCGTTGGTTGCCTCAAAAGAAGAAGAAAGAAAGCTTAAATATTGTTACAAAAGAAACCCTAAAGGCATAAAGACAATAATGCCCCTAAAAACGAAATTACACAAATATCAAGTCTTTAAGTCTTTAAATGCCTAGAAAGCTTTATTCTAAACTGATTTGGGCCAAGTGAAATGGCTTTGGGCCCTTTCCATCGAAGCCCACATGCGCCTCTATTTGTTTGTTGTGCAGCCGGCCATAAAACTCTGAACTAATCCCGCCATTGCTTCTCTGAGTCTTTTGGTCCTCTGCCTCGTAATTGGCCCTTCTGGTACTTGTAATGCGTCATTTGGTTTGTTGTCTGCCTGGATCATGTCATCCCCTCCCTCTTGAAAAGGATTCGACCTCGAATCTGTACCTGCATCAAAAGGAGTTAAGTCAGAAACATTAAATGTAGCAGACACATTATACTTACCTTGTAAATCCAGCTTGTATGCATTGTCATTAATCCGTTCCAAAACTTGAAATGGACCATCCCCTCTCGGTTGTAGCTTAGATTTACGTTGTTCAGGAAATCTCTCCTTGCGCATGTGTACCCAAACCCAATCTCCAGGCTGAAATACCACACGCTTTCTTCCCTTATTAGCATGAGAAGCATATTGCTCATTCTTTCGTTGTATTTGCTCTCTTGCTTTCTCATGTATGTGCTTCACCAAATCGGCCTTCCTTTTTCCATCTAGCCCCGCGTGCTCATCAACAGGCAAAGGTAACAAATCCAATGGAGTTAGTGGCTGAAAACCATAAACAATTTCAAAAGGTGAAAATGAAGTAGAAGAATGAATGCTACGATTATATGCAAACTCAATAAATGGCAAACAATCTTCCCAACTCTTCAAATTCTTGCCAACTATAGTGCGCAATAATTGAGATAAAGTCCTATTAACTACCTCTGTTTGTCCGTCAGTCTGTGGATGACATGTGGTAGAATACAATAGTTTGGTGCCTAGTTTAGCCCACAACACCTTCCAAAAATGGCTAAGGAACTTAACATCTCTATCAGATACAATACTCCTAGGTATACCATGGAGTCGCACTATGTCTCTGAAAAATAAATCTGCAATGTTTGTAGCATCATCGGTTTTATGACATGCAATGAAATGAGCCATTTTACTAAACCTATCAACTACAACAAAGATTGAATCTCTACCCCTCTTTGTCCTAGGCAAACCTAACACAAAATCCATCGATATATCAACCCAGGGTTCACTAGGTACAGGCAAAGGAGTATACAAACCATGTGGCATTAATTTAGATTTAGCATGCTTACATGTTAGACACTTATCACAAATTCGCTCAACATCACGTTTCATTTTAGGCCAATAAAAGTGCTCATGTAAAATAGCTAAAGTCTTAGTAATCCCAAAATGCCCCATCAAACCTCCCCCATGCGCTTCTTTCACAAGCAACTCACGCATACTACAAGCAGGACACACAACCTGTTCGCTTTAAATAAGAATCCGTCATGAATGTAAAACTTTCCAAAGATGACTTTGCACAAGTAGTATAAATCTCACCAAAAATCAGAATCACACTCATATAATTCCTTAATCAAATCAAATCCCAACATCCGTGCATGCATTGAAGTAAGTAAAACATACCTGCGAGATAATGCATCGGCCACTATGTTTTCTTTACCTTGCTTGTAGCGTATAACATATGGAAATGACTCAACGAATTCCATCCATTTTGCGTGTCGCTTATTCAGCTTACCTTGACCCTTCAAGTGTTTTAATGATTCATGGTCGGTGTGGATCACGAACTCTTTAGGCCACAAGTAGTGCTGCCATGTCTCAAGGCTCTCACAAGCGCATATAACTCTTTGTCATACGTGGGGTACCTCAAAGCTGCTCCATTCAGCTTCTCACTAAAATAGGCTATTGGCCGCTTTTCTTGCATGAGAACTGCTCCAATACCTAACCCTGATGCGTCGCACTCAATCTCAAATGTCTTCTCGAAGTTGGGTAGTGCTAAAATGGGTGCACTGCATAACTTCGCTTTAAGGTCCTGGAATGCTCGCTCTTGCGCCTCGCCCCATTGAAAACCAACTGTCTTTTTACTACCTCAGTCAATGGCGCGGCAATGCTACTGAAGTCCTTGACAAATCTCCTATAGAAGCTCGCTAACCCATGAAAGCTTCGGACTTCTGTCACTGTGTAGTTGGTGTAGGCCATTCCTGAATTGCCTTTACCTTCTCCACATCTACCTCGATGCCATCTGCACTCACAACAAAGCCAAGAAAAACAATTCTATCCATGCAAAATGTGCATTTGTCAGAGTTAGCATACAATTGTTCTTTTCGTAAAACATCAAGTACATGCTCCAAATGCATTACATGCTCATCTACTGTTTTACTATAAACTAAGATGTCATCAAAGTAAACCACAACAAACTTACCTAAAAATGCACGCATAACATGATTCATCATCTCATAAATGTGCTAGGTGCGTTTGAGAGACCAAATGGCATAACTAACCATTCATACAAGCCATACTTAGTCTTAAATGCAGTTTTCCACTCATCTCCCTCTCTCATGCGAATTTGATGGTATCCACTCTTTAAATCAATCTTACTAAAAATTTTGGAACCATGCAATTCATCCAACATGTCATCTAGCCTAGGAATGGGGTGGACGATACTTTACCGTAATATTGTTGATAGCTCGACAATCAACGCACATACGCCACGTCCCATCTCTTCTTAGGAACTAGAAGTACTGGTACTGCACAAGGGCTCATGCTTTCCCTTACATACCCCTTACCCATCAATTCCCGTACTTGCCTTTGTAGCTCCTTTGTCTCCTCGGATTGCTCCTATAAGCCGGTCTGTTAGGAATGACTGCTCCAGGTATGAAGTCTATCTGGTGCTCAATACCTCTAATGGGTGGAAGCCCACTAGGTATGTCCTCTGTCAGTACGTCACTGTAATCCTGCAAAAGAGATGAAATAGACACAGGAAGCAAAGGGTCAGAGTTAGTAAAATAAATATGAGGCTCCTTATAGACTAACAATAGCATGAGCTTGCTAGCCTTGAACGCTTTTCTCCGCTTCACCCTCCCCATCTATCATGTAGAAACTCTTTTAAACTCTCCCTTTTGTTTCCCTCTCACGTTCACTCACACTCCCCTTGGAAACTCCCACGGCCTTGGCCTTATTTTTCTCACCAGATACACCACTCTCACTAGTCTCACCCAAGGTGGTGTTTCCTTCGCTCTCTCTTTGTCACGCTCAAGTTGCAACTTAACCTGATCGTCATGGACTTGTGCAGGTGTAAGTGGATATAATGTAATGGGTTTCCCTTATGCTGGAAAGAGTACTTATTCTTGAACCCATCATGAATAACCTTCTTATCAAACTGCCACGGCCTGCCCAAAAGAATATGTCCTGCATGCATCGGTATCACATCACATAGGACATCATCTGTGTATGGCCCAATGGTAAAGCTCAACAGTACCTGCTTTGTCACACTTATCTCCCCACAATCATTTAACCACTGCAACTTGTAAGGCTTCGGGTGTCTCAAGCAACTCAACCCCAATCGCTCAATCAAAGCTGTGCTAGCAACATTAGTACAACTGCCCCCATCTATGATCATACTTACACCCCTTGCCATTCACACGGCACCTAGTATGGAAATGTTCTCCCTCTGCTGCACACTCTCATCCTCTACAACAAGTGCACTCAAAGCACGCTTGACAACTAAGGATAAGTTATCCAGCGGGTATGCAGCTCCCTCATGGTCACTAGCATCCTCCAACTCTGGCATCTCCTCCTCAACCTCACTATCGGTAGAGTACACCTCTCCACTCTTTTATCAATCACTAAGGTACGCCTATTGGGACATTGTGAAGCATAGTGTCCCATGCCCAAACACTTTGAAACACTTGACATCTTTAGTTCTAGCAGCTGCGCCCTCAGGTTTTGGTCTAGTTTTGCTCGGTTCCGCAGCCTCTTTACCCTTGGCACTAGGTTCGGCCCTAGGCTTATTAAAGCCTCCACTGAATTCGCCTCTAGGCTTGTCAAAGCCTCCATCTCGCTTCTCATTCGGAACCCATTTCCCTTTCCATGCAGAAGTAGCCTGAGTACCAAATCTGGATGTTGACTTTTTCTTGAGTTGCCTTTCTATCTTGATAGCCATGTGAAGCATATCCTCCAAATCAACATAATGATGCAACTCCACCATGTTTGCAATCTCTCTATTCAAGCCCCCTAGAAACCGTGCCATAGTAGCTTCTGCATCCTCAACTACATTTGCCCTGATCATGGCAACTTCCATCTCTGTGTAATAGTCCTCAACACTTTTGGTCCCCTGATACAGATGTTGTAGTTTCTGATACAACTCCCTATAGTAATGGCTGGGTATAAATCTCTTTCTCATGAGACCCCTAAGTTCTGCCCATGTCTGAACCGGTCTCTCATAGTTTCTCCTCCGAGTAGAGACAAGCTGATCCCACCAAATCATAGCATAATCGGTAAACTCAATTGCTGCCAGACTGATCTTCTTCTCGTCTGAGTAGTGATGACAGTTGAAAATCAATTCTATTTTCTTTTCCCATTCCAAATAAGCTTCAGGATCATTCTTGCCTTGGAAAGTTGGTATCTTGATCTTGATGCTACCTAGATCACCATCTACATCTCCTCGCCTACCATATCCTCTCCGATCATAATCCCCTCTTCTGGCATCAAATGCACCCCTATCATCAAACCGTCTATCCCTCCTATCATTCCTCCTATCAAACCTCCTATTAGGCCTCCTATCATGCCCAGGCTGAAATCTCTCCTCCACATCATCAAAACCATCAGAATCATCAAACTCATTTTCAGCTTCCTCTTCATCTGGTGGTACATACTGTGGTGGTACACGGCGAGGTGGCGCATTGTGAGGTGGTGGTACATTCTGAGGTGGTGGTACTCTGGGACCGCTACCAGTTTGAATACTCTCTACACTCTTGGACAATCTCTCCAAAGCAGTATTCATATTCTCCATCATATCTGTAAATTTCCTATCCAAGCCTCAAGCTTTTCATCAGTAGTTAGACCTGCCATCTCAACACTAAACAAACAGATTAGAAATAACAGAAAGTAAAGCAAATATCTAAATCCTCACAATCTCACGTGTTTACACTCGAATGATATCACTCCACTCGTGTTTGCACTCTATTGGCTTTTACCCGATACTGTGCTCACAATCACTGCCTTTTACCACTCTTGAGTTCGTCCTCAATTCAAATGTGAATCACACTCTATCCAAGAATACAAACCAAATGTAGTCCTCAAGCCAGCATGAAACACAAAGGTCTAATAATATATATAGGACAGGTGGAAAACAAAATACGAACAGGAATAGCAACGACGAAGACTCAATCAATAATACTTAAACTAGAGTATTAGAAATAAGGAGTAAACAATTAGCACAATGGAAAAAAAATAAGCATGCAAATTCGCGGTCGTATGCAATTTCGGTAGAAAATTTGGCACCGCTATAGAAATTTTGATGGAATACCCTCCACGGGCACCTAAATTTATGATGAATAACCCTCCAAAAAAGCACTTAAAGGAGAAATTTTTTTTTTTTTTTTTTTTTTTTTGATAACGTCAGATGCTAAATGTGGTTCTGATTTCAGAGGTTGATTGTTCTGATTTCAGAGGCTGGTTTTCAAAGCCTGATTTCAGAGTCTGATGATGGTCTGAATCTAAGGTCTGAATTCAGAGGCTGCTGGTCAGTGTCTGATTTCAGAGTCGAATAAGGGTCTGATTTCAGGGTCTGAATTCAGAGGCTAATTTCAGAGGTTACTGGTCAGAGTCTGATTTCAGGGTCTAATTTTCAGAGGTTACTGGTCAGGGTCTGATTTCAGAGGCTACTGGTCTGGGTCTGATTTCAGAGGCTACTGGTCTGGGATGATTTCATAGTTAAGTTTCATCAGGGTCTGATCTCAGAGTCTGATTCAATGGTTAAGTTTCAAGGTCTGAACTCAGAGTCTGATTTCAGAGGCAGATTTCAAAGGTTACGTTTTAGGTCTGATTTCAGAAGCTAAGATTTCAGGGTCTGATTTCAGACTTCACTTAGTTTCTCAGGGTCTGATTTCACACTTCACTAGGGTTTAGAGACAAAACACACACGCCGCCAAGAACATGCTTATTTCTTAAACATATGCTAAAGAACAAAATGACTATGACGAACTGATATGAAGAACAGAACAGAAGCCCAGAACTGGAAAAGTGATGAAGATGAACTGATATGCAACTGGAATGAACTGATATGCAGAACACACCAATAACAGATCCAGAAATAAACAAAACAAAAACAGAATCAAGAACCAACAAGGACTGAAACGAAAATAACAAAGAACAAACACACCAAAAACAGATCCAGAAATAAACAAAACAAAAAAACAGAAACAGATCCAACAAGAACTGAAACGAAAATAACAAAGAACAAGAGAAAACAGAATCAAACAAAAGGAAAGATAGAAAAATCAGACCTTGGAACCCTGAGCTCTAGATACCAAATGACAAGAAACCCACTTGGATTCGAAATCCAAGCAAACCCCAAGCAACGGACAGAACCCCAAGAACCGCGAATATGATTTTGTAGAACAAAACCTTTCCAAGGCCACAAGAAGACCCACAAAGAACTTGCCCTTGAGAACCTTTAAGATGAATCCTTGTAGTGTTTTGCTAGCAATGGAGACGCCACTAAGTTTGCCAAAACTTAGATAAGTCGATTCAAACTTGAAAAGGGGAATCCCTCCCTTACAATAATTCGGCCATAGCCAAAGCTTTAAGCTTTTTGAGTTTACAAATTCGTTGGTTGCCTCAAATGAAGAAGAAAGAAAGCTTAAATATGTTACAAAAAGAAACCCTAAAGGCATAAAGACAATAATGCCCCTAAAAACGAAATACACAAATATCAAGTCTTTAAGTCTTTAAATGCCTAAAAGCTTTATTCTAAACTGATTTGGGCCAAGTGAAATGGCTTTGGGCCCTTTCCATCGAAGCCCACATGCGCCTCTATTTGTTTGTTGCAGCCGGCCATAAAACTCTGAACTAATCCCGCCATTGCTTCTCTGAGTCTTTTGGTCCTCTGCCTCGTAATTGGCCCTTCTGGTACTTGTAATGCGTCATTTGGTTTGTTGTCTGCCTGGATCATGTCACTCATGTGCCCTAGTGGTATCTCCAACTCAAGTCGAAGAATCACAGTGCTAACTCAATCCGGATAAGATTCTGATTTGACATTGTGGACCATCCATTAAGAACTTCGGTGAGTCGTTCAGTATTTATCCCTATAAACAAAACCTACACTTTATACTAGTCTCCAAGATTTATGGTTCATTGAGAAACCATTGGAATCATATATTTCATAGAGCTACATGTACCGGTCTAAACGGGTTACTATAACGACCAAGTAGTGTAAACCTTGACTGGAACTGTCTGAGAATGACAACGTCATGATACACTCAATGTCAGTTGCAACGCTTTTACAACAGCATCATGACTAGTCATTCCAAGGTCATTACGTCTTTACCATATTAAAAGATATATTATATGATAGAAACTGCATATATATTATTCATAATAATAACGTTTTACAGAAGTATTCATAAAGAATACAACCGGGATTGGCGCTCTGAGCACCAACCCCAACAAAAACTCTCACTTGCTCTAGTGCCATAATGATTGTATCTAATACCCATCGACTCCACGTGTTTATCAAACAACTTCGGAGGTATGGCCTTCGTCAGCGGGTCTGCTACATTATCTTCACTCGGTACCTTGCACACGACAATATCCCCCTCGTGATATAATCTCTCGAAGGATGATGTGGTACTTGCGTTCCACATGCTTCGACTGATATCGACTAGTTACGCTAACAGCGAAACTGATATCAGGCCTTGTACATAACATGACATACATTATGCTACCCAAACACGAAGCATAAAGTTGGTTAGACATTTTAACATTCTCTCTTCTGTTTGTGGACTCATCTTCTTTGAAAGATGAATCCCATGTCTGAACGGTATGTTTGCTGTCTTACAGTTACCAAAGAGGAGTCAGAAATGGCAGTCCTCGAGAGGGGGTCGACGGTACTGATTTTTTTGGGTTTGGCTCTACTCTTCTCTGTTTTAAATGATTTTTGGTTGTTGGAACATCCGGGGTCTCAATGACCCAATTAAACAAGCTGAAGTTAGGAGTGTTCTTCGTGATGAGAAGCTTCTTCTTTGTGTGGTTTAGTTGAAACCAATGTAAAGGAGGTTAATTTTGTGAATGTCTCTCGTGCGATTAATCCTTCATGGAAGTTTTTTGCCACTCTGATTTTCTTCCGTATGGCCGTATTTGGGTGTGTTGGAACCCTAGTGACATTGATGTTAGCATTATTCGCTCTTCATCTCAAGTTATTCATTGTAGTGTGTCTCATATTTCTGGGTTGTGGACTTGTGTAGTTTCGGTGGTTTATGGTGAGTGTGACTACGAGAAGCGTCGGGAGCTTTGGGCCGACTTGGTTTCTAGTGGTAGTGTTTTTGATGACTCTCAGTGGCTTGTTTTGGGAGACTTCAATGTTATTCGCTCTCCGTTTGAACATTGTGGTGGCTCTGTGGCATGGCCGGCTTGGAAAGATGATTTGGGCTGCTGTTTGGGTCAGGCTGGTTTGGATGATCTTCAGTTCTCTAGTTGTCAGTTTACTTGGTTCAATAAGCAGATTCAGTCCCCTATTTGGCGTAAGTTGGACCGTGTTTCTCGCTAATTCGTCTTGGGAGTGTCTCTTCCCGGGTTCTGGTGCCCGCTTTCTTCCTCCCCTCGGATTTCAGATCATTCTCCTATGGTGGTTAAACTTGCAGAGCTCCTAAGAGGAAAATTCCCCTTCAAATTCTTTGATTTTTGGGCGGATCATCCTGATTTTCTTTCTCTCAGTTATGGCTAGGGCTTGGGACATTGATGTTCATGGTACTCCGATGTTCCGTTTATGTTGTAAGCTGAAGAGTGTAAGTAAGATGGTCTTGAAGAAGTTTAATGTCGAGTATTTCTCTCAGATTCCGAGTAAGGTTTTGGAGATTAGGATGGAGTTGGATAGAGTGTGTAGTGTGCTTTACAGGAGTGCCCCAGTGACCCCGCTCTGTTAGCTGAAGAAGCTAGTCTTTCGTTACGTATGGTGACATGTGTCGGGCTGAGGAAGGATTCAATAGACAGAAATCTCGTGTTCAATGGCTAAATCTCGGGGATCAGAATACTAAATTCTTCTTTACTGCTATGAAGAGTTTTCAACGGCCGTAGCAAGATTACTTCTATCACTAAGGAGGATGGGACCCGTGGGAGGATGATATTTTGGTTAGAGATGAGATTGTATATTTTTTTAAGACCCTTTGGGCCCCCAGCATAGTCAACAGGATATTGATAGGGTTTGCCCTAGATCTGCTATTACTAGGCATGTGATAGCTGAGCAGAGTGAGTCTATGCCCGGGAGGTTTTTGATGAGAGATTAAGGCTGTCTTGTTCGCGTTGAAGGACAATAAAGCTCCAGGCCCAGATGGCTTTAATTCGGGTTTCTTTAAGAATTCTTGGAGTGTTTGTGGTTGATGATGTCCTTTGTGCGATTCACTCTTTCTTTTTCCTCTGGGCGTCTCTTGAGGCAGGTTAATGCTACTTCTCTATTGCTCTTATTCCTAAGATTCCAACCCTTCCCAGTTAAGGATTATCGGCCTATTTCTTGTTGCAACCTATTTACAAGTGTATTGCTAAGCTTATTGCTAAGGATCAAGGTTATCCTTCCTTCAGTGATTAGTCATAATCATCTGTTTTTGGTGCGGGCAACGTAGGCGTATCACAAAATATTCTTTTGTGTCGGGAATTGGTTCGGAATTATCATCGGTCTGGTGGTTCCCCGAGATGGGTTTCTTAAGATTGACTTGATGAAGCTTAT